>JAOTON010001037.1:160000-723541 GCA_034440635.1 Lepas anatifera
GAGAGATTCAAAGGCAACAGTTTGATGCCTTGTTGCGTCGACTTCAAAGGCCTCACATTTTTTTGTTACCTTTTCTGACTGTCTGATCATTTTTCTACTAGTTGCAAATATCAAGATCAGTTTTAAAAATAATCAGAAATTCGAATAATGTCCCCAATTTGGCCTCCCTTAGAACACTGTGTGCTCCCATAGAGGCAGCCTCAGCCGCCACGCGCGGGCCGACGTCAACAAAGGAAGGGTTAAGCTCGTCAGCTGTGTCATCTGAAATTACTCGGGTGTAATTACCCTTTTTTCCGCCAATCACCGTGTCGACACACCTCCACACACCCCTGCGACCCTCCTCCCTCAGACCCCTACCCACATCGTCGTGCATGTCACGTCGCATCCCTCCCCTTACCTGATGATTTAGGTCACCATACACCTCAGACCGGTGGCCGCCGATTGCCAATGTCGCTCTGCGACGAGCCATCAAATCAATGGTTAAATCTGACACCGAAGGCGCGTTTGGATTGCGGATACGAATGGTTTTTACTGGTGCATGGCGATCAGGAACAGTCAGCAATTTCCTCAGGAATACAGTCCATTTTTCAGCAACACTGATGGAGGCAAAAACATCTGACCAATCAACACACATCAGATCAAAATTGAGGGCGGCGGGGTCAATGCGACGCAGACAGCGGGTCTGAACAAAAATAGGCTTTGGACAGGCAACACATCACAACTTATGTCACCAACTATCACACATTCTGCAGAAAGGTGAGCCATAATGGTCAATATATATCACCATAATGGTCAATATATATATATATTTTATATATATATATATATATATATATATAATATTCGAGTTCCAAATGGTCAAAATCAGCATGTAAATCAGCATCACTGTAAGGCGGCGGTCGATCACTGCTACCTAGCGTGGTTCTCGAGATCTTAGGGGAGGCGGGTACCCGCCACCCCCGTCAAAACGAAGGTGGCTCAGACCCCCGTCAATGCGCGTCTTAACACACATTGTGGTCCTTGGTTGCCTTATGTGCTACAAATTTCAGATCAATAGATTAAACATGCTTTCACTGTGGCCATTTTGAATATTTTTGGACTTTGGCCAGGCCTGGCGACGTGACCGCGCATGAGCTTGACTTGCAATATTCAGGAAAAATATGCATTGGGTCAGGAAAGCTTACAAAAAGAACGTTTGCGCTGCGCACTGCCGTTTTCAGCCACCTTGGATAAACCTTAGGGGTTGTGGGGGGGTGCGAAATTGCCTTCCAACAGAGCGAAGGATAAATGAGTTCCACCCGATTTGAAGACAAAAAAACTCCCGAGAGGGAAAATATGGCAACACCGTATGACCTGGCAGTAGTTCACGAGTCATTACACCATAACAGTTATTATTCGCTTCCGTTAATGTATTGTAACCAGATATAAATACTGCCATTTTCACATTGTCGACTGACACCGGTAGAAGCGTTATGAAAATCCTGACTCCAATCAACCATTGCTATTTTGCATGCTCTTGGCTGATGTAAAGCTTCTTGCTTTATTAAACCAAAATGTTTTAGTGGCATGGTTCATTATCTGACTTGTAAAAACCTTTCCTTACAGACACAGATGAGGAAAAACTCGCATTTCTCTTGAGTGTATCCAGCTGGACAGACAGCGGGTCTGAACAAAAACAGGCTTTGGACAGCATCGCGACACGCTGAGCTGAGCACGAACAAATGTGTGCGGACTGCAGTGACAGAGTGTGGTACCAAAATGAGTAACTAGATCTGGGCTATTAGTGATGATATCATCTAAACATGACCCGGCGGGGCGATAGGTAGCCAGATTACAGAGGTGCAGAAAGTATGCTGGCTGTCACAAACTCAAAGCGACGTATGCCTCCTCTGTCACACAGAGCTGGAAATCATAATTGTATACTTGAATACTATTTCCAATATGCTGAATGTCCTCTACCTGTCTCTTACCTTTTGCAGCAGACAAGGTTCTAGCACCAAACCATTACAGCATGAAAGTAGTAAACTGTGTTTTCATTTTTAGATCATGTTTTTGTTTTTGGAAGGAAAATTTCCAATTATGGGTCATTTTTTTCCAGTATTTGGGCCATAACTATTATTGGCAACTCTGACCGCAGTTTCCCCCAATGACATGAATTTCCCTTTTTGAAGAAGTTTCCATTTTGGAAGGAGTGTTTCCAATTATGGTACTTTTCCACATGATTAAATGTAATTATTCCACATGAAAATAGTTATTATTGGGAACATACCTATCTATTAATGGGAGCGTACATGTACACACAATTGGGAACCCTAACCACAGCTACCCCCCCCCCACTAAACTTCTATCTCACATATCAACAAAAGGGACAAAAATGTCAATGTTAACATAGTATTCGGATCTACCTAAAATGTGTTGGTAAAGTGGACCTTAGGTAGCATTTTGATAAACATACCAAATGCTTAAAATTTGCCTCCCACTCACGATTATCACCTGCCTGGTCATTCCTTCTTGCAGTAAAAACTCTGAGGCAACTAGCCTGCATAGATGTAAAATTATGTCTATTGGCCTAATAGGTACAGAGGTATTGGAATTCACATACAAAAGAAAGATCCAGTGGAGTCAAAATCCTGCTTTAACTCCATGCAGTTCAGGTCCTGTGCGTTGCTTACCACCACTGGTAGTAAGCAACACACCCCCGACCAGCGTTTTTCAAAGTCTATTTCTTTCTGAGATTTGCTGTGATTTTCTGAGATGAGAAGGGTTCTACTCGGCCCCCTCCAGTGCACGTTAGTGCCAGGCCCCTCTCCAGTCTGGGTGTTAACACTTTGTGGAGGACTGCATTGGCACACATTTGCTATCTGTACAATATTGATATAATTTTATCATGAAATCTCACCTGAATCACTGTTGTTGCCAGCCTGTTGCTGGCGCCAACACTCCCAACTTCCTCCAGCTCCAAATCTATCTAACCAATCTAGGGCACAAATAAGCTAAGGCACAACCAAGCCAAGGATTGAAAAACCAAGTTTGATATGGGAAAGTGCATCAGTCTTACAGTAGCCTACATTCATCTTAGATTAGCCATGGGCAGCAATATTTATTCTAGCTACTAGTTTTAGCCTGCGTTTATCTCAGATATACCTAATAATATGTGCCCTCAAAATAAGTGGCTTCCCGCCTGTTTAAATTTTTGGCAGGCTCTTCTCTACATCACATAAACATTTCTGACTTGTCTTGTCGCTGTTGCGCAGTTTAAGTAGAATTGCTGCCCAGCTATGTTTATTTTGTTCACTCATTTAGTACTTTTCTTAGTAGCTTTTAGGCGTACTTAATACTAAATTCGAAGAAAAAGGGGCCGCTAAATCGAAGTGACTCAAGCTGTAAATATGATTTAACCTGAAAAAAAGACAGAGAAGTACTTGATATAGTATCTGCGTTATCGTTAATGCCTTAAATATGCCCACAATCGTGTATTTCTCGAAAAAATTGACTGTCACATTTCGGGTATCTAGGCGACAACTTTCTGGCAACTATCAACAATCGGCACCATTGGGCTGCATGTTAAAATCTGGCAACTGTGACAGCGGTTTCCGGGTTTTCTGCAGCGGGGGTCCCTCGTTTTAGTAGAAACGGAACACAGTACCGATATTGTATCACTAATGGTACGCTGTGCAATTAAAGAACAGAGCTGCGAAGTTTAAATATTCGCTACACGCTTCATTCTCTATTTCGAAAATATGTGGTTTGATTTTGAACCATACAGTCAGGATCGCTATTTTGTCACAATTATGCACCTTAATTTTCGTAAATGTGTCACAAACTCCGGTAGCCGAGTTGGCAAGTTTCTGCACCTCTGCCAGATTAGTACATTAGTCTAGCGTACAGTCCCTCAAAAAGTCCACAGGATAGTGATTGGCACGATTACTTAGAGGCTGCAAAACATCACAATTTGTGTCACCAACTATCACACATTCTACAGAAAGGTGAGCCATAATGGTCAATATGTAGCACTATAGCCGCCACCGTCTTGATAAGTCCAGACTCAGAATTCTTTTTCTTTGGCTCTATTTTATCTGGTTGCTGTAATAAAAACAACAGGAAAATTACAAAAAGTACAGAACAAAAGGCGCATTAAAAAATCACCCACTGTAAAGAAACAATCGTTTTAAACAGCAAGAACAGCGTAGGAAAATCACAAGAAGAACTCAAAACAAAGCGTGCAAGATGAAAGAAAAGGTATATAAATTTCACAAATCCAAAAATTACACGTACCGACAGTACCTCCGCGGTAGCGACCAGGACCGTCCGGCAGGCACTGGCTGGGGCTGGTCGCCACCCCACCCGCGCGCGCAGAGCGCCGGCCCGGCCGCCCCAGGCCGTATCACGTGCGCCAGTGACGCCAACCAATCAGAGGCGGACCTGCAGAGGCAGGCGGACCCGCAGACGCGCCGGCGCCAACACCCCCCCCACCTTGAAAAACCCGGGGATTCAACAAACAAACAAAAAACTGCCTATAAATCCATCAACCTAGCTCAGCGAAGTTCACGTGCATCTAAACTATGTTCATCAAGGACTGAACTACAGGGCCAGGGGCAGATTGTACACTCTCCGAGCGCTGTGCCTTATCTGGCCTGCCGTATCACAATTTCTAAGTCTTTATCTTTTATTTCCGCAATCTGCCCTGCGACACTCAAAGCCATTCCCGGATGCGAACAAGCAACGCGCCCCCTGTACGAATGCCGCACGAAGTAGGGTGCGTCGGTCTCCAGGAGAAGGCGGTCCAGGGGCAGGGCCGCTATTGCCCCAGGGGCGTTTGATGCCGAAGGGTTCGTTATCTGGGGGTAAACCCTAGATATGCGTTCGGATATTCGTTCAGAATCATCTCCTGAATTTGCAGGTCACCAGTAACGCAATGCCTATGCACGAGCTGCCCCCTCGGTAGTTGACGCTTTAGTATTTCAAAGGCATCCCTTTCCGCTTCTCTCACATGAAGAACGACGGGAAGACCGTGCTTTACTGCTATCAGCAGTTGGGTCTCGAACGCTGCTTTCGGTTTGCTTGAAGTGACTTTGTTGTTTCTTGAATAGTCGAGCCCGATTTCGACCACGGCCTTTATCTTTGGGTTTATTTGTATCGCAGTGTTCAAGAAGTCTTCCTCTTGACTTTGAAACTTGTGAGCGTGGTGCGGGTGGCAAGCAAAAGCACCCCACACCATGGAATCAGCGAGAATTTCCGACCTCTTTTCGATGTTTTTCCAGCTATCCGGGTCGGAGAAGTTAGTGACACACCCCGCGAAGTTATCTGGGAAGTCACCCACGCGTTGCCTGAAGTCGGAGAGCGTGTGGATTCCACCAGTCCGGTACCGCTGGAAAAGTAGTCCAGGTGACAGTGGGTGTCGATGAAGCCTTCCACTTGCAGGTTTAGGCTCTGACATCCCTTCACGAGCTGTGGAGACTCCATGCGCGTCCAACGCACCACCCTTCTCTCGGTCCGGGCAAGACTCTGAAAAAAATTAGGTGTAAATCATTGTGCAAAGACTGAAGTGAAGATCCTAATGTGAATATATGACAATGCCGAGAGATCTAATTTGACGATTAAATTTGACGATTATATTCCATTCATTGAGACAATATGACGAGGTTAAATGATGAGTACAGTGAAGTCTTCAAATCAACTGTCTTGACGATGAAGCGAGTATTGTTGGTTATCGCATGATGATCATTAAGTGCAAATCGCGAAAGTAACACAACATTGAGCGGTAAAACATTAGCAGCCACAAATGGACGTCATTTGTCATATGTAAATCTCCTTGAATGATGATTTAAGAAAGCTTTACAAGGTCTGATAGAGGAGAGGCAGCATGACAAATCTGTGCGCATCATCGAGCCTCGCAAGGGCCAGGGAGTGCTTTAGCTCCTAGCACGAATTGTTTTCACATAGCAAAACCAGTTTGGATACAGGCCGATCAAGTCTCTTTTATCCAGTTTTTATGTTGACCTTTCTCACAGGGCCATCTGAGCTCGGATAGGCTACTTCCACCTTTTTCCGCTCCTTTCCTTTGCCCTGGTCCTTTTTCTTTTGCGATCAGGCGCCTTTCCTTTTACCACGATCCTATGGTCTTTCCCTTCTTTGGATACCTTTTCCTTTACTTTCTCTTCTTTTGCTCGATCCTTTGTCTTTTCTTCATCACATTTTTCATCCTTCAACTTCTCCTTCTACTTAAGCTTTTCCTCTTTATTTCTGTCTTTTGCCTTTTCTTCTTTCACTTTCTCTTACCTTTTCTTCTTTATGCTTTTCTTTTGTGTCCTTCACATTGGTGTCTTTGTTTCAACTTTTTATTTCTCTTTGAGATCTTTTTCCTTTTTCTTTTCTAGTTTCTCCTAAGAAAACTTGAACGGTTTCCCATTTTTTCCTTCAGAGCACTCTTTCCATCTCACTTGGTGCTCTCAATTGATAGAACATAGCTTCGATGTCAGCCGTGAACGCAACTTGGCCCTGACGAAACCTCAGCAGCACGTCTAACAAGTCATTGGTAATATTGGGACCCTGTACTAATGAGTCATTCAGGGAGGCGCCTCGATAGCTGGCTGGGCAGTCAAAGACGACGCGAACCTTATCAGGCTTCTGGGTGCGTTTGGCTCCAAAGTTTGGGATGTGCCAGACTCGGCCATCATTTCTCATGATCTCCACCTCCGGGACCTTTTCAGCATATCCATGGTTGAGCATGTCATCCATGAAGGAACAGTATTGTTAACACCTTGTCAACAGAGAGCTTGCGCTTCAAGGACTGTAACATGACTTGTCGGTTGTTAGGGAGAATGGGTTTCTCATTCCTGAACTGAAGAGATATCTGATAATGACCATCACTATCGAAAGAACAAGATGATTCAACTTTTTGTGCCCAGATCATGTCCTCTTGGGACATGCCTTCGACATCACTGACGTCATCTTTGCCCTCGTCATTGTACATCTTACGAATAGATCGTGAATTTCGGCTTCTTTCCCCTTCACACGGTTGATTTTGATGTTTCCAGTGGAACTCGTCGTGCTTGTAGGACCATATACGACCCAGCCCAATTTGGTCTTGACGGCAAAGGGGTCCCCTGGGTCCCCGTGGAGAACATCCCATGGCTTTGTTGCCTCGGGGACGTTGCTCTCCAACATAAGTCCAAAATCAGAGATCCATTCCTGAGTACTTATACCAGCAAGATGAGGCCAGTGTTGTAGGTTCTCTGTCCGCGGTATGTCCTCTATGCCCACCGGTATCTTCCCCAACGTGTATACAGGGGGCAGTCTAACGTACACATCCTCACCCATGTCAGACACTTGCAGGCCGACCACCACGAAGCTTTCTAAATGAGTGGTATTCGGATCAACGGCTTCCAGCGTTGGCCTGGTAGGCACTGCAGCAGCAGAACCTTGAAGCTCAGCCAACAGCGACTCCGTGCAGAAACATGCGCTTGATCCTGAATCTATGAAAGCGTATGTGCTTATGGGCCCACCATTACCGATCCTTAGTTTTACCGGTACCACCGGCATTCCGGTGCGGATTTTAGACGCCGCCGACACCACCTCTACCGATTCGCCATTGGACGACGCGCTGTTCGCTCCATGAGAGCCGCTGCCAGGTGAAGGTGGCTGGGTTCTGACTGAGGCCTCGGCAGGTGTCTGATGAAGGACAGTCAGATGAAGTTCTCCGCAGATCTTACAAGCCCGCCTTGTTTGACAGTCGGCAACTCTATGCCCCCCTGCGAGAGCACCCGAAACAGAGAGACTCCTTCATGAAGAGATCTCTTCGTTCTGCTATCGGCTTCCTTAGAAGAGCTGCGCAATCATGGAGTGGATGATCCCATTTGCAGTACCAACATTCTACTTTGTCTCGTGCGTCCACGTTTGTGGCGAGAACGTAATCTGCTCCTATGCCTCTTCGGTTGTCGGATCTTGTCTGTGTAGGGCGCTGAGTTCTTCCGTCTGAGGGTTGCTTTCCGAACATAGGGTCCGTGAGCAGCCTCACTTCCCCTTGGATGAAATTGACGAAGTCCTCGAAACCAACTGCTGCCGGAGGGAGGCTTTCTCCAGCTGGATATCTTTTCTCCATGGCGTACTGTCTCCATTTATCTTGCATGTGACTGGGAAGCTTCTTCATGGATGTATGAAGAATACTCAACTGATCGAGCTCAACAGATGATGGTGCCACGCTGCGCACTGTACAGCGACACGTGTTCAAGAACATGTAGAACTTGTCCAGAGGAGCTACATCGTCTGCTCTGATTTGAGGCCATTCAAACAATGTGCTGACGAAGCTTGCAACTGTTCTATGGCTATCTCCGTAACGGGCAGTGAGCAATTTCCTAGCTTCTGCGTAGCCATCCCTGGGGGCCATAAACAAACATCCCTTAATCAATTCCTTCAGTTCTCCGATCAAATAGTGGTCTAAATAGGACAGGCGTTCGTCGTCGTTGTGTAGCTTCGACGCTATCCGGATGTCATGACCTGATGAACGTGGCATACTCGGTTGCTGAGCCACCAAACTTCGATACTTCTAACTTCGGAAGCAGGGACCTGTCTTGTTGCTTTAGAAGTGCTTGAAGGATGGAGCTGCCATCGATGTCCTCCATGATTGGTTTTTGGCGGTGGTTGGTGAAGCTGGGAGAAACCGATGCACCCTGGTTATTCCCTGGTGAATTTACGGCAGGTTTCACGGTGTGCGTAGCGCATCTTTTGCTACTTCTGATCCCTGAAAGCTGCAACGATGCAATCACTGGCACCTCATCACAACGGCCTGCTTGCGTTTTAGTCGGAGCTGCCAGGGAGCCAAACCCCGGCTCTAGGAGACGCTCATTTTGAAGCTGTGGTTCGTCTGATGAACAATTTGTATCCTACATTTGCTGAATCTCTAGCTCAACTTCTTGGAGCGCCTTTTCTCTTGCTTCCGCTTCCGCCAGTTGCATCTTCAGATCGATATCTTCCATCCTTCTCTGGAACTGGGGCTTCATTTCTTCTTCTTGGAGCTCCCTTTGAATCTTCTTTATCTGAAGTTCAGCTTTCGCGTGGCAATCTTCGTTTTCCAGCCGGCGCTTCTCTTCAAGAAATGATGACTTAGCCTGCAGCTCTGCTCTCTTAGCTGCTTCCACAGCTCTCAAGAATGTGACCGAGCGTGCAGAGGCTACAGACATCCTAGACGCAGCTGAGCGGCGGGATCCAACGGATAGCGTCTTTTTCAGCAGGCTCAGTTCCGGATGCAGGAAAGCGAATCATGGCTTCAGAATATCCAGTATCTTCCAAAGGAAACGCCTCAGCGTTCAAACTTGTTTTCTTCAAAGTTCCATCTGCCCCTTTAGGTATGGCTAAACATGCCGAAGGCAATGACGCCCTTGACGTTTCTGAACAATGGGCTTCAACGGAAATGGCGTCGTCCTCGATACGTTGCGTAATAGGTGCCGATGATATAACTGCGTCGGCAGCGCCATCCCCGCCACTACACTCCCTTCCCCTCAACGTTCGTGTGTTTGTCAATGTTATCGGCAGTTTGGCTAGTCGCACCATAATCTGATGCGTACGCATCGGGATTTTGACCCTCCAAAATGAGAGCACGCTTAAGTTTTTCAACTAGCGCTGCCCGTATCCCCCGCACGGACAAAGTTCTTTTCTCCAACTCGTATTTGATTCCTTGCGCTGTAAGTCTATCCATTGCTTCAAAATTCGGAATATATGGATCCAAATTAGGCGAATTCCCCGTTAATAGGAAAGTAACGAAGAGAGCAGCTGAAATCAAACAAATATACACAACGTTATAAGCTGTGAGCCCCGACATCAAATTGTTTATAAAATTGGTGTAAGCATGACCGAATTGAAAACTTGACTGAATGGAAAATTGACGGATTTGAAAAATTTGCGCCGTGGAAAAATTCGCGTAGAAAAAATTGACGAAGTCGATGGAATTGACGGAATTGACGATACTGACGATATCTTTATTGAAACTGTGGATAACTGGTTGATGGAACTTTTTTTAAACATTTAACTATGATCAGAACTCTGCAGTAGTATGTAGCACACGTAGTCGTTAGATACGCTTCTCTTAGACGTTGTCGACTGTCGATAAATTATCTAACTAAGCGAGAATAGACACTCTGACCTAGATCTGTAGCATTGTAGATGTAGAACTGTCGCAACTGTAGCCGCCATCGTCTTGATAATTGCAGACACAGAATTCTTTTTCTTTGGCTCTATTGTATCTGGTTGCTGTAATAAAAACAACAGGAAAATTACAAAAAGTACAGAACAAAAGGCGCATTAAAAATCACCCACTGTAAAGAAACATTCGTTTTAAACATAAAAAACAGCGTAGGAAAATCACAATAAAAACTCAAAACAAAGCTTGCAAGATGAAAGAAAAGGTATATAAATTTCACAAATCCAAAGCCAACACGTACCGACAGTACCTCCGCGGTAGCGACCAGGACCGTCCGGCAGGCACTGGCTGGGGCTGGCCGCCACCCCACCCGCGCGCGCAGAGCGCCGGCCCGGCCGTCCCAAGCCGGGTCACGTGCGCCAGTGACGCCAACCAATCAGAGGCGGACCTGCAGAGGCAGGCGGACCCGCAGACGCGCCGGCGCCAACAATCACCATAATGGTCAATATATATATATATATATATGTATATAATATTCGAGTTCCAAATGGTCAAAATCAACATGTAAATCAGCATCACTGTAACGCGGCGGTCGATAGAGAATGCAGAAGACGATCTGCCATTTCGAGCCCGGTTTCACTGAAACCCAGAGAGTCTTCAGTCGACGTTTCGCTGGTTTTGTGACGCGAGTCTTCAGCTGTTTCACTGTCATACCCTCTTTGACAGCGAGGGCGACTCCTCCGTATCCGCTGTTATCTGGCCTCGGCGTGGAGTGAACAGTGTAGTCGGGCAGCAGGAATACACTACGAGGTGTGTAAAGGTGGAGCCCAGTCTCGCAAATTCCAAATACATCGTAGTCAAAATCCCAGTCAATTCGAATGGTTACCACGGATGTACCCCTCTGATCTCCCCATCTAACTCCGCCTCTGCTACCAGGCTTACTCGCACCCCAGCTGCTGCGGGTACCGTGACCCCTGCGATGCCGTCTCCCCTCACTCGGCGATTGGTTGTTGGGCTCAGCTCCGCGGCCCGCTGCCGGTGAGGCGGGGCCACGCCTAACCCGACCCCGCTCAAGGTCAGGGCTGGTGCGCAGTGCGAAGTGCGCCAGATCCGAGTTTGGGGCGTATCCATTGACCAGTGGCGTTACAGTGGGCCAAAATGGGTCAAATTTAGACTCATTTAGAAAATTTCTTACATCTCGGGAACCAGAGACCTGGAATAAACAAATCATCGATATGTTCGTCTTGAACTAAGGTTTCGAATGCTATGCGGCATGACCTTATAAGGTCACATTATGACGTGGCCCTTAGATCAAGGTTAAATAATATCCTTTTAAGGTTACGTTTCATACTGTTTGAATGCTTTGGTCATGCTCATTACTATGATACCAAATTTAAGATTGTATCTTGTTTGGTTCAAAAGTCTAGGCACAAACAACTTCGCAAACCGTGACCTTTGGTGACCTCTGGCGGCCTTGGTATCGATCTGACCTCAAAATGAATGACAGCATGCAGTTTTTTTCAACAGCTTCCAAACGACGATTAGAAACTTTATCCAACTCTTGTAGAAATCCAGTTACACCCTGGTTTTGTCAGTCTCATTTTAGAAAAACGGAATTGCCTTACGTAGGCCTATCAATGCCGTCACAACTCGTTGACCTGACCTACCTGATGTCAATTTTTGATCATTAGTGTCCGAATTGATATCCCTAGAGGCATGCAAGGCGACGCGGGTCTCACCTGAATCGGCTCAAAATCATTTGCGAAAAACCGAGGGGGGGTCAGACCGGACCCCTAGTCGGTGATGGGTTAAGATCCAAGCAACAACCCATCACTATTCGAGACCGTTCAGCTATTGTTTTCACTAACATGTACCATACTAACAAGATTTTACAATGCAACTTTAAACATTTTGAACATAATTAAAAACCTAGCCGTTCAAAAGCTACCGCAGCTCAAAATAATTTATCTAACATTGTTTGATGTTCTTAAGTGTCCTCTCCCATCCTCGCACCAAAATTTCCGTTTGCTGTATTATTTCGCTCAATACGAAATTTCTGGACTGAAAAATCAAAATATACAAACAAATATTTATTCTGTTAAGGTTAATCATTTTCAATACTTGACACGACTTGTGAGATCACTTACTGCCCCAGTTTCCCTAACTCGACAACTATTCGAAATCTCACTGCTGAACGTCGAAGTCTAATGAAAATAAAATAAAAACAAATGGCATTAATAAACAATAACTAACTAGGAACGCAACGTCATCCGGGAGATACAAACAGCGGAGTAAACAGCGGAGTATTGTAACATACAAACTCTTTTTTGTGCCTCATAATAGAAAGTCGGACAATCATGGTTAGACGGCAGTGCACTGTGACTTCATGCTGCCTGTAGCCCGGGTGGCGGCGGCATCGAAAGAATGTGATAGGGAAGTGGCCCATGCTCAAGGAATACACTGATGTTAATGCCATTAAAATATGCATACCCTACTCAGTAAATTGCCTCGTGCATCTTGTGATTTGCCTTGGACCCTCCTTGTTTGAACGGTCAGAGCTACTTATCCCTTCGCCTCAAATAGTCATTTTATCAGTTTAAAATTCTAGTGTTGCACACACATGAAACGTCAGCTAGTCGTGTAAATCAATGTACCGTGTGTATTGTATTGCTAATAAGTCTTTATAGAAAAATCAAGCAAAATGAAAAGCTGCATCATCACTGAGAGAAATCTCGTGACACCCAATGTCGCAGTGACTCTCCACTGCGGAGTTTGCGGCTCCAGTTTTAGTGGTCGACCCTAGCCTAGAGCGTCGCTGGTCTCAAAGACAAGGGTCAGTCCCCAACAAATGGTGTCACTTCCGAGGTGTTCGATACCCCAAATCCATAAATGATTATTTTGGGGTGTCAGACACCTGTTTTGAGCGTGCTTAGACACCCTCAGACGCACTGCCTGATTCTACAAAGGAGTCATCTCCACCCTTATGGGAGTAATTTGGAGCAATTGACACTTAAAAACAACGGCTAATTGTTCTAAGAGTCAGATGACTTCGTTCTGAGATCTTGACTCTCTAATGCATGCCGTCCGATGCTTAAACCGCGCTCTGCCGGCACCCCGGGAGCTACGCGCCCTGCCGGCATGGCTGAAAAAACCTCCTCTGGTTTACTGATAGAGAACTTGAATTATAGGCGGTCGTATGTGCCTTACAGGGACTCAAAAGAAACCTCAATCATTTTTCACCTTGTTCGTATATGCTTCAAACATGAATTTCTATCAAATGTGCCTAAATTAGTCCTTTTAACCAAACCTTGCAGCATCATCCCGACCACAGCAGCCGCCACGCGCGGCGCGCTGTTGCTCCCCCGTGTCCCGGGTACAGCCTCAGACAGGCGGTTACGGCACCTGGCGCCGGTGCCTACCCGCTGAGTGTGGCGGCCGTGCCGACGAGCATGTGCATTCGCTGTGTGATGACTCCCCAACGGCGAAACAATTATATGGGATCATTTCAAAAGCGGAAAAGACACTTTTTGACGTTTGATATGCCATCTGCATAAACCACTAGTGACCTGTCGGATATATCCAAGCAAACAACTGTCGCAATCCCCTCTAAATTGTGCTTATACACATTGTGAGCATATGGATTTTCGGGGAATTTATTTGACATATTTAGATTTTTCGTGCATAGTCTTGTCTTGGATACTGACGGAAAGATCGCCCCTCGGTTCGCTAAACTTAGCCGTACTGACATGCGCTGTAGATGAAAGAAAATGGCATCCATAGGAAAGGGATGTTTTCGGGGAATTCGGACTCAGGGGTGTAATTTTCCAAAAATCTTTGGGGGTGCTCAGCCGGTGGGGGCGGCACCCCATAGGGGCGGCGCCGTTGGGGGGCGGTACTCCTTCATTGCACCAAATATGTTATTCATCGCTTTTTTGCGCCTTTTATAGCACAGGGAACATTTTATTTTAATGTTGGGGAGGTATTTTTTAGGCGCATCCCAAAGCTACATACACGTCTTAAAATAATCAAATCTGAGCTTTAAATCTTTCCACAATCAGGGGCGCAGCCAGAGCTTTCGTGTAGGGGGCACACCACCTTTGAGAGGCACCCCGGGAGAGAAAGGGCACTTTTAACGTAACCTAAAAAACTTACTATATCTTAGTTAATATAAACTTTTGGGTACCTTTGGTCCAAGAAAAATGCAAATCAAGCATTGACGGAGAAGGAAAACTGAATTAAAACCAGAAAAAAGAAGTATCACCGAAATATCATCAAAATACCCAGAACACGACTTTTTGGGATAGATTTAAGGACAAATCAGCCAGCTCATGCAAGTACTTGACATCAGAGAATTCAGCGGAGCCTGTGATTTCCGTCACTATGTGCAAGATAAGACATATTGGAGTCGAAAATTCATTTGTTATGCCCACTGGTTGTGTCGTGACGAGTGAGCCCTGGTTGAACGCGGATTAAGTTCCGCGGCTCCCACAAGGGCCGTGGGAGGAGGTGTGGCATAGTGACATTGGACGGATACAATTTTTGTTGCCGAAATAATTTGGGAGATACCTTTTTGAGGCGTTTAAAAGTTCCCCATTTTCAAGGATCGGTCCCAGTTGAAGTGAAAAAAGCAAACAGGCTGGTAGTTTGGATAGGGCTGAAGATTGTGAGAAACTAGTTCTTCATTCATTTAAATTAATTCGTACAAATCCTGGTCCAGGGGACTGTGCTCTGAGCCCAGGGGCACATGCCTTTTTATCACCCCTCCCCAGAATCCACCAGTATAATAAGCAATTTACTTAACCCGGGGTGCCTAGGCATCACAAGCCGTTTTAGCGATGGCGCTCATAATCTTCGTTAGCTCCATTTTACAAGGGGAGCTTGCACCGTGTCCTTATTCCCCATCTATTCAAGACCAGCTCAGGGGCCCCCTAGTGTGGATCAGAGTCCTCCAGAGCAGCTGCCCCAGTTGTGCCCCCTGGGATTAGACTAGCCCCGTGACCTCCGAGGTGATGGGAGTTGGCCTTGTGTTCTTATTCTCTGTCTATTCAAGACCAGCTCGGGAGGCCCCTGGTGTGGATCAGAGCCCCCCGGAGCAGCTCATGCTTGGCTCGGGACTAGACTAGCTCAGTGGCCCCAAAGATGGGGAGGAGGTCATCAGACTAGCTCAATGGGCCGCAGATAGGCTCATAGGGCCTTACACCATATTAGCTCAGGGGCACCAGTCTAGCTCAGAGGGCATCAGATGGGCTCAGAAGGCACAATGATGACACATGAGGCACCAGATCAACTCAGGGGGGGATTAGTTTAGCTCAGGGACAATATACCTGGTCAGATGGCCCCAGATCGATCAGCTCAGGGGCCCAGATAAGCTCCTAGTCCCCAGACCAGAGCAGGGGTCTAGATCGGCTCAGGGAGCACCATATCAGCTCAGAGAGAGGGCAAGGGATCAGCTCAGTGGTCCCCGATCAGCTCAAGACACAGATCAACTAGGAGGTACTAGATCAAGCTAGGAGGCATTTAATCAGTCCAGGAGCCCCATACCAGCTCAGGGGCCTTCATCAGTTTCAGTGGGCACAACTCAGCTCAGGGCCCCAGAGCTTCTGAGGAAATTACTTAATCAACTCAGGAGGCCCAGATCAGTCTAAAAGGCACTAGATTGGCTCAGGGGGCACCACACTAGCTCAGGGGGCACTAGACGAGCTCAGAGGGCATGAGATGGGCCCAGGAGGCAAAATTTTGGCTCAGGAGGCACCAGATCAACTCAGGAGGCATTAGTTTAGCTCAGGGGGAAGATATCTGCTCAGGGGGAACCAGGTTGAGCAGCCCGGGAGCCCAGATCAGCTCCCAGCCCCCCAGACCAAAGCAGGGGCATAGCTCAGCTCAGAGAACACAAGATCAGCTCAGGGGGCACCAGATCATAGCTCAAAGAGGCACCATATTGGTCTAGGGGACAGTAGATCAACTCTGCACGGCATGTGATCAGCTCAGGGGGCCCAGATCAACTCAAGGGCACTAAAACAGCTAATAGGGCACCGGGTGAGCTTTGAGGTATCATACTAACTCAGAGAGCATTAGCTAGGTTCCAGAGGCACAATTATTTGCTCAAGGGGCACCAGATTGACTCAACGGGCACCAGATCAGCTTAGAGGGCACATGATCCGCTCAAGTGGCCAAGACCAGCTCAATGGGCCCCAGATGAGCTCAAGGGTCACCAGATTAGCTCCGCCGGTGCGATTATTGGCGACGATGAGGCATTAGTTGGTCACGAATTACGTACCCATATTCTCCCGGGTGCTTGGCAAGGCGACAGAGGGGGATGAGGTGGCTTAGTGGATAGCACCCTTGTCTTCTAAGCCAACGGTCCCGGGTTCAAGTCCCGGCGGAGCCTCTGAATAAGTCGATCTGATCCCCAAAATCCCTTCCAACAGGGTGAGAGTTGGCGACGCCGTATGACCCTGGCAGTTGGTGCGTCGTTAAACCCCAACAATTATTATTATTAAGGCGGCAGAGTGCCCTAGCTGACTAAAATAGGTACTAAATTATCAAACAATGGTTTTAATCGCTAAATGTGATCTAATTGCATCTAGGTTCGACGCCGTAGGGCAATAAATTTTAAGCGCCACAGCCCGAACAGGGTACACCGCCTAGCGCATCAAAGGGCTCTCCGGCACCGATGGGGGGCACGTGCCCCCTGGCTGCGCCCCTGTCCACGATTGAAGAGTATCAGTTTTGTGGGGTTAAATTTCACCTTCAGCATGGCAGAGTGGATGGATATTGAAATGAAAGCAAAGGACTTAAAGGGAATTTGGCACCTTTATAACGTGATTTTAACTGAGATAGCCTAGTTGTATAGCATGCCGGAAAACCCGGTACTCTATATATCATTTGTCTTGCAACTCAAACTTTCCGAATAAAAAAACTAAAAACTACCTGAAATGTACCCCTGATGTACCCTTAGCAGCAGGCCACAGTTGACAGCCATGTTGGTGTGACAACATATGCTGACGTCACGGTGAGTATCAGCCAATCGAAGCCCTTGAAGCCTATGGAATATGGTAGTGGCTGCCAGATCATGACATCATCCACAGGCAGATATTTATCTATTTCCCAAGAGGAAGCATTTTAAAAATAAAAACATCGAGCTTATTGTACATTTTTTCAGAGAAATAATGGACGCCGCCATGATTTTCGGCTCAAAGTTCCCCTAATTACACTAAATTTCAGGATTCAACCAAGGTGCCACATTTCCTTTAAAAGGATTCCCTTAAAGGGAATCCCTTAAAAGGAATGTGATTTTCGACTAAAAGTTCCCCTAAATACACTAAATTTTAGAATTCAACAAAGGTACCACATTTCCTTTAAATGGATTCTCTTTAAAGGGAATACCTTTTAAAGGGATTCCCTTTAAAACGCGCATTGAAGGGGGCGGGTACCCGCCCCCACCCTCGGGTTTTTCGGAGATAGCAGAAAAACGACAGCGCGTAGCGCCGCCGTACTTGCCATACCTTTGTTCTCATCATTTTTACAACTTCTGTGAAAATTTTAAGGTTAGGTCATCTCAGGTCAGGTCACCAGTACAGGTCCAGTGACCTGACATAAAAAAGTTTAAGATAGCATAAGTCGAAACAGGGTGAACTTATCCTATTGAAACTCATATCACATAATGGGCTCACCGAGTTCTCTAAAATGTGTTCCGGTATTTTTTATATCGATGACCTAAGGTAAGGTACAAGCCATGACCTCTCCATGGAAATACATGGGAAAAATGGTTTTGACTGAATAATTCAGTATTGGGTGGTGATAAAGCGTTTATTTTAGCTGCATTAGAGTCGTCTTGTCTTTGCAGTTCTAATGATATGCATTTTATATATTTTGACCTTGACCTGACGTCAGGTCAGGTCAAATCCTTGATTTGACCTAGCAAGGTCAAATTATATATCATTCGATTTGGCTTGCTGCAAGGATTCGTACAGTTCTATTCGTTTTGCTCTATCTTTCCTTGTTCAGACGTAATGGCCGAAAACCTTCATTTACATGTTATCCCTATGACGGCATATTTTGCCTCTCGTGACCTTAAATGTGACCTGACAAAAAATAGTTCAAATATTTTCAATGGAGAAGTGGATGGGCTACCCAAGGTTGTTTACCATTTTTTGCTACCTAGCGTGGTTCTCAAGATCTTAGGGAGGGGGGCGTGTACCCGCCCTCCCCGTCAAAGCGAAGGTCGCTCAGACCCCCGTCAATACGCGTGTTAAAAAGGGAATCCCTTTAAAGAGAATGTGGCACCTTGGTTGAATCCTGAAATTTATTGTTATTAGGGGAACTTTGAGCCGAAAATCATGGAGGCGTCCATTATTTCTCTGAGAAATGTACAATGGAATCAATACTTTGATTTTTAGAATGCTCCTCTAGGGAAATAAATAAATATCTGCCTGTGGATGATGTCATGATCTGGCAGCCACTACCATATTCAATAGGCTTCAAGGGCTTCAATTGGCTGATACTCACCGTGACGTCAGCATATGTCGTCACACCAACATGGCTGTCAACTGTGGCCTGCTGCTAAGGGTACATGAGGGGTACATTGCAGGTAGTTTTTACCTTTTTCTTCGGAAAGTTTGAGTTTCAAGACAGATGATATATAGAGTACCGGGTTTTCTGGCATTCTTTACAACTTGAGTGGAGTGATAAGGAGAGGGCGGCAGTGAAGTTTCGGGGGGCGGGAGCTATGAACTAGGGGCGGCACAAATCAGGGCGGAAGTGGAGAGGGGGTAGCATTGATTAGCCGGGGGTGGCACGCATCAAGGCAAAGGGCATAAGCTGAGGACGGGAATGGTGAGCCGTAGGTAGTGGTTATAAACTACGGGTGGCACAGATCAGGGCGGAAGAGATAAGCTGGGACAGGGACGGTGGACTCCAGGCGGGGGGGGAGGGCAGGGTGTGCAATTGCACACCCTGAAAAATGAGAGAGTACAAAAGTATATTTTTCCACACCCGGTTTTGGCTTCGTCCGGGGAAGCGCCCCCGGATTTGGGCGGCGCCCCCGGCCGGCCAAGAAAACATCAGACCTAAACATCGCCTACCTGATGAGGTAGGGCCCTCTGTGCGAAATAAAAACAGTTTCAAATATGAATGGTGTCCCCTTTCATCAAAGCCATCCCATGGAGAGCAAATAGATCCAATTTATCGACTCAACGCAGGGAAATGATGTCAGCGCCCCCCCCTGAGTGGGCGCCCCTAGGGAGCCAAAGGTACCCCCTGGGGATGGAAGCGCCCCTTTCCCCTTGAGAAGGAAGGCACCCCTCCCGAAAATCTTGTGCAACCGCCCGAAAATGGAATCCGCCGTCCCCGAGCTGGGGGCGGCAGTCATGAGCCCAGGGCGGCACGAATTAGAGCGGAAGTGATAAGTCAGGGGCGGCATTTATTAGCCGAGGCGGTAGTGATGAGCTGGGGGCAGCATGAAACAGGGTGGCAGTGATAAGCTGGGGATAGCACTGGTGAGCCACTGGCAGCAGTGATGAGCGGGGTGCTGTTTGAATCACAGCGGCAGTGATAAGTCAGGGTTGGCAAGAATCAGGTAGGTAGGAGGCGTCAGTAATGAACCATGGCGGCATAAACCAGGGTGGTAGTGATGAACCGGGGGCAGCATGATCACAGTGGTAAGACGGAGGCGGCATGAATCAGGACAGAAATGCTGAGCCGGGGGGGGGCGACACATGTATTGGGGGCGCTCTCATTATGATTAGGGGTGCTCGCACGTTCCAAAGAGATAAAAAAATTCGCCGCTGGCTGACACTAAAAGAGCAAAAGCACGGCAGCAGCATTCTAACATTTACTCGGCTCGGAGAATTCCTCCAATAGACAAACAGATAACGATTAGACGATGGTGGACTGCTGTTTGCTTTCTGGAAGGGTGTTAGAGATTCCTCCTGACAAAACTGTGTCTACACAGGGCCTAAGTTTGACTGGTTTTGGGGGCCATGGCCGGACTGGTCTACTCGGCAGTGATAAACCAGGGGCGGCAGTGATCAGCCGGCGGCGGCATTGAAGGTTCGAGGGCGGAAGTGTCTGACCAGAGGCCGTTCATATATGGGTTAATAAAAACAGGGACAGCATTGATCAGCCAGGGGCGGCGTGAATCAAGGCAGCAATGATTAATCTGGGTGGCAGTTATGAACCAGGGGAGACAGTGATCAGCCAGGGGGCGGCAGTGATGAACCAGGGGCGGCGGCGATGAGGCGGGGCGGCGTGCATTTAGGTAACAATATGCCAGGGACAGCATCAGTGAGCCAGAGGCGGTATTAATTCGGGCGGCAGTGATGAACCAGGGGTGGCAGTGATCAGCCGTGAGACGGTCCATCATCATATTTGAGGTTTTAGAGCGCGCCGACATCTGGGGTCATATGGCGCCCATAACACTAAATAAAATACGCAAATATGACATTTCCGCACGAATTTTAACAAGTCAGGTGGTAAAACAGGTCAGGTTGTGAAAGTTGTATCAGAAAATTATATAAAACATATAAAAAATGAAATGAAATACAAATACTGAAAAGATGATTCAGACAATTTCACACGATATACTAAAGTCAGAGACTATAGGTCACATGAAACTCGACGTTATGTAAAACCTGAAAGACTACTAGGATGAATAAACGATATTAAAACTAATGCTCCTCAGATATAACATGATGCTAGTGATATCCACAGACGGATGCTCCCCAGAATGCTCACTGCCTAGATATCCCCAGGATGCTCACTGCCCCGGGAGACGGCAGTGATGAACCAGGGGCGGCAGTTATCAGTCAAGGGCGGCAGTTATCAGCCAGGGGACCGCAGTTATCAGTCAGGGGACAGCAGTGATTGACCAGGGGTGGCAATTATCAACCAAGGTGCGGCAGTGAACATCCAGGGGCGGCAGTTAGCAGCCAATGGGCGGAATTTATCAATCAAGCGGAGGCAGCTATCAGCCAGGGGCAACAGTTATCAGCCCGGGGGTGGCACTTATCAATCCAACGGGGGCGGCAGTAATCAGTCAGCGGCGGCAGTTATCAGCAGCCAATGGCCGGCAGTTTTCAGTCAGGGGCGGCAATTATCAGCCAGGGGGCGGCAGTGATCAGCCAAGGACGGAAGCAATCAGGCAGGGGGCGGTAGTAATCTGCCAAGGGGCGGCAGTTATCAGCCAGGGGCGGCAGTGGTCAGCTAGGGGCGGCAGTTAACAGACAAGGGGCGGCAGTTATCAGTCAAGGGGCGGCATTTATCAGCCAAGAGCCGGTATTTTCAGTCAGGGGGCGGCAAAGATCAGCCAGGGGGTGGTAGTGGTCAGCCAGGGGCGGCAGTTAGCAGCCAGGGGCGGCAGTTAGCAGCCAAGCGGCGGCAATAATCAGCCAGGGGGCGGCAGGAGTCAGCCAGGGGGCGGCAGGAGTCAGCCAGGGGCGGCAGTTAGCATCCAAGGGGCGGTAGTTATCAGTCAAGGGGCGGCAGTTATCAGCCAAGAGCCAGCAGTTTTTAGTCAGAGGGCGGCAACAATCGGTCCAGGGGGGCGGCAATGATCAGCCAGGGGCGGCAGTGATCAGTCAGGGGGCGGCAGTTATCAGTCAGTGGGCGGCAGTGATCTTCCAGGGGGCGGCATTGATCTGTCAGGGGGCGGCAGTGATCAGCCAGGGGCGGCAGTGGCAAACGAGGGGCGGCAGTGATCAGCTGGGGGTCGGCAATGATAATTCGGAGGGCGACAGTCACTAACCAGGAGGGGAAAATATATGGAAGTTGAAATGAACCGGTTTTTTCGCCAGGAGCGGCATGAATCAAGGCGGCAGTGATAAGCCAGGGGTGTCAGTGATCAGCCAGTTGATGAGTGATGAAACAAAAGGCAGCAGTACTCATCCGGAGGGGGAGGCAGTGATTAATTTTTGGCGACATTGATCAGACGGGGGCGGCAATGATGCGGCGTCATAAATCAGGGGGAAATGATAAGTCAGGTGGCATTGATTAGCTAGAGGTGGAACCAATCAGAGTGGAAGTAATAAACCCCGGAACGGGAAAAACTTGACAGGGGCGGCACGAATCAGGGTGGCAGTGATGAGATAGGGTGACACTCTTCAGGGTAGCGGTGATAAGCCAGGGGCGGCACATGTATTGGGGGTGCTCAGCACATGATTGGGGGTGCTCGAATTAGGATTGGGGGTGCTCGGGCACCCCAAAGAGATAGAAAATTACACCCCTGATTCGGACACGAGTTTTCACAGAGTGACGTGGTGTCAGAAATAGCTAAATGAAAAGGAAATGTTATAATCTAGGCATGCATGGAGAGCCTCTATCCTATATTACCCTGCATGGAGAGAGGGTGTGTATGTTTTTCGTCATTCAATTTTTTTAATCACATGAGTATTCAATAAGATGTACAGGAAAATTCAAGGAACTAAAAGGCTAGGGATAATTGCACCATTACTACCAATGGACCTTTTTACATCCCCATCCGTTGACTACCCTTTTACACGGCAAATTGTCCCTTTGCCATCCAGCTGTGACACTGGCACAATGTCAAGATTGGCGTGGAAATCTCTCCTGGGTAACCATGATACAAGGAGGGTGGCCTGAGACCACCCCTCTCACCCCATTAGCCCCTGCTAATGTTGTCGAGCCCCCTGGCGCTGTCGCCATGCCGTCTAGGGACGTTTTCCAGGAGGCTAGCGGTAGAGATGCTGGCTGGGCCATTGTTCCGTATTTTGACCTGTGTCCTTATCGTCCCCTCGATCGCTGTCAGCTGACCAAACCACGAAAATTGTCACCCTTCTGCCTGCCGCGCCGCGCTGACGAGCCCGGTCTGTGTCAGAGGCTGTCGCGGGCCCAGCGGGCCGCGGCACGGGCCGCACTGCCCGGCGTGAGTGAAAAAGCGCGAACGTCATCTCAATAACTTTCGCTTTACGCAAAAAGTTGAAAAGGTATCTAATTTCTGTTTGTCGGGAATGATGCAGAATTGACATAGGAACAGCTACTCTGAACATTATCATCGGGGGGTTAGTTGGATGTAGATATTCGCATTGAAACGGCGAGAGGAGGAAAAAACAGCACCGCCGGCAGGGCGCGGGTTAAAAAGGTGTCAAATATCTCCGAAATGCGGAGTCGGACTCCTTGCATGCACGAGCGTGTTTTTTTTATTGAAAGGCAAACCACCCCGCCGTTGAGGCAGCCATGTTGAATTGATAGGCCACACGGTTCAGCGACTTTTCCGTTGTGATCTCCGTGAATAATAAGCAACATAACTATTACCTGAAAGAAAATGAAAAACCGCACGAGAGCGTCCAAGGAGCTACTAATCAAGGAGCCGCTAGTTACCAATACATGAGACCATCAGTTCAAGGTCGCCCATCCTCGTGCAAATACCCGTGCTCGGCGGAACCACCTAGGCTATACAGGGCCGTGGCAGACTGGAACAGTTTCATCCTGCGTTATCGAGTGCGAAACGGTGAACCACTTCAAGAACAGCCCGGATGAGCACTGGGCAAGGATACGGCAGGACTCTCTGAACTCGTGCTGTCACTAAGAGGGTGCATTGTGGGTGACATGCTCGAGTGATAAAGGCATTTTAGGAAACCTTTAAATATTCGGTTTTCATAAAAAAAATCATAAACAATAAGAAACCACTTGAGAGGTAAGTCGTGCCAATTCGGCCTGCTGTTGGTTGTGTTCAAGTGCTGTGGTACGGGACCGTTGCCAGCGGCGGATCTAGCCGGTAAGTTGGGAGGGCACAAGCCAAAGTGAAAAAGGGGAAAAACGTCACACGGTGAAACATTTTGTCATAATTTAACTGGACGGTATGATTTGAGGGTAAACCCAAAAGTTGATAAGCTAAAAAATTTGTCACGGGGTGAAACATATCGCCACAAGATGTATGATTTTCCTCTCTAAGGTCTAATGTATAGGTACAGCCGGTTCCATACTGATTGGTAGGTATTAGGCCTCGGTCGTTTTTGCGAAATATCTCACAAGTGATGCTTCTTGCCGACACCATTGTTGCCTCACCGGCTGCTTTTTAACTGGATGCACGAACCGACGTGCACAAATGCTTCATTGGGTCCAAAATTCGGAAGAAATTGAGAAAAGAGTCAGAAAATCACCGGAATCGGCGAAAACAGTTTTTTGTCTATAATTTTCCAAACTAACGTCTCATCCAGTCCGCAGGGGCTCACATTTAAAGAGCTCGTCAAAATACATTACTAGAGAAGCAGCCTTTTGTGACCCTTGTCTTCTAAGCCACCGGTCCCGGGTTCAAGTCCCGGCGGAGCCTCTGAATAAGTCGATCTGATCCCCAGAATCCCTTCCAACAGCGTGAGAGTTGGCGACGCCGTATGACCCTGGCAGTTGGTGCGTCGTTAAACCCCAATAATTATTATTATTAGCCTTTTGTGAGAAGTGTAATCGTTTTTAAGATATTTCTTAAAACATGTGACAGTTTCACATTGTGACACTAATACCTACCAATCAGTGTGGAACCGGCTGTACACTGAAGTTGAATGGTTTTGTTTGTCAGGGTCTCCCAATCCCAGAAAAGCTCAACGCCGTTGCGTGTCATTTTTTTGCGTCCCAAAAACCCCGATTTTTACCGTTTTTCTAAATGTGTTTTTTACGATTTTGGACCCCTTGCTCCCCTCCCAGCCGTCGGTCTGTATCTGACCAAGTCAGGGTGTGGGTTGATGAACAGCTGTCCATTGGGTTCGTTTGCGAGTTTGCGTGTCATTTTTTTAGATCGAATACAATGGTTCTCTTTTTCTTCTGTAGTTTTCATGAAACGCTCAGGCAAGACCCTTGGCTGGATTTAAGTCGGAGGGTCGGAGTATGCTGAAGCATTAGCCCCAAACATACAATTAACTCACTCCCTTTCTAAGAGAAAAGAAGCCATATTTGGGGTCACGACTTTTCTCATGACATGTTATATGGGGTCATCAGGACAAAATAGGGGCCCTAAAATGACCCCTAGACTCTCGTCAGAGGTGTCAATTGACTCTTTTTCTCGTATTATGACTGCTTTAGGGGAGTTTGAGGACTTTATTAGGTGTCAAATGACACCTTAAGGGGAGTCGGATGACTCCCTAAGAGGTGTCAGATGATTCTTTTTGACTCCCTAATCAAGAGTCGGGACTCAAAATATAGGACTCACCCCTGATCCCAAATTTGGCGGGAAAAAGACTCCCCAAAGAGGGGTCTTCCAGATACCCCCAAAGGGTGGACTTTTTTACGGCATCACCTGATACCCTAATCAAGTATCGTTTTTTCTCTCAGATATTTACACTGGTGCCGAGAAATACTACGGATTCTAAATCGGAACCTGAAATTTTACCCGCCAAGCGTATTCACATACCGAACTCATTTAATGAACTCATACTCATGTTTTTTATATCGACAGACACCGCACATTGCACAAGAACCTAACCCATACATCCACCCATGTGCACAGAATGTCTCCTACATCTGTCCTCCTTCCTCAGTCCAACAGCAGGCAGAACAATCGCCATTCTCAACAACACACGCTTACGTTTTATAATCCACCACGCGACTCCTTCCCACCGAGGCTTGAACTCGGCGCCAGCGGCGCCCAGCGGCGTGACGTTTCTAACCTCTGTGCCCCGCGGGCAATCGGCATCCAGCGGATGGTGGCCGCTGATTGGTGGAGTCGCGTTCACTTGTATAGCGAGAAATGCAAACGAAATTTATCCATGAGAATGACAGAGCGTAAACCATAATCTGAGGGATATAATAACAAGATCTTTTTCGAGCATTAATAGCCATATTTTGTCCTTCACTGACTTGATTATCTGCGCCACCATCCGATACTCTGGTACAGGCGAGCCAGCGGCAGTCAGCACTGGCTAGCCGGCAGCCAAGTTTGCTGAAGTCAGGAGAGTCGCGAGGTGGGTTTCTATCACTGTAAAAAAAGTTTACACTTTTTATTTTCATACCTGCCTTAAGCGATTCCAATTATACCCAAACGCATTTATTTACACGATCTATTCGGGTTAATTTATTTTTATCTGGTCAGCTGAACTTATCATCCACATTTCGCAGCGTTTTTTGCTTGAAAATCGATTCGATGCAAACCAATTTCCAAAGCAGCCACTAAATTCCGAATTATGTTTCTTTACACCCCTGGGTCATCTTAAACAAACTCAGTCTTTGTTCTCCATCCAAGGATCATAAAACACAAAACATGTAATGATTAATCAAAACCATGTAGTACTACACTTTTCATGTCATTGTTTCGGAAAAAGTCATCCCTTAACCCGCGCCCCACCGGGGGTCCGGCGCCACCTTCGCCCCACCGGGGGCCATCGATGGCCCCCTCTAACTCCGAAAATATGGGCGTTAGCGCAAATCTGCAAAGTGAAATAGAAAGCTCGCGTGAATTCAGTAAGAAATTACTTCGCATGTTTTAGTGCTCAGGTCAATGGTTTGACCTCCAGAGGTCAAATTAGGTCAAGATCGGCTATTTTCACTCAAATATGCAATGATTAAGCAAACTGGTCATAACTCTTATGTCATTAGATCTATTGAGGCCTGGTAAAGTTCATTTGATAGGAAATTGCCAGTACTTTTTCCACTATGTGAAACGTAAAGACCTCCCGCCAGTGGTTTGACCTCCAGAGGTCACCTCGTGACCTAATATGACCTGAGGTCACGAAAGGTCACAAAGTGACCTTGCTGTATATCAAATGAAAGCCAGTGACTGACAAGACAAACACGATGGTGTTTGTTTCACCGCTCTAGCTTAATTAGGTCAAAAGTTATTGTCAAAATACTGTTTTTGACCTCTGGTGACCTTGGATGACCTTGGAAAAGTCAAAGGGTAAATATGACCCCTGGGATCCGTGAAAGTGTGGCCAAAAACGCTGTTCTGAGCAGTCTGAGTATTTGCAATCATTTTTGTGGCTTTTATATCATGAAACAGGTTTTCCCCATGCTTTTCCAATGGGAGAGGTCGCCTCGTGACCTGACCTCAGGGCACGAAATAAAAAAATCCCGGATATACACCTTGTAGACCCTAGAGGGGTCATGAAGTGTAGGAAGTTTCAAATCGATCGACTTTGAAATGTAGCTCTTACAGAGCTCTAAAGTTGAAGTGAGGTGACCTTGGTTGACCTCGTGTGGTGACCTGACCTTGGGTGACCCGGGGTAAAAAATTTCAGGGATGATGGGAAAATGATGCAGTGAGAAGTAGAGCCCTCAACCGCGGTGCTGCGCCTCGTCTTTTTCTGCTATCCCGGAAAAACCTTAAGGGGGCCATCGATGCCCCCGGTGGGGCGAGGGTTAACGCCATCTATTTATTAAATAAGTTTTGATACACTATTGCTAGAACCAACATTTTCAAATTCAAATAACGCATAACAACATCAGCTCCAATGCCGTGTAAGTTTATGCAAAACAATTTAATGGATTCATAAAGGACGGAAAATAGCATTCAATTACATGCAATTGATTTCCGGACTCAGTTTTGCCTTACATTTGGACCGAGCCACTCATTTTTCCGATGAGCCCGATTCGGTTGATACGCTTATCACTGTATTTAGCATGAAAATCCTTGAGAAATAAGCGAAGTGCCTGTTTTTTTCATGTAAAGGAACATGTTTGCATCAAGCCTTCATTTCCGACCGCCATTACGCGTGAAACTGTGAACATGTGCCCGGAGTTTTTGGTCTCTTCAAATGGTAAGTTCCTTCAGTTTCTTTGTACTTTTTCACCGTAATTTATTGCGTTGAAATGCGTTAGTGGGACTTACCATACATGACAGATGTGGCACGTTATACTATATTTTTGGGAACCAGCCCTTTCAAGTGTATGCTGTTCCCCAACTGTTAGCTTCTGAGTCCAACGACGCGCTAGAGTATCTCTGTGTAGCACAAGCATGTCCATGTTATCTCATTGGAAAATAGCACACAATTGCCGTCATTTCAAATTCGAAGGCAAAGCTCTTCCAGTGTAAAAATAACCCGCGATGTATAATGCTGGACCATACATAGTTTAGGTTCCGTAAACAGACGCATATGCTGCCTAATGCACATGCCGAAAATACATAAACCAATTTGTTCAAAGGCAGTCCAAAAAATAATCGCTACATTTTTGCGGACACGGGGGGCGTCTAGATTTTTGCGCCCGAAAGCCCAAATACCTAATTAAAAACTATTGCCATTTTTTAGCTACGGAAAATCAAATGAAAAAAATTGCTGGGGTTTAACGACGCACCAACTGCCAGGGTCATACGGCGTCGCTAACTCTCACCGTGTTGGAAGGGATTTTGGGGATCAGATCGACTTATTCAGAGGCTCCGCCGGGACTCGAACCCAAGACCGGTGGCTTAGAAGACAAGGGTGCTATCCACTAAGCCACCTCATCCCCGGAAAATCAAATGAGGTATGACAAAAGCTTAGCAGGTCAAAATGTAAAAAAACCTGACGTAAGTTCAAGTCAAGGTCACTTTCAGTCCTAAGATAGAAAACAAGAAAAACATAGCAAAGAACACAGAAATACATAGAAAACAGAAAACATGGTTATATGAAAATGTAAATTTGTGAATGTGATTTCATATCACCTATCAAATGCTGCAGGTCACGATTCCTTTATTTCAGGCCTAGGAATGGACCACGAAAACGTGATTTTGAAATTTGAAATTAATCTGAGACGAATTTACTGAGAAAACCGCATTTCAAAAATGTCCCGTAGACATTGAGTGGTGAAGCCATTGACCGCACATGGTCTTAGGTCATTGATATCAGTGTAGTTAACAAGCGCATTTGTAGACTGGTGTCTACGGCTGATTTGATAGTTGTCACGAGAGCAACGCCTCTGAGTGATTCGTATGTAAAGGCGACAGCACTAGCGCGCTACCGCTTTGGGTTGATCGTTGCACCACCGGTTGCGGTAGATGTTGACCTACTTCCGGTCATACTGTAGAAATTATTATTAGGTTGTGTATTTGAGGAGTTAGGTTAACTAATATTAGGTAAAGGCTTGAATTGGTGGAAAATAATTACTCTGGTACTGTTATTGGCTGACAAAAGTTTAATTTAGGCCTACTAGTGGTTTCCGCACAGCACCGCCAGGCGGCTGCTGGCCACGCGTGTGACCTAGGTCATTTCCGGTCTGGCTGACATCGGTGCTGGTGGTGTGCTTAGTGCTACAGTATCTACCCCGTGGACGTAAGTGTTTTTAGTTAGTGTCTTGGAATATTGTTGAAACTGATTTGCATAGATGTTTGTTTTGCTTACTGATACCATTTCGATGGCACTTGGGCTGGTATGCCAATTTGGCCGGCATCCTCAAATTATATTCTTAGGACGGTGTGCAATGTCTTGTCTTGAATATTTGTAATGTGTTTCAGGGCAGAAGTAATGAGAAATTAGCAGAAGTAAGCAGATGTAATCTGAAGTTATGGCGAAAATGTAATATAAATTTGAAGCGGCAGCCATGCCTTTTCACGGAGACATCCGTGGTACGTGTCGTCCAACAAGTGGAGACGACTACACATTGACGGGGGCGGGTACCCGCCCCTGTTGTATCTGTTGTATCTGTATTAAATCAACAACAGGTCTTTAAAAACCCAATAACAGGTGAAGTCAGTAGAATTAAAAACACATGGAGGCCTAAATACAATATAAATACTCACATCACACCAGTACTGGCTCGTGGCCGCAAACACAGCTATATTTTTCTTCAGTTCCCCTCAGGTTTTTCGAAAGCAGCATAAAAACGGCGGCGCGTAGCGCCACCATACTTAGTATATCTTTTTTCTCATCATTTTTACCACTTTTGTCAAAATTTTAAGGTCAGGTCATTTCAGGTTAGGTCACCAGTGCAGGTCAAGTGACCTGACCTAAAAAAGTTTAAGATAGCATAAGTCGGAACAGGGTGAACTTATCAGATTGAAGCTCATATCACATAATGGGCCTACCGAGTTCTCTAAAATATGTTCCGGTATTTTTTATATCGATGACCTAAGGTCAGGTACGAGCCATGACCTCTCCAATGGAAATACATACGAAAAATGGTTTTAACTGAATAACTTAGTAACGGATGGTGATAGCGCGTTTATTTTAGCTGCGTTAGATTCGCCTTGGCTCTGCATTTCCAAATATATGCATTTTATCTAATTTGACCTCAGGTCAGGTCAAATCCTTGATTTTACCTAGCAAGGTCATATTATATATCATTCGATTTGGCTTGCTGCAAGGATTCATATCATCCGTTATTTTGCTCTATCTTTACTTGTTTAGATGTAATAACCAAAAACCTTAATTTACATGTTATCCCTATGACGGCATGTTTTGACCTCTAGTGACCTTAAATGTGACCTGACGAAAAATTTTTGAAATAATTTCGATGGAGAAATGGATGGGATACCCAACACTGTTTCCTGTTTTTCGCTACTTAGCGTGGTTCTTGAGATCTTAGGGGGAGGCGGGTACCCGCCACCCCCCGTTAAAGCGAAGGTGGCTCAGACCCCCGTCAATGCGCGTGTTAACACACATTGTGGTCCTTGGTTGCCTTATGTGCTACAAATTTCAGATCAATAGATTAAACATGCTTTCACTGCGGCCACTTTGAATATTTTTGGACTTTGGCCAGGCCTGGCGACGTGACCGCGCATGAGCTTGACTTGAAATGTTCCGGAAAAATATGCATTGGGTCAGGAAAGCTTACAAAAAGGACGTTGGCGCTGCGCACTGCCGTTTTCAGTTTGAAGACAAAAAAACTCCCGAGAGGGAAAATATGGCAACACCGTATGACCTGGCAGTAGTTCAAGAGTCATTACACCACAACAATTATTATTCACTTCCGTTAATGTATTGTAACCAGATATAAGTACTGCCATTTTCACATTGTCGACTGACACCGGTGGAAGCGTTATGAAAATCCTGACTCCAATCAACCATTGCTATTTTGCATGCTCTTGGCTGATGTAAAGCTTCTTGCTTTATTAAACCAAAATGTTTTAGTGGCATGGTTCATTATCTGACGTGTAAAAACCTTTCCTTACAGATACAGATGAGGAAAAACTCGCATTTCTCTTGAGTGTATCCAGCTGGACAGCGCCAAAAAGTCTGAAAATGACTTGTCAGCCACCATCCCGAAAAGTCTATTCGTAAAGTGTGGCACCCTCCATGTTGAGGGCGTTAACGTTGTGAGCTTGGAGGGGCTGCCGAAAAGTGAGTAGCTGCTGGTGCAGGCAGCAAGCTTATCCCTACTACATCAGAAATATCCGGACCCGCATCATGGGGAGGCCCAGCTGCGCTGATAAGCAGGAAAATATTCAGAAAAGAAGAGTCACCGTTACCAATCCGCACCCACCAGCGACTAGTACGCATCAGGGATACCACTGGCCTCGTGTGAGTCCGTGCTTGTGGCGTGGAGTGGTTTTGTTTATGGAGTGCTTTTATGATTCAGGGTGTCTTATAAATCCATGAAAAGTAGACAAATCTTTTAATGTGAAATAACAATTTAGTTAACATGTCCAATGGATTTTGGGTACTAGGCTGTGGGACATTTGATAATCAGGGACTTTTCAGTCCTCAATCACTCCTCTGTGGATTGCTCGGCTCCTTTCAGTCTGTGCTCGAGACCATGAGTGGAGATCCCGGGGAGTTGGGGGGTCAAGACCCCCCTGGATTTTGAGTTTCCCATAGGCTTTGTATAGGGCTTGTATTGCTGTGCCAGTCTTAACCCACCCAGGACCCCCCTCCCCTGGATCGAGAAAGATCTCCAGCCATGCTCGAGAGGGACTGTGCACGTCTAAACAGGCTAAAGGCGCAGGCCTGTGCACGTCTGAACAGGCATGTGCCTGTTTGCGCAGGATGCTCTTGTAGGTTCTCCTGACCTCCTGCTCCTTGATGGACTCCTTGAAGTCCTCCAAAGTCATATGCAGCTCCTCCAGGGTGGTGGGGGAGGGGCTCCTCATCAACTCCGCCGGACACACGGACCAGAACCAGTAGTCCAGGCGCGCATAGACGGTGGAACTAGCGGTCACCAGGTCACCGTGGCCCCTCCCCCTTTCCTTCAATGATGAATTCTAAAACTAACCCTTTGACGTTGACTGAAAAGAAATTGGTTTAAAAGTTAATGGTGCTTCCCCTTAAATCCGAACCCTCCGCCGCCAGTGCAGAGGCGACATGTAGGGACTACAGGGGGCTCACACAACACCCCTGGGCCTCCTGCACCCCTGACATGTCGTCCCTGGACTACTGGTTCTGGCCCGTGTATCTGGCGGAACTAATGAGGAGCTCTCGTCACCCTAAAGGAGCTAAAAATGACTGCGGAGGACTTCAAGGAGTCCATCGAGGAGCTGTATGAGAGGGAAGCCTGCAAGAACATCCTGCGCAGGGTGCAGGCCTGTATAGATGCAGAGAGTGGGCTTTCTAACACAGCTTCAAAGAAGTCAAGAATCCCACATACGAGGAGGGGTGATTGAGGACTGAAAAGTCACTCCAAATTTACCTTAGTCTAGTGTCAGAAAATTCATGAGAGAAGTTTGATACCTTATGATTTCACATTGAAAACTTCGATTACGTCTAATCATGTATAGGTGGACCACCCTGTAGTTTAAGTTATTTACCTCAGACACATGGGCACCTTTTTTCGTATCCACTACGAAAACAGACTGAGCTCATGCACCCGGGCTAACAACAATAAAAAATGGTATCAAAATACGGGTTTTATCAATATTTCCTGCAAAGCCATTGACCCAAGTCTTAAAACCTGCTTAGGGAAGCCCTAGATGAACTCTCAGAGGTACCATGTCTAAACTTGCAACATGAACCGATAAAGAGGCCTAGGTTACTATGATTTGGGAAATCCGAAGGTATTTCAAGCGGCGTCTGCAGACATGGAGCAATTGTTCGGCAAATTTCCGTTTTACCCCATGCATTTTCAATGGAGAGGTCATGATTCGTACCTGTCCCTAGGTCATCGATGGGAAAAATCCCGGAATAAATTTATTAGTACTTCTTGGGCCCATTATATGGTACAAGTTTGAATTCGATAGATTCACACTTTTCTTACTTTAACAGTTTTTAAGATATTTAACAAGATATTTAACAGCCTGGAGATTAATTCAGAATTTATGGAGACATGAATGGTAGTTTGATTGGTCAAGTTTGAGAAGAGTTGGTACGCACTTTTTTGGCATTAATGGAGAGTCTATTTGTGGCCAGCCACTGAGTGATTTTTGGTAAGGTACGATCAATTTTGTTTTGTAAATCAGCAATGTTTTTGGTCGAGAAAATGGCGACTGTATCGTCAGCAAACTGAAAGAAATTGCAGTCCTGAGTACACGTGATTATGCCGTGAATATATAGAAGGAAAAGAACTGGACCAATGACTGACCCCTGTGGGACGCCATGGCTGATGTTTTGAGGTGCTGAAGAAAAAGCAGTATTATACTTCACCAATTGGGTCCGATTTTTGAGATAAGACTGAAAGAATGCTAAAGAAGAGTTTCTGACGCCATACCTAGCTAATTTTTGGAGAAGAATTTCGTGATTGACGATATCAAAAGCTTTTGAAAAATTTAGATAGATGGCAGCACTAACTTGTTTATTCGAGAGAGAGGAAGTAATATGATCATGGAGAAGTGAGACAGGCATGAAGGAACTATGAAATTTTCTAAAACCAAATTGATGACTTTTCAGAATATTATTGGTCGCAAGGTGTTCCGTCAGCTGAGCAAATAAATTTTTGTCTAGGATTTTGGAGGGAATGTTTAGCAGACTAATCGGGCGGTAGTCGTTAAACAAGGATGGGTCTCCAAATTTATAAATAGGAACCACAATAGACTTTTTGAACACAGAAGGAAATGTGCCAGAAGCAAAACATAAGTTGTAAACGTAGAGCAGTGCAGGTGCCAGAGAGGCAGAAATCAATTTGAGAATTTTCGATGTTAGGCTATCCGAAGTCGCAGAAGAGCTTTTTAAGTCTTGAATTATTGATAGAATGGCTGGAATATTGGTGGGGCTTAAAGTAAGGCTGGCTTCAATTTCAGGATCATTTTGAATGTAATACATGGGGTTGGTATTGGCCTGAGGAATCTTTTTGTCTAGATTGGAATCAATAGACCCAAAAAATAGTTATATTCATCTGCTACTTCTACAGGAGACTGTAGACTGTACTTGTTTGTTTTCAACTAGTAAGTGAGACGGTAGGTTAAACTTCCCTCGGTTTTTATGAACTAGAGAAAGAAGTGTTTGTCAAAGCTTTGTAGGGTTCGATTTCTGTTCGTTTAGTTTCCGTTCAAAGTAGAGTCTTTTTGCTGTTCTTATCACACGAATTAATCTGTTTCTGTAAACAATATACCTGTGCTTGTTTTCTATGGTTGGATTGCGGAGGGATAGTTTATACAAATTGTTCTTCTTATTGATGGATTGGACCAAAGCAAACGAAATCCAAGGTTGGACTGGAGTGGTTCGCCTTAGGGCCTTTTGAATGCTAAGTTTTCCAATTTCTGTGTTTATAGTATTTACCAGGAATGTTTTAGCATCATCTGCATCTTGAATATCCGTTATTTGAGCAAGTATGTAAGCAAGGGTAGTTTTGATAATTTCAGTTTTCCTTAAATTAAATGTTAATTGCTTGTCAAGATGGGTATTTTTGCCCCTGCTTATCTTTTCTTTGATAGTTAATGTTATTGGAAGATGATTACTTATATCTGATAAGGTCACATTAGAGCCTGTCACTATGGATGGGTCGTTGCAAAAGAAATTGTCTATAAGTGAGCTTGATTGTGGATTAATCCTAGTGGGAAGGGAAATACAAGGGAAAAAACCAAGAGCACTGAATGTGTTTAAGAAGAGTGCAGATTTTTTACAAGAGACATGCTTCAAAATATCAACATTAAAGTCACCACCAGGGACACATGGTTTTGCTCTAAATTTATTTGGAAGAGCACAAGTTCTAAGTATTCTAAGAAGTATGTTACTAGAAAAGAGGGAGATGTATAAGACGCGCCAACAATAAAGTTTTTACGACTGGGGATCTTTAGTTCAAGAAAAACCGATTGGAATTCAAGTCTGTTTGTTTCCAGATTGTTTCGCCTGGAGTATGAAATTGAACTTTTGATGTATATAGCTGAGCCTTTACCCCTACATTGGGCTGGAGATGAGGTTTCAAGTCTGTAGTTATGCAGACTGAATGATTTGGCAAGGTTTTCGTCCACCCATGTTTCACTTAATAATATAATGTCTGGTTTAGAAGGAAGCTGCTGAATAAGAAGTTCTAATTTTTTAAAGTTTTTTTAGAGAGATCGGATGTTAACATGAAGAACAAGGATCCCGTCCTTGATCTCATTGCAGTTTTCCAAGTTCGGCGAGGAGGCCCTTACATCTAAGTGTTTGCAATTTTCCAAAATTGACTGGAATGCCAAGTGTGGGGTTTCATCTCCAGTATTGAGGCAGGAGAAGCTAGTTCAAGTTTACAATCTATGATAACAGCAGGAGAGTTGAAAGGTAGAAGAGCAAGAGCAAGCCAAGAAAGATGGGGACAAACTAAGTACAGAAGTGGTGAATTAGAGTGAGCTTAGTGAAGCACAGAAAGTGTAATTTAGAAAACAAAACAAAGCCAAGACCGAATAAGACAGAGCCGAGTGAGGCCAACAGTGGGGGGAAGGGGAGACAGAAGGTTCAAGCCAAATACAATGTGCAGAAAGTAGTGCACACAGGACGGACAAGTCAGACCAGAGCACAGACAAAGATTATCACCAGGCACAGATGGACCAACCAATCAGAGTAGTGGTAAAGGAGATAAAAAAGAGAGAGAAATGTGATGCTGCAGATCCATCCTTCACACTGTTAGGGACTAGAATTCCACTGAGGTGGTCTTACTTGTCTCCCACTCCTGCTTCTCGCCACAGCTTCAGATGAGGAGGAGCCCGCGTCACGGCTGGTGACAATGCAGGGCGAGGCCCTGAATGTGCCCTGAGACCCCGGGCCGGGACCCGGACCCGCCCCCGAAGCAGGAGCCTTCAATGGTGTTACAGTTTCAGTAGACTGTTTAGCAGGACACTCACCAGATGGTACCGAACCCGGGCCAGCCCCCGCCATCCCAACGGAAGCGGAAGGGAGGACAGGCCCCGCACCCGGGCGGTCAGGCCCGCCCGGGTTTGCCACCCCCACAAGCAGGGAATGGTCACCGCCATCATCCGGAGGAGCCGCCCCAGGCCCCACCTCACCCGTCCGCTGAGTCGGGGAGGGGAGGACCCGGGCCCCCGGGTCCCGGAGACATGATGCTCAGCCACCCCAACATTTTCCCATGTATTTCCAATGGAGAGGTCATGACTCGTACCTGACTTTAGGTCATCGATATAAAGAATACCGGAACATAATTTAGAGAACCCGGTGAGCCCATAATGTGATATGAGTTTCAATTGGATAAGTTGACCCTGTTCTGACTTATGCTATCTTAAACTTGAGGTCTACACCATTTTACCTTCAATTTAAAATAGGTCAAGTTCAAATTAAAACAGCTCAAGTTCAAATTAAAACAGCTCAAGTTCAAATTAAAACACGTCAAGTTCAAATTAAAATAGATCAATTTCGACTTAAAATGAGTCAAGTTTGATTTGAAATAAATCCATTTCAAATTAAAATGGAGCAGGCTTAATTCCATTCCAATGAAGCCCAACACAGAAAATTTTAGAAGAAATAGGGGAAGTCCGTGCAATAGTACGCACTTAACTTTCTAAAGGCTTTCACTTTTCTCCTATAAGTGTAACAGCAAAATTTTTTGTGTGGTTGTTTAGCATGAAGAATTGTCTATGTATGGTCCATGTTTCAACTCGATGTCTCTGAAAGGAACTCGCCACGAGCCCATCAAAAATAAAAAGTCACGTGCGTACTCTTGCCGGAGTGGGTCGGTGAGAGTACGCAAGAGAGGAGGCTGGAGTACGCACTGATACCTCGCTGTGCTTTGGGTGCATAGGCCATGTCGCGAAGTATTTTGTCGCCGAACTAGGCGATTGTATGATGTCATACCGTTCTGGATATACAAGAACTATGTTTGCAACTTTTGGTTTTCCAAATATATATTACGGACTTTGTCCTGAGTGAAAATTAAATTTTCCTATCTCTTAAACATGCGCACTCTTCCCTAATGGTCTACTGCGTACTCTTGTCGAACATGCTCCCTTGGGAAGAAAGTCTTCATAAACATGTTGGCAGGCGTTTTAGCGTGCGCTCCGGTCCTGGAGCACACTCCTATCTCAGCTTTCGTACTGATGACAGACTGTAATATAAAACTATTGATAATAGAAGCATGGTCCACAAGTTTACCCAGTTAACACGCGCATTGACGGGGGGCGGGTACCCGCCCCCTCGGGTTTTTCGGAGATGGAAACGGCGGCGCGTAGCGCCGCCGTACTTGGTATACCTTTTCCTCATCATTTTTCAGCTCTGTCAAAATTTTAAGGTTAGGTCATCTCAGGTCAGGTACCAGTACGGTCAGTGACCCGACCTCAAAAAAGTTTGAGATAGATAAGTCGGAGCAGGGTGAATTTATCCGATTGAAACTCATATCACATAATTGCCCCACCGGTTCTCTAACATATGTTCCGGTATTTTTGATATCGATGACCTAAGGTCAGGTACAGCATGACCTCTCCATTGGAAATACATGGGAAAAATGGTTTTTACGGAATAACTCAGTAACGGACGGTGATAGAGCATTTATTTTAGCTGCATTAGACTCGCCTGGGCTTTGCAGTTCTAATGATATGCATTTTATATAATTTGACCCTGACCTGACCTCAGGTCGGTCAATCCTTGATTTGCCTGAAGGTCAAATTATATATCATTCGATTCGGCTTGCTAGAGGATTCTATAGTTTAAGTCGTTTTGTCTATCTTTCCTTGTTCGATGTATGTCCGAAAACTGACTTTTACATATTATCCCTATGACTGGCATGTTTTGACCCTCGTGACCTTAAATGTGACCTGACAAAAAATGGTTCAATATTTTCGATGGGAAGTGGATGGGCAGCCCAACGCCGTTTACCGTTTTCGCTACCTACTGTGGTTCTCGGATCTTAGGGGGGGTACCCCCCCGTCATCGGTGGCTCGCCCCGTCATCGTGTTAAGAAATATTACTTCAAGGGTGCCCAGAAACTTATTTTGCTCTGTACTCCCCCGGAAAGAACAGGAGCACATTGAATTTTGGTGTGCAGCCTAGGCACTTACTTTTTTATACCACGGTATCCACCGTCTCAGTGGTTGCTAAGTAACCAAAACAGCTGTTGCGTACTCTTATCTCCTGCGTACTCTTACCCGCCCTTACCCTATGTATCCAGTTATTCGTTGTCTGTATATCCGTCACTTAAATTGATTAACGTTGAGCGGTATGTATTTTGCAGGACTGGGGGTGCACAAGCATAACACATGATAACTGTTTATTTACATGCGCTAGAAACTCCCCGTGTGCTTTCAGCGTCACTGAATTCAGCAAAAAAGAAGAAATATTTCTGACCACGTTCACGCCGCCGACTCATGGGAGGGGGGACATTATCTTTAAGTATATGTAAAAGATACTGTAATATAGATAACTAAGATGCATACGTGGAACTGCAACTCAATTGCAAGTTGCGGGACAGTCATTCAATACGTTTGACATGTGTCTTAAACATATAGCTCAATCTGTGCAAACATTTTATGGGTTGCCTTGCACCGTGTGTGCACTGTTTGTCTTAATACAAATGTTTTAATTTGATTTCGACTTGTTTTAAATCTAACTTGACCTATTTTAAATTGAAGTTGATCTATTTTGATTTTAAGTTGACTAGTTTTATTTGAACTTGACTTGTTTTGATTTGAACTTGACTTATTTTAAATTGAAGTTAAAATGGTGTAGTCACTTGACCTGTACTGGTGACCTGACCTGAGATGACTTAAACTTAAAATTTGACAATTTGTATGAATGATCAGAGAAAAGGCACTAAGTACGGCGGCACTACGCGCCGACGTTTTTTTCTATCTCCAAAAACCCGAGGGGGCGGGTACCCACCCCCTGTCAATGTGCGTGTTCAGGTTGAACCATTTCATGAGTGTTAAATATATCCGAAGAGTATTATAACGGGCATTTCCATTCCCTGGATGCGCTTGTTGGCAGATATATAGTTAGGTACACACTGCTCATCCTTGGTATACACTTTGCTTAAGATCATAGCTACCATACTGAACGGTTACTAGTTTATTATTCTTGTCTCTTGTGGAAACACCACAGTGAACGGCGTGACACCGGGTGCTGAACCACAGCACAGACATGTTTGATACCCGGTATACAGTGACGTGTTTTGAGTGTTTTATGATGATGATATGAGAGATACTGAAAATGTGAAAATGAATGAATATATTCCCTCCGTTGCCCCGTCGGGCCAGCAAGCTAGGTGAAACCTGTTTTCATTAGCTTTCAAAGGCAACGAAGAGAATAGATTATTTCCTCCCCCAGTTGTCGAGCCAAATGTTGTGTCAGAAACAGAAAAAGAAAAACGTCAAGTCCATGCTCACCTGTTTTTAATTGTGTCGGGATGAGGAGGTGCAAGGGAATGAGGATGAGAGCCTCATTTTGATTTTTTAATGTGTCGTGCGTGGGAGCACCGCACTGTGATTCGACATTGGGTGCTGAACCACCGACATGTATGATATGCGTTATTGATAACGCGTTTCGCTTCGAGGAAAGATGCAAGGGTGCAAGTTCTCCCCGGCCGCAACCCGCCAAGCCGAAACCGGGCGGACCCAGATGAGTCAAACAATTTAGTGTTGAAACATCAGATGTTCCTAACGAACATCAGTGGCACAAACGATTTAATACGCGCATTGACGGGGGTCTGAGCCACTTTCGCTTTGACGGGGATCCTTGATCTAGAGAACTACGCTAGGTAGCGAAAAACGGTAAGCAGCGTTAAGTAGCCCATCTACTTCTCCATCGAAAATATTTGATCCATTTTTTTGTCAGGTCACATTTAAGGTCACTATAGGTCAACACATGCCGTCATAGGGATAGCATGTAAATGGAGATCATCGTTCATTACATCTGAACAAGTAAAGATAGAGCAAAACGATTGGAACTATATGTATCCTCGCAGCAAGCCGAATCGGATGATATATGATATGACCTTACTAGGTCAAATCAAAGATTTGCCCTGACCTGAGGTCAAGTCAAGGTCAAATTATATAAAATGCACATCATTAGAACCGCAAAGACAAGGCAAATCTAATGCAGTTAAAATAAACGCTCTATCGCCATCCATTACTAAGTTATTAACCTAAAACCATTTTTCCCATGTATTTCCAACGGAGAGGTCATGGCTCGTACCTGACCTAAGGTCATCGATATACAAATACCGGAACATATTTTTAGGGAACTCGGTGGGCCCATTATGTGATTTGAGCTTTAATTAGATAAGTTCACCATGTTCCGACTTATGCTATCTAAAACGTTTTTGAGGTCAGGTCACTTGACCTGACCTGAGATGACCTGACCCTAAAATTTTCATAAAAGTTTTAAAAATGATGAGAGAAAAGGTATGCCAGGTACGGCGGCGCTAAAATAAACCTAAAAACATAAACATAAAAACCAGAGGAGGGCGTGTACCCGCCCCCGTCAATGCGCGTGTTAAGGCTCCTCCCAGTCCCCCCGGAGAAGGCCCAACGAATCGCCGCCAACGAAATCCAACGGCCCCACGCACACAGCCGCCCGCTAGTTGAAAACTGTTGAAAAACGGTGGACCATCAGTTTTGGTACCTTCATCCGCCCCTGATTAAAGTCAAGCTGGGCAGATATGATTCTTAAGTATTTTTGTCAATTGGTATCAGATTAAGCTTCTTAACTCTCGCCCCGCTGGGGGGGTGGTGGTGGTGTTTGAACACTCCCTTTCGGGTTTTTTTTCGGCGGCACGAACAAATGGCGGCGCAAAGCGCCGCTGTACTTGACACACCTTATCCTTCGATAAATTTCACAACTTTCCCCCAAAATTTAGAGGTGGGTCATTTTAGGTCAGGTCACCAGTGCAAGTCTAGTGACCTCACCTCTAAAAATGTTTGGGGTTGTATGAGTAAGAAATGGGTGAATGAATCGGATTGCCACATAACGGGCCCACGAAGTACAAATATATATTCCGGGATTTTCCATATCGATGACCTGGGGTCAGGTACGTAGCATGCCCTCTCCATTAGAATGCATGCGGCAAACAGAAATTGGACTGTCTATTTGTGTAGTTACAGATGAGAATACTTTCATATTCTCAAAATCGTAGTATCCTGGCCCCTTTCTAGGCTCATGTCACAATTTTTGACCTGTAACCTCTGAGAGGTCATCTGGGGCTAATTAAACGGGTTTCAGACTTGGGTCAATACATTTGCAGGAAATGATGGAAAGATTTTATTTTTGATACCACTACGTTTGGGTTGCCATAGGGAGTCGATTGATATGCATATTGACTATGCCAGATCAGATTGTGACTTAAACTGACCTTAGGTCAGGTTATTTTTATGTTTTGACCTAGTATAGTCATATTATACATCGCTCGATTCGCCGTAACTAGAGGAAGCGAATAGTGCCTAGAAAATGCTTCTAGCTCAACTCTGTCACAGTGGGGGCGCGGTAGTGGAGTGGTCAGCGCAGCTGGCTACCACGCAGCCGACCCGGATTCAAGGCCCGGCGGCTTCCCTGGATAAGGTGCAAGCTGGCTCCCGAAAAACCCCTCCAACAGGGAAAGAGTTGGCGACGTCATATGACCGTGGCAGTTGGTGCGTCGACAAGCCTAAAAATTATTTATTAACTCTCACAGTGTCCCAAATCTCAGGGTGCTGGATGGAGAGTGACACCCGGGCAGGCTGAATTTTCCTCTCACTTCTGTGATATTGTTACTAAATTTTCCACTCACTATTCAATGGAGCGCAACTAAATGATTGTGGTGAAAATTAACTCTTCAAAAGTTGGGCAATAGGGAAGTTTTAATAAAGAATGTGTTCCTAATCTTATATGAATGCTTAATAAAGGTTTTAACTCAGTCTCAAAATATTGCAACTTCTGAATTTTCTACTCGCTGATTATATTCTCTCAATATGAATTTTACACTCTCAGCACCCTAGCACAAAACCAGTTTTGGGACACTGCTCTGTCAGACGCTGGAGCCCGGAAACTCTTCTCTAATATGTCACCATCTTTGACCTGTCATGATCTCAATAATGACCTGAGCCAAAAAAGTGCCCGATGTAGTTTCTCCATGAATTTGTATCAGCTATCCAACAGCGTTCGCGTTTTCTCGCTATCCTGCATAGGGGGCCGAATTTGACGGGGTGTTTGAACACAATCCCCCCTTACCAAGGCGAAGGTGGCTCGTAGGCCCACCGGGGCGGATGCTAAAACTAGGATGTGAAGAGGGCAACAACGGAAGAACGCCCAAAATGAACGAAGTATAAACTTTTCATATTTGGCAACAGCCACTCTCAATTCCTGGAACTACCTATACACAGCGACGGATCCAGGACCACATTTCGGGGAGAGTAGGCTGGGGTCTCCAGCCTCCCGACCAATGTTTTGATTTTTTCATACCAAAACGTTGGTTCGGAAGAAAATGGGCGAAAGTTGAATGCTTTGGAGGGTCACAGTGGCGTATGCAAGAGGTCTAGGGAGGCTCAAGCCCCCATCCCCCAAATTTCAGAATTCCTATTGTAACTGCATAGCCCGAGGTTGTTCCGGGGGTATGCAGGGGATGTTCAATTCTCCTCCCCGAAATGAAGTCCTGAATCCGTCACTGGAGGGGCAGCCTTTGATGCCCCCGCCCCTGGGTCTGCGCCTGATTGAGGTCCTTTTAAACCTGGACAACTTTCATTTACCGGCAGTATATGATAATGATGCATGATCTGGAATTTAAACTGGGCGGCTTGAGATACCCCGCACTGCTATATTTCTATGCTACCATTTAACAGGTGCGGGAGAGAAGAACCACAGTCCCCCACCTCTTTTCCCGGGGTAGTCTGGCAAAAATATGCTTTTTCTGGAATACCTTCTTCTAAAAATTCGTTTTGATGCTTTAACAACTCATAAAAACTGATTTATAAGCTTCAATCAAAGAGTCACCGCGGTAAGATCCGAACACGGGTCCACAGCATGGAAGGCGAAGATGATAACCACTACACTACGGCAGCTGTGATTTAAACGCCCGCTATTGAGAGCTTCGGGTGGCACTTTATGACAAAATACTTTAGATTAGGAAGGGTTCAGCTAAGCTTTATATTTCCATTCATGTTTAGCTGAGTTATGATATGTTTCATATTGTTGTGTGTTTCACTTGATGGGTTTTTTTCCGGAGTAGGTGCACTAATATCTAGTGAACGTGTTATGTGATGAATCATTCGATTGTTTTCCGACCAGTGTTCGATTTAAAAAATGTCAGCGAAGAGATTAAAATGTGCTTTGTACCGTATCGAAACTAAAAATATGTTATCTAGTCTATACTTGTAAAATGTAAATGCATATCATTTGTATTCATGAAGATGCCTTATGGAAGGTGAAACGTCAATAGATGTCATTTTGTACAATTCTTTATAAATATAACGACAATGAACGAAGCCTTATCCGCCAACTCGAAGCGACGCACAAGAAACTAATTAACGCCAAGGAAGCTGTGATTTTTAATGATACCTGCATTAAAGAAAAACTTCTTCCCAAATACACTAATATATATATATATATATATATATATATATATATATATATATATATATATATATATAGGCACTGCCCGTTGAATAATAAGGCACTTTTTTCTTTTGCCATCTTCTAATTCCTTTCATATTCCACGGTGCCATTGATCTCGATCCAACATACTTCTTCCAGCGCGACGAGAACTCGCGGACGAGAGGACACGACTACAAGCTGATCAAACCGCGCGCTGAGTCTAGAATCCGTCGAAATGCATTTGGCATCCGTGTTGTCAATGACTGGAACGCTCTCCCCACGCAAGTAGTCTCCGCACCAAGTGTCAACTCCTTCAAGACCAGACTCGACAACCATTGGAAGGATATCATGTACTTAGTGCCAGACACCGACTAGGTTGCGACACCACTTGTACACGAGCGCGTTGAGACCGGACCCTTACAGGCCTAGAGCCTCCACACGTCCGTATGCTTCAACTTCAACTTCAACAACTTGTTGGTATTTTCGATCGATCGGATGATCTTTTTCGTTTTTGTGTTTAGGGCAAATATAAGATTTCCTAGGGGCATTTGTGGTGGATATATTATCGCTTAAAGTTTCGGATTATCTGATAAATCCATTATCACAAGCATACATACACACATGACTCACATAAAATCAAACACTTAACCATTACATCGAGATAAATCCAGATCGAGCCGTTCGGGGAAAGGTCATCGCAGTACATTTTTACAATCGCTACATATCTCTTGAAAAATGTATCACACTTCGTTACATGACATGGTTCATAGTACACTTTTCATTGTGCGGAACATGTATACTATTATTACGGAGTTCGCTGTTTTTAGTGCGAGATAAAACACGAACTACAGCGTGTACCTACGAAGAGTCAATTTGTGATTGCTGTGCTCCACAGGGTAAGTATATATTCTGAGTGCAGTTGCTTGTTAAGAGTTGGTGTGTGTGTTCGCGAATGTAGAGGGCTTCAGTGATCATGAGTTGTGTGCGGCTGGAGGATGTTTTGAGGACTGTTGTGTTTTGTGTGAGGTGCTTTTGTGTAAGTGGAATGCCATGGAGTTCTGTCATGTGCTCCTTGAGTGTGCCTTCTTGTAGGTGCAGTGCAGTGCAGCCTTCTTGTTCTTTTACCTACAAGAAGGCACGCTCAAGGAACACATGACAGAACACCATGGCATTCCACTTACATGAAAGCACCTCACACAAAACACAACAGTCCTGAAAACATGCTCCAGCCGCACACAACTCATGATCACTGAAGCTCTCTACATTCGCGAACACACACCAACCCTTAAAGGGAATGTGGCACCTTCACAACGTGATTTTAACTGAGATAGCTAAGTTGTAAAGCAGGTCGGAAAACCCGGTACTCCATATTTCATTTATCTTGGAACTCGATATTTCCGTAGAAAAAAGCTAAAACCTACCTGACACCAGCCCCCCTCAGCCCCCCCATCGCCGACGGCCATTGTTGTGAGCTACTGGTGTGACGACATATGCTGACGTCACGATGAGCATCAGCCAATCGAAGCCCTTGAAGAGTTTGAAGTATGGTAGTGGTTGCCAGATCGTGACATCATCCACAGGCTGATATTTATTTCTTTTTCTAGAGGAGTATTTTTAAAAACCAAATATTGAGCTTATTGTACATTTTTCAGAGAAATCGTGAGTGGTTTCATTATTTTTGACTAAAAGTACGCCTAATAACATTAAATTCCAGGATTCGACCAAGGTGCCACCTTCCCTTTAAAGGGAAGGTGACACCTTCATAACGTGATTTTAACTGAGATAGCTAAGTTGTAAACCAAGTCGGAAAACCCGGTACCCAATATGTCATTTGTCTTGGAACTCAAGATTTCCGTAGAAAAAAGCTAAAACCTACCTGCAATGTACCCCTCATGCACCCCTAGCAGCAGACCACAGCTGTCATGGCTGTTGGTGTGACGGCATATGCTGACGTCACGATGAGCATCAGCCAATCGAAGCCCTTGAAGCTTTTTGAGTATGGTAGTGGTTGCCAGATCATGACATCATCCACAGGCAGATATTTTTTTTCCTAGATGAGTACTTTAAAAATCAAAATATTGAGCCTATTGTACATTTTTCAGAGAAATCATGAGTGGTTTCATTATTTTCGGCTAAAAGTACGCCTAATTACACTAAATTCCAGGATTCGACCAAGGTGCCACATTCCCTTTAACAAACAACTGCACTCACAATATATTCTTACCCTGTGGAGCACAGCAATCGCATATTGATTCTTACGCAGGTACACGCTGCAGTTAGTGTTTTATCTCGCACTAGAAACAGCGATCTCCGTTATAATAGTAAACATGTTCCGCGCAATGAAAAGTGTACTATGAACCATGTCATGTAACAAGAAGTGATATATTTTTCAAGAGATGTGTAGCGATTGTAAAAATGTACTGCGATCAGCCCCGTTCAAGTTGCCTGGCATTTTGCGGCGGTGACGTCATCGCCACGATGCCGCAGGCGTTTTGCGGCTTGAAGTATTGGCAAACTGGGTATATTTGACATGGCCAGTAAAGCTTGCAAATTATTGAAAGGCGTCAAAAATGGCTTAGTTGACAAGTTTCATCATATTTCTAGCCAGTACAGAGTTTCTGCAGCCCTAAGACCGACCTGCAAGAACTTCAGGGGCTTTTCTCGCAGTGATGTTCCGTTGGTCTTAAGAGTCATTATCAGTGTAATAGCATAATAATTTCATCCTTCATGTTATCGTTGCTTAGATGAAAATACGAAGTACGGGTCTTTCCAATGGAGGTTTCTTAGCGAGACGAACAAATTGTTTGAGGTACCGCGCGGTCGCGGGTCCAGGGCTTATTTTGGGGAGGCTAGAAAACTCAAACCTCCCCCACTGCCAGTGGCGGATACAAGAGGACTAGGGATCGAGCCCCCCCCATGTTAGTGTCTAGTAAATGCATAGGCCGATGCTGATGTGAGGCAATGGCGAGGAGGCTCGAACCTTTTGCCCATACCCGAAAAAGTCCTGTACCCGCCACTGTCCCCCGCCATAGACTCCGAACAGCCTTTGCTTATACAGATATTAGTAGACATTTCGGAGGGGTACCCTCGAAATTTAGGAGGCTCGTGAGCCTCACAACCTCCTTATATCCGCCACCGGTACCATAGGCGGATCCAGGGGACAAAGCCCGGGCGGGTGTCCCCAAATGGGCCCTCGAGGTCACACCTGAAATGGTCACAGCGCCTCCTGAAAGGTCGATGGCGCCACCTGAAATGTCGCTTCCCACCCCCTCCACAGGATGCGGAAAGCAGCGCCCGCCGATAGGATTTGGTGCCCACCTGATGGGTTTTGCCAGCCAAAAATGGCGCCCCCTGGTCCGAATGAAGCCCCCTGGTCTGGATAATACCCCCTCCCGGGAAGAATGCCCCAGCCCCCACCCCCCCCGACTGGCAATCCTGGATCCGCCTATGACTAGTGCACTGTATATAAAAACAGCCCAATTACAATAACTTTGGGTAAAATTTATTCACATTTACGGGTTTCATTGGGGTGAGTCAGAGGCGCAGCCAGGGAATTTTTACGGGGGACGGAGTGGTCCGGCAATGATGACAAGGGAGGGGGAAGAGTTGGCACTTGACGGATGTAGGAGACAGGGGGGCACTTGGCATAGGCGTATCCAGAATTGCTGATCGGGGGGGCACCTTCCCGGGGGGCGCCATCCGGACCGGGGGGCGCCACTTTTGACCAGCAAAACCTATCAGGTGGGTGCCAAATCCTATCGGTGGGCGCCGACTTTCACATCCTGGGGGGGTGGGTAGCGACATTTCAGGGGGCGCCATCGACCTTTCAAGGGGCGCCGTGACCATTTCAGGGGGCGCCGAGGGTCGATCGGGGGGCACGTTCCCCCTTGCCCCCCCTGGATCTGCCTATGGCACTTGGTCCTCCAATAGCCAATGGGGGGCACATCCCACGTCCATGCTGCTTTCGACGCTCATGAGTGCAACTGTTAGAGCGATCGGCACGAGTTACATTTAGGCCTTGAGCAGCGGCTATAATCCGGCTCTGAGGAGCAATCTTTCCTACTATCGTTATTGTTTCCGTATTTGCCCAAACCCACTCCCTTCACCCCGTATGTCGTTTCATTGTTTTTTTTCTCGCTCGGTCCTGTCATCTTTCTCTTTTACAGTGTTGCGGCTCAGTAAAAACCGTAGTAGGATTGCCAGACTAGTATACTTTTTAGTATAACATACCAAAGCTACTAGATTGGTCAATATGTTTCACTTCGCAGACATTAAAGTGTAAAAAAGTGAATTCTATGGCTCTTTTCTTAAATATCTAAACTTATTTATCCAAAAAGCTTAAATTTTAACCCTCAAAATAAGGAGATGTTTTCTTTCTTAGTGGATACCAAGAAAACAACCAAAATTTTACTAGTAGAAAACTTGAACCAACCTGGGATTCTAGGGCCTTGACTGCGATGACCTTTCCCGAACGGCTCGATCTGGTTTTATCTCGATGTAATGGTTAACTGTTTAATTTTATGTGAGTCATGTGTATATGTATGCTTTTGATAACGGATTTGTTAGATAATCCGAAACGTTAAGGGATGATAGCAGTGTTAGTTAATAGTAATAGGGATAATAATATATCCACCACAAATGCCCCTAGGAAATCTTATATTCGAGCTAAATACGAAAACGAAAAATATCATCCGGTCGATCGAAAATACCAAAAAGAAGATTGCAAAAGCAAAAAAGTGCCTTATTATTCAACGGTCAGGGCCAAAACAAAAACATCCTGCCAAACTACAAAATATATATACATACATATATATATATATATATATATGCATTTTTCGTTAAATATGACCGCATATTTGTTGTTTATGGCCTTCTTTTGCTGTTTTTCAATTGCTCGTACAACTGTTCTTGCTTCAGTAGAAAGTTTGTGGATAATACATCCAAAATTCATCTATATTGATCCAACGCGTTTCGTCATGCATATGACATCTTCAGGGTATTACATGTTACATGTTACGTTATGCAGGGTACAATCATTAAAACACTTAGTACAAAATTGAATCACTTCGTTACACAATGCAATGTCGAGTGTTTAGTTTTTAATTCTTACGTTTCACTTGTATCACCTACGATATTTAGCAAACATCAACGTGTCATTTTTTATATCTGTGCTTCCGTTTAATCCTATAGAAACTTCGAATCATATAATTCATACTTCATATTATCATAGCTTAGCCAGGACTTGGACGAATGTTTGGGTCCAGTAGCATGACGAGGCCCTGGAAGTCGACCTGGTCGTTTAGGAGAGGTTTTCTTTCCCGGATCAGGAAGGCTTCGATTATTTGTAGCCGTCTGCGGTTGGCTTCGCGAGCGATGATGGTGGTGTGCTCGACAAGCTCCTGGCGAGTGATGTTGCGGTGATGGGTGGTCTTTGTGTGATTAAGAATCGCACCAGATTGAAGGTGGCATGTGACTCGTCTTGATAGAGTGGTGGTTGTTTGGCCGATGTAGCATGCATTTTCTTGGAGTGTGCAATCTCCAAATGGGCATTTAAACATGTACACTACATTAGTTGCCTTTAGTGGTGGTTCTTCCAGCTGGTTGTTCTTCATCACCAGGTTTGATGTTCGACGTCCCTTATAGTATATGAGAAGCTGGATGTTATCGCTGGGATCTTTTGGTGTTACATTTCGCTTAACGATGGTTTGCAGCGCGCGTTCGTCTTGTTTGTAGGCCGAGGTCATGACATTCTTATAGAATAGTCGATGTGTTTGTCCTTTTTCCTCGGTCTTTTCCTTTGGGTTGATGTTCTTTGTCATAGCTCGGCTTATTTCCTCGTCCAGCATCTGTGTGGAATAGCCGTTGTTTGTCAGGGTCTGTTTGATGGTGGTAACTTCCTGGTGCACCGCCTGCCACGTGCTGCAGATCTTGAGAGCGCGTCGAAGGTATGTGCGGACCACTCCCACTTTGTAGCGCGATGGGCACTCGCTGAGGGCATTGAGACAGTGTCCTGTGTCGGTTTTCTTGCGGTACACACTCAAGTCATGGCGGCCATCAGAAATGTTAACCTTGACGTCCAGAAACGGGATTTTGTTATTGACTCCGACTCCGAAGGAAGCAGAATAAGACCAAATTATTTTTTAACTTCACCTGGCTGAGTCATATGTAGGTCACATCATATTATTGTATGGTTTCAAGATCGTCAACCATTTGTTAGTAATTCTCCAAAATTGTGATGCTCGATATATTTCGAAACGGGAAATATATAGGTATACTTCATTGAGGATAGGTTAGTAAAAGCTATTGACCTTTAAAGACCTCTAAATACGGTCCTATCGGTCATTGGGTCACGAAATGTGCATACAGTGTTGCATCACATGGTAGTAGCAAAGCACAAAATGTCGTAAAAATCATTGTGGTCGGGTATTTTCCTGATCGATTCAACGTGGATGGACCTTTATACAAACCAAGCATCTTCAAAAAGTGAACTGAATAAAAGAGGCGTAGGAGGGAGTGAGCTCAGTGAGATGTGTGGAACAAGCAAGCTGACGTAGAAGGTGGAAGTCGCTGATTGATTTGATTTTTGACTAATTAGGAATGTCCTATGTGGCGCGTTGCCAATAGCGGTAGGCCCTTTGGTCGGAGGTGGTGTGAATGGTTTGCAGCGGAGTATGAACAGAGTGTAAGAGATCCCGACTTAAGAAAATTTTGCTCTTTTGCGCCAATCATTTTTGTTCGATAATAGAAGTGCATGTGCTTGGTAATGGAAATGTAGTACATGTGTGCGTACATACATGCGCGATAATGGGGTATCCAAGAAGATACCCGAACCGGCTGTGGACTGAATTGAGTGGATATATATCGAGCGATAAATTCGGCTAGATTTTGATCGTGATATAGGCTATGGGCCCTGTTTTTGTTTTTAATATAGTGGATGTTTTTTTCAGATATAGCTGGTCTTACAGAGATACTCGCGTTTTGCCGACCAGTTTGTTTGGACTGGCTGGAGGAACTTCGAATGGGGACGAAATTGGATCCAATTTGTTCAGCCATGACTTTCCATGCCACCAGGCTCTCTGAGCGACACTGATAACCAAAGCATGCCTGGTTGCGCTATCGATTTCGAAGGCAAGAGCTGGGGTGAGCACTGACGCAAGATTTTCTAAAAACAAAAAAATATTATGCTACAATGTTTGTCCACGAAAAGATTGCTAAATAACAAGCTGGCACAAAAATCGATAAGTAAATTAAATACGCCTGACCTCCACTCCATTTTCATGTGGTAGCGGCGGCCATGGCCGTCCGAGTGCCAGGCTGTTAGCTACGACATTTAATCACCGGCTTGTTGTAATTTGGCCGGCAGGGGGCGCGGCGGGTAATGGATCTGAGCCGTGAAGCGATTGCGTGCCGGGCCGTCGGCAGCCGGCCGGGCCGCGCTTGCTGATGGATGCGACGCGGCCCACCGACTCAGCGCCATTTCAACCAATGTTTTCTCAGACAACTGTAATTTGAGCCCATTGGCCAAATGGATCCGGATGAAACAACTCACTCTGTCAGCTTCAAAATCTGTACGGGCTTTGTGTGGTGGTGGCTCAGCAAATATGAGTCGGAGTTTGAACCAGCCGAGTTTCCATTAGCTGGCGACACTGGGGCGCCGCGCCTGTGACAAAACTGGCCGTCTCAGGACCCACACTGCCCACCGCAGCCGCTCCCCCGCTGAAACTTTCCATAGGCGCCAGCACTCTGAAACTTTCCATGGTCGTCAGCTCCCTCGGAAAGTTATCATGGGTGCCAGCCCCCCATTGAAGTTTTTCATGGGCGCCTGCTCTCTTCAGCAGCTTTCCATGGGCTGTGGCTTCTGTTGAACATTGCCATGGGCTTATCCGTCCTCTGAAACTTGATATGGGCTCACACCCTCCTCTGAAACTTGACATGAGTTCCAGCCCTCCACAAAGACTTTCCATGGGCGGCGGTCATCAGCTGAAACTTTTCATGGACGCCTGTCCCCTCCTGAAACTCGAAGATTGTCTGTCCCTTTTTGTCTTTTTGGCGCTTATGCAGCAGAGGCCCTGTCGGTTGCCAGCCCCACCGATGAAAATGATAATTGCTAGGGTTTAACGACGCACCAACTGCCAAGGTTATATGGTTTCCCCGACTCTCACCTTGCTGGGAGGGTTTTGGCAGATCAGATCGACTTATTCAGAGGCTCTGCCGGGACTTGAATGCGGGACCGGTGGCTTAGTAGACAGACGCGCTTTCCACTAAGCCACGCAATCGCCCTTGAGCACCTCTAAATATGTATTTGTAAAATTGAGCCACTGACTGCATGTGCTGCTGGCTGGTAGGCTAGGACTTACACAACTGATGAGGCTGCTACAGAGTCTTCAGCTCTCACGCCGTCGGAGAGGGTGGTGAGCATTGAGTTCCGCCTCCGAAAATCAATCCAGCGACTACGTCACATAAGTCGAAGCTCGTCACCATCGCCGCTGTCCTCGGCGTGCGGTTTCTCGACGCACCCACAGCAGGGATCGTGGCTAGCTTTCAGCTTTCGCTCGGGATCCCACTGAGCAATCTACCGGAGCCAACGTATATCATTTCAAGACACCATCGGTAGCTACAGAAGGTGCATGGCATTTACTGTTCAAATATCCGAGTGTTATTACCCGGGGAGGGCTTTAATGGACTGTTGATCTCCAAAAACTTTCCAATCTCAGCCAAAAAGGGGAATTAGGCCAGAGGTATGAGCTGAACGTAACAGTGAGTCCAGTTTGGAAAGGCTTTTTTGTTTTAGAGAAAGTAGTTGCCTGGCAGCAGAAGGTTATATATTTATTGTCCCTCACATTTTGTTCGGTGGTGACGCTGCCGTTGCAAGGGAGGAGATGTGTTTTCTCCGTCACCTTCCGCCCGCTTTATTCTCTCGGTGAATGAAAGGGAATATCGGAAGAGAAGGTGAAGGTCGCATCCTGTGAAAGTGCGGGCGGAGATGTGGTATTGATTGGCGGCGGCGGTGGCGGTGGCGGGAGCACCTGGGACGGTGGTGTGCCTTCAGGCGCGCTGCCCCGCTAATGGCCCTGTCCAAGACAGTGTCCGTGGCAGTGGCAGCCGGTCTGCTGGTCTGCTGGTCCACTGGCAGCCGGTCAGCCGGTCCGCCGGTCACCGGGAGCCGGTCATCCGGTCCGCTGGTCCGCCGGTCCACCGGGAGCCGGTCGGCCGGTCAGCCGGTCTGCAGGTCCGCTGGGAGCCGGTCAGCCGGTTCGCTGGTCAACTGGGAGGCGGTCTGCTGGTCCTCCGGTCCACTGGGAGCCGGTTCACCGGTCCGCTGGTCCGCCGGTCCACTGGGAGCCGGTCAGCCGGTCAGCCGGTCCGCCGGTCCACCGGGAGCCAGTCTGTTGGTCCGCTGGTCCACTGGAAGCCGGTCCGCTGGTCCACTGGTCCACTGGGAGCCGGTCAGCCGGTCTGCTGGTCCGCTGAGAGCCTGACGCCGGCCTGCTGGTGTTACCATCGTACAAATATTGTTTAGGATATGGTGAGGGTATGCAGAAAATCATGCAATACGACCTGTAGTATTGTAGACCCTGTGGCTGGTCAAAACCGTGGATACTGCACCTGAACCCTTCCGGCCCCCCGAGTGTTGGTCTCAGTGGCCCCGAGTGCTGGTCTTGGGGTCCCCTGAACCTTGGCTGCAGATGGTCCCACGTAGTGGTCTTGGTCGCGAGACTTGGTTGCAAAGCCCCCGAATCGTAGTCTAACAGCCGCCGTGAGTTGGCACAGGCCGGTCTAGGCAGATAGCACTGTGCAGCATTTGGGGGGGCGCATAAGCGGCATAAGTTGGACCCTCAGTAAAGCTTGCTAACCTGTAAACTAACACTCCCTGCAACTGCCTATGACGAGAAAATACTAACGGCTTTCGAATAAGCATCCGTTGATCGCTAGTCCACAATACATTACCAGGAAATTCCTGTCGGGTAATGTACCAATCCCGGTGATTTTAGTGAAAAGGTAGCCGAAGGCATGATATCATTTGTGAAGCCTTGGAGCATGCGAACGTGCTTCCTGAAGCGTGTTCCTGGCATGGGCAGTAAAAGCGGGAGACAGATGTGTTTCCCAGACTGATACATCGGGGGTGAAGCTCACTCCAAACTTCGAGCTAGATTAAATATAGTTAGAAATCCCCGTTTATCAACGTGGATTTGGTAAAAAGTCAACGAAGTGGCCATGCAATTTTAACATCCAACAGATATAAGCACTCTCCTATCTGAGTCATGGTGCTGTGCTGGGATTTTGTGATGCTTCTGCTGTTAAAGCACCATGTTGCTCGGTTCGCATTCGCTGCGATTTTGTGATGCTTCTGCTGTTGAAGCACCATGTTGCTCGGTTCGCATTCGCTGCGATTTCGTGATCCCTTTACAGTTAAATTACCATGCTCTGCTGGCTGCATTTGCTGGGATTTTGTGATGTCTATGCAATTGCAAACCCTATTATTCAGCTCGCATTAGCCCAAAGCTCTTTGCCTGCTACATTTGGCCCTTCGTTATGATTTTAGATGTCAACAGTGTGGTTTTGGAGAACTTCTTTCTCTGTTCTAGCGCTTCGTTTGAAGTTGTAGCGGGCTGTACTTTTCTCTGGGATAGATCATTGACACAGCTGGGACGTGTAACAAACTTCTTCAAGTCGGTGTAGAGCTGATCGCCGATCAGAGATCACACATCTGCTGACAGCTATCCTAGAGCTGGTCTTCCAGCTTCAGGCTTGGAAAGAACCAGTCCACTGGTCCCAGGAAGGCCATGGTCCCACGCTAAGTCCGCTGCAACTTACAGGCCAGAAAGTCTCATGGTCGACACGGTCTGGGCTAGCGATGTCGATGTCCGCATAAGGAGTGTAGTCACCAGGGCTATTGGTCTAGATGGAAGTTTGAGCTGTACAGCACCACCATGCAGCATTTAGCTAGACAAGTCAGTTTATTGAACGCAGAGAGGGAGAAGGCAGTCGAGACAAAAAGGAGCTATGAGGGTTGTATCATTATTCTGACTGAATCAGAACTTTGCAGACCTCTACTGCATCGGTGAATGGCCTTAAGTCATTCTGGAAATGCGAGAATACAAACAAAAATAGTATTGGGTCTAAGAAACATCCACCTCAAGAGCTTTAACTAGGATGCTGACTACTTGCCTCTACTCTAATCTGCTTTACGTATGGAGAACGATGATGTGTCTTGCTTTTTTGGGGAGAGGAAGGAGACAGCTCAAGCAATCATCAAAACAGACAGGCCTGTCGAACTCATTCACTTTTTAACGAGATCGTTCCTGATCCAGATTTTGAGGACAAAGTGACTTGTCGGGCTGAGCATGGCAGTGGATCTAGCCTGGCAAACTTCATAAAATCGAAGAGCTGTTTCTCTCCATGCTCGAATCTGGAACATCAGCTAAGATGGGTGCCAGGGGGATGGGTGGCTTAGTGGATAGTCTCAAATCTCCTAAGCCACCGGTCATGGGTTCAAGTCCCGGCAGAGCCTCTGAATAGGTCGATGATCTCCCAAATCCCTCCCAACAGGGTAAGAGTTGTCGACGCCGTAAAACCTTGGCAGTCATTTTATTGTTAAATCCCATAAATTATTATCAGGATGACTGTCAAAGAATTTGTAAACTTTGAACAATTATCAGCTCTACATTGATTTGAAGAAGTTTTCCATGCGTCCCAGTTGTGCCTATGATCTATCCCAGAGAATAACTCAGCCCTACAGATTTGAGGAGTGCCAAGACGGAGAAAGGTCTACAATAGCACATTGGTTGTCATCCCTTATCATAAAAATCTGTAAATATAACAGGTTTGAATATAGCAGGAAGGAACTTTCGGTAAATGCAAATAGAAAAACATGGCTCTTTAACTGCAAAAGCATCGAAAATCCTAACGGACTACATGGCCTTTATCCAACACATTTTTCGGTAAGGAAGATAGGGCAAGGAACATCTAAGTATTATATAAAGTATTGTTATACCTAATTTGTACCTGCGTGAACCGCAAATACAAGAAAGTTTGCATTTAAAACTTGCATTAAAACCCTGAGACTGAAAGTTTCCAAAAATGGATACCAAATGGGTACTAGACGTGAGGCTGAAATCAGTAAATGCGCTAATATACACAAGTTTCGTATTTTAATTCTTTATGTTTGACCAATAAACATGGTCAAGCTGAATTTGTTTTCTTCTTGATGAAAATGACATCATAGTAAAAGCAATAATTTTTGGCGAGCCTTAGAATTGGGCTAGCTTTGCCTGTGTGGTAGGCATGAGCCACCTTCTTCACGGCGCGTGGGTTAAAAAAGCTCACTTCTCTAAAACTACAAGGCAGGCGTGTGGTTTCTATCTCTTTGGAGGTGCCCAGGCACCCCCCGATGAAATGTCACGGTAATGTCAAAATATCCTTTAGATCATAGCTTTCCTTTTAAGGATTTCTGGCTCATCTAATTTAGTGTGATCCATTTGGGGGGGTGGTTAAAAAAAATAATATAGTGGTATCCCTTTTGGTGTGGTGTTTATACACATTGTATCCAATTTGGGCACCGCTTGTTATTCTAATACATGTATGCATATATATATATATATATATATATATATATATATATATATATTAGCCTGGTCCGGATTTAGGTTCTTTCATTTGATGAGAACGAATTGCTGCTCATTTGATGCATTTTTAGTGCTGATTACGATGCGCTCATCAGAAATGCAATTTTCGAAAACACTTTTGCTGGCCCAGTCGAGTTGAAGGTTTTTCATTTTGCCCAATTTTCCACTTTTTGGCTCACCATCAACCCATATTACCAACGAGGTGCAAAAATTGCACTGGGCTGGTAGTTTGGTTCGTTGATGTTCCATTCGCTTTGTTCTTGCTGTTATAACTTGCACACATGACAGTTATTTTTGCTTATTATCTCCGCTTTGAGTTGAGTTTGCACTGGCTCTCTATAGATGGCGCTAGCAGCGTGACATCGTAAGTGAATACTGATTTCCTCGGGGACCGGAAATATGAACAGCAACGCGACAGGTGAGAAACATTTGCGATTTGGATTGTATAAATGAACTAAGAGCTATTTTCAAGCAGCACTTAAGTTGTTAACACTGTTTCTCAAGTATTTTAAGCATGCCATGCCCAAACATGCTCCTGCTACTGAAGTCCCGACCATAACCCTTTACCAATAGGCACAGGAACCGTGGGGGCAGTGGTGGTGGCTGTTGCATCTATTTAGAGGTCCCCCCGAAGTGACGATAGATCAACACTGTAACAGTGCAAATGACAATCAGACATGAAGGCTCATCCATCAACTCGCACACTTTACCCCATATATGCTGCTTTGGATGACGAAGGCTGCTCCTTCCTGTGCTTGGCTACTACCTTCAGGAGGAAATGGTTCCGGACTTCGTCATTGGTGAGAATTGAGTTGAAGGAGCTGGCCAAAGCGATGCCTCTCTCCTTTTCTTAAAAAATCCCTTTTGTTGTCTCCAGTGCATTTTGTGGCCAAACTAGTATTATCTGGCGCCTGAATCTCAGCAAAATGGTAAATTTATGGACTTCTCCATCCCAATTTCCACACTAAGTTCGTTCCCTTTGCACTACAAGTTATCTGCCACAACATCACATCAATCATTTAACAGCAATATTACATTATAAACCCATAGGTGCAATAGCTTATCAATATAATTAAAAATTAGAAGCACACTCGTTCAAAGTTCCTATGATGAAATAGGAAAAAACACTCCCGAGGTTTATCACTACGCCATTGGCAAAACGTAAACCTGGTGGCTTGTGTACGAAGTAAGCTCCGGCGTTACCTAGTGCATCTATCCACCCTGCATGCACCGGGAGGGGTGAAAAAGTGCACGTCGGGGGGGACCAGTAAATATTATCTGATTTGCACCGAAATTGGTATGGTCAGTTCTTAAATGCAGTGGGACACGGGCAACATGCAGCCCGAAAGCATTCCACAACATTTATATTTTACCGTGGAGACGTGGACCACCCTATTACACACACATCCATAACCTCAGCCGTTACCCTGTTATTGCATTCTTCCATAAGAATATGACACTCATCTTTGCTCTGCTCCTCCATGAGTTCAATTCTTGCCATAACAAGGCGCCCTATGGCATACCAAACTCACGGTGATGCTCTTTTATTTTTTGCAAATATTACTGCCCGTCCATGTTCAAATTTGTTCAGAGGAAACACAAAACTGGAAGGAGAACATAACGTAGAACTTGGATTATGCTGGTATGTGAATTATCCAATGCAACTAGTGCAAGATGGGTAGCCGTTAGAAAACGTATTCTAGGATTTCATACAACATATTTTCCTCAGTTTTTAAAACCTGGCGCAAAATGTCATGTTTGTATAGAATGTTCACATAATGACAAACCACGCGAAATTTTCTGCTAGATCACAACGTTAAAAACTATCAACCCTATCCGTATACAAAAAAACAAATAATTAGTGTCCACTCTCTTCTGGGCCACAACGGCCTCTAAATATGTCAGAGCAGACTGGGTTAGAGATCACTGGCCTCAAAGCTAATACCCTTGCACTTAAGTCAAAGTAGTCTTGCAGAGTATTTTTGGCGCAAATACGGAAAAATTCAGTCGGTGAAGGCATAGGTGGAGAAACTATTTTAGTCGGAGGAAAGGTGTAAGTTGGAGGAAAGGGCTTCCGTGTTGGTATGGCCGGGGGTGATTAGGCATTTCGCTTAAATGTTAATAGAGAAGTTCCAGAATCGGCTCAAACTGGGGGGGGGTTGGAGCTGCTTCCACACTCTGAAAGTTGGGTGCAACAGCCACCACCACTGCCCCCACGGTTCTTGTGCCTATTGGTAAAGGGTTATGGTCGGGACTTCAGCAGTAGCAAAATTTTTGGGCATGGCATGCTTAAAATACTTGAGAGACAGTGTTAACAACTTCAGTGCTGCTTGAAAATAGCTCTTTAAGTGCGTTTATAGAATCCAAATCAATCGCAATTGTTTCCCACCTTTCGCGTTGCTGTCCATATTTCCGGTCCCCAAGGGAATCAGTATTCACTTACCATTTCACGCTGCTAGCGCCATCTATGGAGAGCCAGTGAAAACTCAACTCAAAGCGGAGATAATAAGCAAAAATAACCGTTATGTGTGCAATTTTTAACAACAAGAACAAAGCGAATGGAACACCAACGAACCAAACTACCAGCCCAGTGCAATTATTTGCACCCCGTTGGTAATATGGGTTGATGGTGAGCCAAAAAGTAGAAAATTGGGCAAAATGGAAAAACCTTCAACTCGACTGGGCCAGCAAAAGTGTTTTCGAAAATTGCATTTCTGATGAGCGCATCGTAATCAGCACTAAAAATGCACCAAATGAGCAGCAATCCGTTATCATCAAATGAAAGAACCTAAATCCGGACCAGGTTAATACATATAAACATATGTTACAGGCAGTGTAAAGAACCAGGCATTCTGCAGAATGCCTAGGCATTTTGCAGATTGCCCAGCCAGTTTGGCATTCTGCAGAATGCCTAGGCAATCTGCAAAATGCCTAGGCAATCTGCAAAATGCCTAGGCAATCTGCAGATTGCCAAAGCGTCTGGGCATTCTGCAGAATGCCTAAAATTTTAGGCATTCTTCAAACTGCCTAACCCAATTTGCTCATATAAGCATCCAATCGAGTACAATTCCCTACCAAACAATCTTTTTATCTTGCCTAGTGTTCCAAACGCGCCACAGGTCAAGATTCTGACGAGCTTGTGGTTTCAATTTACTGTTTCCAAAAGCACATAAGTTTTTGAGATCATTTCTCGGATAAGATACACATTCAGTAGACTGATTTATACTGAGTAATTTCTTAACCTTTCACCGTTTTGGGGTACGATCGGCCCCCCTTGTCTTCGCAAATGTTACTGAGCCGATTTAAGTTAGAGGCTTGTCATTTTGCGCAACTCTAGGATAATCTATTTGACAACTTATGACCAAAAATTGTCATTAGCTTAGGTCAGGTCAACGATTATCACGACACTAACAAACCAATGTAAGGCAATTACAGTCTTTTCAAATGAGGCAGACAAAACTAGGGTGTAACTCGGCGTCTAGAAGAGCTAGATTAGTTTTCTCAACATCATGCGACATCTCTTGAAGAGACAAACCTGTCTGCTGGCAGCCATTTTGAGGTCAGGTCAATAACAAGCTCACCAGAGGTCACGAAAAGTCACTGTTTTCGAATTTATTTGGGTCTTTAACTTTTGGATGAGGTAAGTTACAGCAGTAAATTTGACATCATAGTGACGAGCATGACCCCAGGATTCACATGATTCGCCTGAGGTCAAGGTTGCGATGGCACCTTTCAAGGTAATGTTGCATATCATTCAAATGTTTGGGTCAAGATGAACACATTGATGCCTTTGACTTTGTTCTATGTCTAATGGTTCCCGAGTTATAAAAGTAAGAAACTAATAGTTATAGTTATAAAGCTTATAAAGTTATAAGTTTTAAAGTTAAGTTGGTCAGAATTTGACTCATTTTAGCCCTCTGTGACCTCACGGGTCTACAGATATGGTTCAAGCTGGCCTTGAAAGTAGAAGACAGTAGGACGCTTCCAGCGCCGTTCAAGTTTTTCCGTGTCAGTTCTGGTTCCCGAGACCGTAGTGAGAGTCAGATCGGACCCCTCCCCTCGGTTTTTCGCGAATTATTATGCACTGATTTAAACAAGACATGCGTCGCTTTGCTGGCCTATAGGATGATTAATTTGACAACTTACCGCCAGAAATTAACATCAGGTCAGATCAGGTCAACAAGTTATGACATCCTTTCTAAACTCATGTGAGGCCATTTTGTTCTCCTAAAATGAGTCTAAAAACAGGATGTTACCGGCTTCTAGAGGAACTAGATTGAATTTTGAAATATAATATGAAAGCATTTGAAATGAAAAATATGCGCGCTTACTACTCACAACTCTCCCTAACACTCTATCTGTTCTATTACCCTTCTCTCTTCTCCTATGCGGCGGCTACCCAGCCGGAGAGGGTGATGTCACCTCCTGGTTGCAGGATAAAGACAGAGGTGCAGAAAGTATGCTGGCTGTCACAAACTCAATGCGACGTATGCCTCTTCTGTCACACAGAGCTGGAAATAATAATTGTATACTTGAATACTATTTCCAATATGCTGAATGTCCTCTACTTGTCCCTTACTTTTTGCAGCAGACAAGGTTCTAGCACCAAACCATTACAGCATGAAGTAGTAAACTGAGTTTTCATTTATAGATCATGTTTTTGTTTCTGGAAGGAAAATTTCCAATTATGGGTCATTTTTTCCAGTATTGGGGTCATAACTATTATTGGCAACTCTGACCGCAGTTTCCCCCAATGACACGCATTTCCCTTTTTGAAGAAGTTTCCATTTTTGGAAGGAGTGTTTCCAATTATGGTAGTTTTCCACATTATTAAATGTAGCAATTATCATGAAAATAGTTATTATTGGGAACATACCAATCTAATAATGGGAGCGTACATGTACACACAATTGGGAACCCTAACCACAGCTCCCCCCACTAAACTTCTATCTCACATATAAAAAAGGGACAAAAATGTAAATGTCAACATAGTATTTGGATCTACCTAAAATGTGTTGGTAAAGTGAACTTTAGGTAGCATTTTTATAAACACATCAAATGCTTAAAATTTGCATCTCACTCACGATCATCACCTGCCTGGTCATTCCTTCTTGCAGAAAAAACTCTGAGGCAACTAGCCTGCATAGATGTAAAATTATGTCTATTGGCCTAATAGGTACAGAGGTATCGGAATTCACATACCAAAGAAAGATCCAGTGTAGTCAAAATCTTGCTTTAACTCCATGCAGTTCAGGTCCTGTGCGTTGCTTACCACCACTGGTAGTAAGCAACACACCCCAACCAGCATTTTTCGAAGTCTATTTCTTTCTGATATTTGCTGTGATTTTCTGAGATAAGAAGGGGGTCTACTCGGCCCCCTCCAGTGCACGTAAGTGCCAGGCCCCTCTCCAGTGTGGGTGTTAACACTTTGCGGAGGACTGCATTAGCACACATTTGCTATCTGTACAATATTGATATGATAATTTGATCATGAAAACTCACCTGAATCACTGTTGTTGCCAGCCTGTTGCTGGCGCCAACTCTCCCAACTTCCTCCAGCTCTAAATCTATCTAACCAATCTAGGGCACAAATAAGCTAAGGCACAAGCAGGCTAAGGAATGAAAAACCAAGCTTGATATGGGAAAGTGCACCAGTCTTACAATAGCCTACATTCATCTTAGATTAGCCAAGGGCAGCAATATTTATTCTAGCTAGTTTTAGCCTGCACTTATCTCAAATATACCTAATAAATATTCCCTCAAAATAAGTGGCTTCCCGCCTGTTTAAATTGTTGGCAGGCTCTACATCAAATAAACATTTCTAACTTGTCTTGCCGCTGTTGCGCAGTTTAAGTAGAATTGCTGCCCAGCTATGTTTATTTTTTCACTCACTTAGTACTTTTATTAGTAGCTTTTAGTCGTACTTAATACTAAATTCGAAGAAATAGGGGCCGCTAAATCGAAGAGACTCAAACTGTAAATCTGATTTAACGTGAAAAAATGGACAGAGGAGTACTTGATAAAGTATCTGCGTTATCATTAATACCTTAAATATGCCTAAAATCGTGTATTTCTCGAAAAATTGACTGTCACATTTCGGGTGTCTAGGCGCAAACTTTCTGCAAACTACTAACAATCGGCACCATTGGGCTGCATGTTAAAATCTGGCAACTGTGACAGCGGTTTGCGGGTTTTCTGCAGCGGGGGTTCCTCGTTTTAGTAGAAACTGAACACAGTACCAATATTGTATCACTAATGGTACGCTGTGCGATTGAAGAACAGATCTGCTAAGTTAAAATATTTCCTACACGCTTCATTATCTATTTCGAAAATATGTGGTTTGATTTTGAGCCATACAGTCAGGATCGCTATTTTGTCACAATTATGCACCTCAATTTTCGTAAATGTGTCACAAACTCCGGCAGCCGAGTTGGCAAGTTTCTGCACCTCTGGATAAAGACCCGCGGCAACACGTCACGGTGCTTGCGGGTGTTTCTAATTACCCACAATTATTTTTCAATGGAGAAACTCGAGTAACGTAAGCAACCGGTCATTCGATAACAGATAAATGAAAACTATAAAATCACTAACCTTTGCGATGGCAAACCTCTTCACGTACCCTTTTAAATCCTAACTGTGCCCCAATAATCAGGCTCGGCATCTCTGCCGTAGCAATCCCCTACCCTTGAAAGTTTTGCTACACTTTGCGACCCGTTCCTTGAAATAAGCTTCGCCCCTTTGTTCTGCGTCATTAAAGTAAACACCCCTCCTGCAAAATTACCCCACGCACTTTAGAGGCGGGCAAAGGTGCTTTGCACAGACTGCCTTATAAAACCCCTAAACGAACTAACTAACTGGTCTAGATTTGACTCATTTTGGCCTACTGTGACGCCACGTGCCGACTGATGTGGTTCAGACTCGGCTCTAAAGTAGAGGACGGTGAGGCACTTTCGGCACCGTTCTATTTTGTTTCGTATTACTTCCGGTTCCTGAGATCCTAGAGGGTCCGATCGGCCCCTCCCCAGGCAGTGGTGTGAACGAAAAGAGCCCAGGTGGGGCCGGGTTAAGAGTGAGAATCTAATGCGAGACAATGGGAAACAGAACAAGTAATCAGGAAATCAAAATTGGCTCATTTTACTGCATGCTTATCATCCTGAACATGCATATTGTTCCTATGTGGTAGGCTGTACTGGATTGAACGGAGTTGATCTTGTTTGCCTCGAAGTAGCTACCACTCTTTGTGATCTGGATCGTGGCGCTTCGTAGTGCTGCAATATTAGGGATAAGTTGGCTGTTGAGTGTTTTTTCTTAAATACTGCAATGGAAACTTTGTAATATTTCTGCTTAAATGGCTGATATTCTATGATTTTCAGCATAGGTATTTAAGAAAGCTTGGTTTAATTCTGGTATGATCTGGAAATAAATTTTGAAACACATAATTACATGACCCTTGTAGCTTACAAAATGTCAGATGAACTTAAACTTTAAAGGGAAGATGGCACCTTGGTCGAATCCTGGAATTTAGTGTTATTAGGCGTACTTTTAGTCAAAAATAATGAAACCACTCACGATTTCTCTGAAAAATGTACAATAAGCTCAATATTTGGTTTTTAAAAATACTCCTCTAGAAAAAGAAATAAATATCAGCCTGTGGATGATGTCACGATCTGGCAACCACTACCATACTTCAAACTCTTCAAGGGCTTCGATTGGCTGATGCTCATCGTGACGTCAGCATATGTCGTCACACCAGTAGCTCACAACAATGGCCGTCGGCGACGGGGGATGAGGGGGCTGGTGTCAGGTAGGTTTTAGCTTTTTTCTACGGAAATATCGAGTTCCAAGACAAATGAAATATGGAGTACCGGGTTTTCCGACCTGCTTTACAACTTAGCTATCTCAGTTAAAATCACGTTGTGAAGGTGCCACATTCCCTTTAAGGGTTGGTGTGTGTTCGCGAATGTAGAGGGCTTCAGTGATCATGAGTTGTGTGCGGCTGGAGCATGTTTTCAGGACTGTTGTGTTTTGTGTGAGGTGCTTTCATGTAAGTGGAATGCCATGGTGTTCTGTCATGTGTTCCTTGAGCGTGCCTTCTTGTAGGTAAAAGAGCAAGAAGGCTGCACTGCACTGCACCTACAAGAAGGCACACTCAAGGAGCACATGACAGAACTCCATGGCATTCCACTTACACAAAAGCACCTCACACAAAACACAACAGTCCTCAAAACATCCTCCAGCCGCACACAACTCATGATCACTGAAGCCCTCTACATTCGCGAACACACACACCAACTCTTAACAAGCAACTGCACTCAGAATATATACTTACCCTGTGGAGCACAGCAATCACAAATTGACTCTTACGTAGGTACACGCTGTAGTTAGTGTTTTATCTCGCACTAAAAACAGCGAACTCCGTAATAATAGTATACATGTTCCGCACAATGAAAAGTGTACTATGAACCATGTCATGTAACGAAGTGTGATATATTTTTCAAAAGATATGTAGCGATTGTAAAAATGTACTGCGATGACCTTTCCCCGAACGGCTCGATCTGGATTTATCTCGATGTAATGGTTAAGTGTTTGATTTTATGTGAGTCATGTGTGTATGTATGCTTGTGATAATGGATTTATCAGATAATCCGAAACTTTAAGCGATAATATATCCACCACAAATGCCCCTAGGAAATCTTATATTTGCCCTAAACACAAAAACGAAAAAGATCATCCGATCGATCGAAAATACCAACAAGTTGTTGAAGTTGAAGTTGAAGCATACGGACGTGTGGAGGCTCTAGGCCTGTAAGGGTCCGGTCTCAACGCGCTCGTGTACAAGTGGTGTCGCAACCTAGTCGGTGTCTGGCACTAAGTACATGATATCCTTCCAATGGTTGTCGAGTCTGGTCTTGAAGGAGTTGACACTTGGTGCGGAGACTACTTGCGTGGGGAGAGCGTTCCAGTCATTGACAACACGGATGCCAAATGCATTTCGACGGATTCTAGACTCAGCGCGCGGTTTGATCAGCTTGTAGTCGTGTCCTCTCCTCCGCGAGTTCTCGTCGCGCTGGAAGAAGTATGTTGGATCGAGATCAATGGCACCGTGAAATATGAAAAGAACAAGAATATGCCAAAAGAAAAAAGTGCCTTATTATTCAACGGGCAGTGCCTATATATATATATATATATATATATATATATATATATATATATATATATATATATATATATATTAGTGTATTTGGGAAGTAGTTTTTCTTTAATGCAGGTATCATTAAAAATCACAGCTTCCTTGGCGTTAATTAGTTTCTTGTGCGTAGCTTCGAGTTGGCGGATAAGGCTTCGTTCATTGTCGTTATATTTATAAAGAATTGTACAAAATGACATCTATTGACGTATCACCTTCCATAAGGCATCTTCATGAATACAAATGATATGCATTTAAATTTTACAAGTATAGACTAGATAACATATTTTTAGTTTCGATACGGTACAAAGCACATTTTAATCTCTTCGCTGACATTTTTTTAAATTGAACACTGGTCGGAAAACAATCGAATGATTCATCACATAACACGTTCACTAGATATTAGTGCACCTACTCCGGAAAAAAACCCATCAAGTGAAACACACAACAATATGAAACATATCATAACTCAGCTAAACATGAATGGAAATATAAAGCTTAGCTGAACCCTTCCTAATCTAAAGTGTTTTGTCATAAAGTGCCAGTGTTGTGGATTGTTTTGTCTGGATGTTGATGATGGGTGATGTTTCTGATGATAACTGTTTCTAGTGTGGTGAGTCGCCGCCGATCGTTGCAGTGTAAGATGATTTCTGTGTTGGTGGTAAGCATGTCTCTGGTGATGCTGATGCCATGGTGTTCGTGCATGTGTTTCTTCGGTGAACCTTGTTGTATATGCATTGTGAGTCTGCGGCTGAGTGTTGTTGTTGTGTAGCCAACGTAATATACCTCGCGGGTTTCGCAGTCCCCGGCTGTACATCGGTAGCGGTATATTACGTTGGTCTGCTTCAGTGGTGCCTGCTTGTGGGTGTTGTTCTTCATGACAAGTGTTGATGTCTTGGGGTTAGTGTAGTAGATGTTGAGGCGTATTTTCTTGTTTGGGTCAGTAGGTACTGTGTTGCGTTTCACGATGTTAGTGATTGCCTTCTCATCTGCCTTCCATGATGAAGTGAGAGTGTTCTTGTAGTGGACGGTAATACTTTCCTGCGGTGTCTGTGTGCCTTCATGCCTACGTGTCTCCGTGGTGCCTGCGGTGTCTTCGTGTAGTGTCTGCGGTGTCTGTGGATCGTTTTCCATGTAGTCATTTAACATTTTGTGTGTGACGCGATCAAAATCAGAGTTGCTGTAGCCGTTATCAACTAGAATTTTCCGCACTCTCTTTAGTTTTAGGTTAACTAACTGCCAGGAGCTGCAGTTTCTCAGCGACCTACGCACGTAGGATCGGATGACCCCTAGCTTATATGCATCTGAGCAGTCCCCTTCTCCATTCATACACCTGCCTAAATTTGTCGGCTTACGATAGACATCAGTTACAAACTGGCCTTCCTGCACATCGATCATAACATCAAGGAATGACAGCTTGTTGTTGACACTCTTTTCAACTGTGAAGTTGAGTCCTGAGCTATCCTGTAGCGCTTTCAGAAGTCTATCCAGGCATTCATCGTTCGTTACATCGACAAAGATATCATCAATATACCGATAATATAGAGAGAACATCGTTTCGTGGCAGAGAGCCTGACTCTCAACATGCCCCATGAAAGCTTGGGCAAATAAAACGCCCAAAGGCGACCCCATTGCAACACCATCCACTTGTACATACAGCTTACCTTCTGGGCATCGAAAGGACAAAACACTTTATGACAAAACACTTTAGATTAGGAAGGGTTCAGCTAAGCTTTATATTTCCATTCATGTTTATATGTTTCATATTGTTGTGTGTTTCACTTGATGGTTTTTTCCGGAGTAGGTGCACTAATATCTAGTGAACGTATTATGTGATGAATCATTCGATTGTTTTCCGACCAGTGTTCAATTTAAAAAATGTCAGCGAAGAGATTAAAATGTGCTTTGTACCGTATCGAAACTAAAAATATGTTATCTAGTCTATACTTGTAAAATTTAAATGCATATCATTTGTATTCATGAAGATGCCTTATGGAAGGTGAAACGTCAATAGATGTCATTTTGTACAATTCTTTATAAATATAACGACAATGAACGAAGCCTTATCCGCCAACTCGAAGCGACGCACAAGAAACTAATTAACGCCAAGGAAGCTGTGATTTTTAATAATACCTGCATTAAAGAAAAACTACTTCCCAAATAATAATATAATTTTTGGGGCTTATCGACGCACCAACTGCCAGGGTCATATGGCGTCGCCAACTATTTCCCTGTTGGAAGGGTTTCTCGGGAGCCAGCTTGCTCCTTGTTCAGGGAAGCCGCCGGGCCTCGAACCCGGATCGGCTGAATGGAAGCCAGCTACGCTGACCACTCCACTACCGCGCCCCCTACTTCCCAAATACACTAATATCAATATACATAGTGAAGTAGTGCAAGAAGCAAGTTTCGTTGCTGATTTTCGCTTAAGGCTGACGTCCAAGCAACTAGAAGACAAGAAGAAACTGATAACCGAACTTGAAGGTAAGCTACATAACCTTTATACGCAGTATAACGATTTGAACGTATCTCCGTCTAGTGACATACATATACACATATATATATATATATATATATATATATATATATATATATATGTATGTATATTGGAGTGTGTCGCATATCGCAATCCAACGTGCTCCTATGATTTTCTTTTGCCCTGGGCGTGTAAGAAACACGATTATAACACTCATTTTGTCAGAATTTTTACCCCCATCCAGCGCAGAGAGAGAGAAGTTTCCCTTATCTTAATGCATTGGCGACACTAGCAAACCTGGTGGCGGGAGTATGTACTAAGCTGTGTCCTTTTTCTAAGCTGGTCAGGAGCTGTCCTCAGAGCTCCGAAAATGTTTCAAACAACTTTAAAATAATATAACAAGTTTGGGCTATTACTTTTAAGCTGAATCGTTTTACAGTTATCGTTAATTGACCTTCATACGGCCCTGTGCGGTACCGCCGGGACCATCTTGACGTAACTTTTTGAGTTTGACTATGAAACCGATGGAAGGAATGCGTGCTGTCATCAAACATCGATTCCAACCGGCTGAAGTCTAATATCAGGCGTTATAGGTGGTGCTAACATGGTCCTAAAATCAGTATCGCCTCACTAATATCACCGGCACGCAAACGAGATACTGCAGTCGAGCTTGTTTGAGGCGATGCACGATTTAGAATAACCACACGGTGGTTATTCTAAAGCATGATCTATTCTGAATTCTTAATGTTCTAACCAGTCGTGGACCCAGGACTTCATTGGGGAAAGGAGGGGGGGCTAGGGGCTCAAACCTTCGCTACCATTGCCTCGGAACAGCCTGCGACTACGCATTAACTATAAGCACACGGACATGTCAGGGTAGGGGCCTGAGCCCCTGAACCCCCTTATATCCGCCACTGGTTCCAGCACACCTCGTCGAATCTTATCACGCCATTGCGACACACGCAGCCAAAAGTTCCATGTGAGCATCGCATCCCGTGTGCTGCGCTATTCTTGTGTTAAATAACTGGGCCCCGACTGTTTGCTAGAAGCAAACGCCAGCTGCTGATGGTGGCGGAGTCGGAGATGAAGCCGTGCCACTGATCTTCCCCAACTTCTGCCTTGGTGGCCTTTGTCACCACCTTCACCGTACGCTCCATCGCTACCTTGTGACCCCAGCAAGCGTCCACTTTCAGCGGCTGGTTGCAGATCTCTTCCAACTCCCCGTCGCTGAGGCCGCTTGTACATAAGGGGTGGCTCAGTGATGAGTTCATGCTCCCTGTCAGCCGACCGCAAAATTTATGACTGACAGTATGCAAGGCCCCGGACCTTTGCATTCAGTTTTCGGCGACACCCTTGAATGAGCTGCATGGATGACTGGGCACTGTCTCCTCCCGGTCAGCAGCCATCGCCAGCAGCACCGCCTCTAGGTGTTCCCGAAAAGCGTTGCGCTGAACTACTGGTCTGATGATATCCTGCAGCTGGCGCGGCTGGGCTCAGACCAGCTGTAGGCTGTATGTAAGGCTCGTGGGTCATTCGCCACAACAGCTGCGGCTTCAGATACGAAACCACACCGGGACATAGTGCCCAAGCACGAACTTCACGATCTGGCTGAGCTGGTCAGTTAGTGAAGCTGTGGCCGTGTACAAGCGCAGCAGTCTTGACACCAGCGTCAGCTACTTACATTGGCGGACGCAGGGGGATTCCGGCCATGCCCCCCCCAAAGCGCTGGAGGGGGACCAAACTATCTTTTGCCCCCAAACGCCGGAGAAATTTTTGAAAAAAGGTGTTTACACTAGGTCTGTAGAGCAAAAAATATTCGCAAAAAATATTCGCCCCCAGGAGGAGAGGCAGACATGGGTTTGCCCCCCCCAAAACTCGGGTCTGCGTCCGCCCCTGGCTACCTACGTAAAAGGAGTAACGATGGAAAATGGATTAAGAGTGTTTATTATATATGATTTACTACATCTTTATTCGTAGGAAGCTGTCTGATGGGCAATGAGACCGGGAACCCAGAAGGGAAATGTTTAATTTTGCTTCTCAAGGACACATTAAACGGTAATACACACTGGGGAAAAAGGGAACAATGGTTAAGAATATAGAATGGGAACAGGAAGGATGATGTTCCCGCCAGATGAAACGAAAGGGGACAAGAAGAGAATGGCTTTGAGCAGAGTTGAATAGCAACAATTATTGAAAAGTCCACATGACCATTCTATGAGACATTCAAGTAAAAGTAACGAAAATCACATCATGTTTGATCCCCAAAATTCCACACACAGCGTTGCAATGACTGTAACATAAATATTCCAAGGTAGGCACTGGGTCTTGTCTCCGCCAGTTTCAGTAGGCAAAATCATTTCATTTTCAGCTGTAAAAATTCCGAAACCATGTTTCAGTGACACTCACGCATAACTATCTGGACCAAGCGCACACACCCCAGAAATTTCCCTGAATTGGATGCAGATTGCTCTATCCCCACATACGCCTAACTGGATGAGAGTTGGTGGCATCTTTCGACCTGTGCAGTTGGTGTGCCATTAGCCGAAATAATGGCTTTCAAAATGAAGTAAAATGCAGCGCATCGTGGCATTTTCTACCACGAAAGAAGGATGGTTGGCGAAAAATACGCCGGTGCACGATCTACCTACGTTTGCATTAGCTTAGACTTGGCCGACTTTTAGTGCGTTAGCAAGAATCTTAAACGTATGCAGTGCAGACAAATGAAAAAAACAGACATTTTTCCTTTAATAATTTCCAAAATCGCTCGAACGACTCCCATTTGCTGTCTCTGTAACAGTGCAAAAGCGAAACTATCGGTGCTCCGTCTCCCGAGAGCAATTTGAATTGGCTGTGGCGCATAGGCACACGAAATATTGATCGAAAATTGCGTTCAATCGAATTTTATATTCGTATGCTCGCTTAATAAGACGTTAATAATGTTTTAAGGACCAAGATGAGACCAGCGACGATGAAAATAGAGCGTAATGTCGTTAGTACCTCTGCCCGCCACCAGGTGCGCTAGTATCGCCCGTTGTTAAGAGATAGGCAAAACTTCTTCGGCTCTGCGCAGGATGGGTTTTACAATTTTATGGAAAGGAAGGTTATTGTCGGGTTTCGTTGTGTTCAGGGCAAAAGAAAATCATAGGAGCAGCTTGATCTGAAACAATTACCCGGGATATGACACACCCTAATATATATATATATATATATATATATATATATATATAAACGCCAGCGATATATATATATATATATATATATATATATCGCTCATCAAACAGAAACATGGTACATAACACTCCCGCGGCTGCGTGCATAGACTTTTATAAATATACACACAAATTGGTAAATAATTGTCTTAGCACGTGTAAAAAAAGAGAAACGGGGACTATATTGTTTGGACATAAGTTGTTGAACATGGCAGTGCAATGCGGAACAGACGTTCCCCAAGGCTATAAAGCTGCAAACGGCGATTAAAGCTGAGAAGCTGAAGGTTTGTTTTGTACAACTTTAACAAGAATTGAAAAATAATTATTTAATGGCGCATGTTACTCCTTTTAGCATTATCGAGTTGGTCTGACCATACAGAGTCCGTCAAAATTAAGAAAATAAAGTCTAGCATGCCCAACGCTTGAAATTATTGGTGTCTGAATGTGTTTACAGTGGCGTAAAATACATTTCACAGCAGAAGACACTCCTAATTAGCTGTGCCAGATCTGGGGCCTACTATCCCAAAAAGGTATTTGCCCCCCTCAAACGGAAAAGCTCGGGGCAAAACTATGTTTTTGCCACCCCCCCAAAGCGATTGACCTCCTTTTTTCCCGACTCCTGTTTAGTTTGAAAGCAAGATTTTGGTGCTTCAACTCACAACTTCAAACAGAACCAATTTAGTTCAGTGGAAATTTGGGATCTTGGAGAGGGAAAAAGTATCTTGAGCCCATATTGTTCACCCGGTGACGTTTTTTTTGCTTTTCGCCTCACATACCCAAAATTCTACTGGGAAGTCATATTGCAGCGCTGTTTTGCACTGCGTGACTTTTTCCTTTTCGACTTTGGTTTGCCCCTCCCAAACCGACCGGCTAGATCCGCCACTGCACGATACCCTCCCACTCTGCTGGGGGTAACGATGATACCCACGAGATACAAAGCACTGAATCGTTCGTTGTTATGAGACTGACAAGTGCGGATGTGGTTTTAGCGAAGGTAGCTGGGCAGTTGTAAGAATAACGCGTTTAGAGAGGGGACTGATTTCAACTGGCACGATGAAAATGCACAATTGTAAGTACCTACTTGAATTTTTTTACCGAAAGTGGGAAAATCATTTGGATACGAGCGACGTAGCGTGGTAAGTGGACTTCATGTTTGACTCTTTCATCAACATGAGAAGAAAAAAACTAAACAATGGTGCAGGCTTGTGATTTTGAATTGAATAATTCAGCACCTCGAGCTGGAGCTAGATGTGAAAAAATTCGTTTGCTCCTCTTGCAGACTGGTGCTGTCCAAAGGCTCGGTGCCAGGTCCATGCCAGTGCAAGTGGCACAACAGTCTCCTAAAACCAGGACCGTCCGAGCTCCAGAGTGTGATTGAAAGCACCAGGCCCCTCAAAACCGGAAGCACATAACTCCAGCGATGAATCCATGGATTTGGGTTGCACTGCTGCGCTCATAAATCAGTTGGTGCAGGTTCTAGGGAAACGCCAGTTCGACAGAAAAAAATATATATAGAAGGTCTACTCTTTGACCTTATAGACAAATAAACAGATTTGTACAGACAGACAAAAATAGTTTAAGATACAGGCTTTCCGCGGTAAGATTGAAAGGATCGATCCAAAGGCAGCATTTGTATTCCCAAAACATTCAATGATATGGTACACCGGCTCTGTCAGAGATTCGGAGACTCAACCTAGTGCAGTGAGAAAATAGGAGTGGTGACAATGGAATCAAGAACGTGGACTATTCGGAAGGTTGCTGCGGAGTGTGGCTCATCTTATATAGCAAGATGTGCCAAACATCTGCAGTAAACGCTGGGGTGCTTATCAGAAATAAATCCCGAACTTGGAAGAGTGCCTAACCACGGCCGATACAGCCATGCATACCAAAGAAATTTATAGAAATGGGGACATAATGCGTGAGATGCCTGGAAGCAAAGCTTTCATCTCTATCTGAAACGAACAGGGAAACGGGAGAGGAGACAGAAAAGTTGAATTTTGTGCTTTCAGAGATATTTATAAATGTTTTAAAGACACTTATTCATAACATAAAATTTGTTTTACCGAGTTTGCAGAGCTTCGTCCCAGAGTGTAGTCTGGCTAGCGCAAGCACCACTCAGTCACTGTGTGTGTGTGTGTGTGTGTGTGTGTGTGTGTGTGTGTGTGTGTGTGTGTGTGTGTGTGTGTGTGTGTGTGTGTGTGTGTGTGTGTGTGTGTGTGTGTGTGTGTGTGTGTGTGTGTGTGTGTGTGTGTGTGTGTGTGTGTGTGTGTGTGTGTGTGTGTGTGTGTGTGTGTGTGTGTGTGTGTGTGTGTGTGTGTGTGTGTGTGTGTGTGTGTGTGTGTGTGTGTCATTCCAGAGAATGGTAATTTAATGATGGCTGGTGGCAAACTGCACTACTTGAGTATTAATGGATCCCAGTTGGGACTGTATGACCACTGCCTGGCCCAGATCCACTGTAATCCTCCCTCAATACAATGTAACGAGCGCCAGTGTGAGCAGCTCCCTAAAACGGTGAAATACGGCCAACGGCTGCCGGCCAGTGTGACAACAGTCAAAGTGCACACCATAGAGCATCAGAAATGGTCACCTGTTGATACGTCCGCATTGAAAGTGGTGAAAAATTCAAGGAACGGTTTTCCACAATCGTTTTGTGAACATTTGGAAACACTCCTGAAACACGATTTTGTCGCTCATGTTCAGCAATGCTTTCTGAAGAACCTGAAAAACAAGCTTTCTGAAGGACCTGAAAGAGAAGTTTTTGGAATGACCTGAAAGATAAGTATTCGGAATGTCCTAAAATAGAAGTTTTCTGAAGGGCCTGAAAGAGAAGCTTTCTGAAGGGCCTGAAAGAGAAATTTCTGAAGGGCCTGAAAGAGAAGTTTTCTGAAGGGCCTGAAAGATAAGCTTTCTGAAGGGCCTGAAAGAAAAGGTATTGCCAGGAAAAGTGACCGTGATCGGATATTTCTTCCGAGAATTGTGCAATAATAACCCGATATGAAATACAACCACATCACTGGAAGAAGGCTCAAGCCATCGTCCATCCCTTTCTAGCCTACTGGCAAAGTCACCCTGGAGAAATTCAGCACTCATCTTATTCCGCGATTTGTGACCGTTTGATCCATGATGCTGCTATTGTGCACCTATTCCAACGAAAAATAATCGAAGACTAATCGGAGGCTGGGTGGCCTAGTGGCTTCATTGGCCGTATTCAGATCGGATAGCATGGATTAACGTGGGTTTAATCCTCACGGCAGGAAACCGCCTTCCATGTCCAATCTGACCCGATGGAGGGATCCTTAAACATCCACGTCAGTACCCCCTGTAATTGGGTTAGTGTGCCCGTTGGGGGTGGCCCTAATAAAATGAAGTAAATAAATAAAGATTATCGCGAGAAGAAAACATGGCAAGCGTCCAGAAAAAAACATCTCATTTCTCAGATAGCATTTCTTCTCATGAAATGTAAGAACTTCTTAAATGTAGCCCATCATTTCTCAGACTTCGGCATCAACCCTGAATGTCATTTTATTGCTACTGCCCATGGAAGGGGTCCATTAAAAAGCCACAGAAATGAACAAGTTTACAAATGCATACCATGCAAATTTCGGAGCAATTGTTTTATTTACTGAAAAAATCAGGACTGAGCCATGACTGCCGAACACTTTCCTTGAGTCCTGATGGTAAGCGAACGCGATGCATTGAATGGTAAGCCTGCTGCTGGCCGTACTGCACCGGGAACGAGAAGGGTGCATTGTGCTCGCTCCTCGCCGCGTGAAGAAACTGTATGTTCTCAGGCAGTAAGACAGACAAGGAGGTGCGCGCGACAAACGATGTATCATGGACCTTATGAATACAAGGCCAGTTGTCATATGTTGTCCGTTTTATCACGTTAGAATGATGGAATGAACCCGAACAATCAAAAGTGATTTCGAAATTGAATTGTCTAGATGATGAGTTTTGAAGCTCACATCTTCCGTTCTATTTCTGATTATTATTTCCCTTGTGTTTCTAGGTCAGGTCCCAAGATTGAGCTGTAACTTTGAATCAGTAACCTGCAAAAGCTAATTGCTGGGTTGACTCCGCAAGTGCTAATGCTTTAGTCAATAACTTCGTAATGAATGGTATCAGACGCTTTGTTTGAACGGCACTGTGTTCCTGTTGTCACTGAGAGTCGAACCATGTCCAGCTTGACAAAACTACATCACAGATTAACCCTGACGTGACCTTGGGTGATATAATTCTTACACATGACTCTGACATGAGTTTACCATACATGGTTCGATTAGCCGTGACTAGGAAATTCCAATAATATTCCAAAACTTGCTCTAGAATAGCCAAGTAAAATCTAAAACGCAGTGTGCTAGATTTCCCCTTTTTCATTTTAGGTCATCCGTTGACCTTAATAATGACCTGATCTTAAAAGTAAGCAAGAAAGGTTTGTTATTATTTTTCACACACTATTCAGCGCTAGAAGTTTTTCCATGTGCTTTATCTCCATGAGCGGAATGGTTGGTGTTTTAATCACCTCTTCCTCCCCCCCAGTCGAGCGTGGAATTCTCAAGCGCTGACTAAGGGATGTGTTAAACTTACACAAGCAGGGGATATTCCGGAACAAGAATGTTATCGCTTATCGTAAATAAATATCACCAGGCATATCTGATTTACAGAACGCTTCTATCTTCAAATATCGATGTCTCAAAAAGCTTGCAAGTCTCCGCCTTGCTTTCCCCACACATGTAGTTGACAGTTCAATCATGTACAGTCCCCGCAATTGAAATTGCCATGACTAGGCTCGACCGGTTTAGGATGAATATCTCGCAACCTATGGCGTCTATAGCTTTATAAACGGGTTCTTCTTATGTATTTTTGAAGAGCTTTCCAGTGGTTACCATTATTTCCTAATCTGACATCTGCGTGAGAAAATATTACACAATTACTGATTTTGCTGCATTTTGACGGGGTAGTCTTCGGCTGACTTGCCACCGCCCCTGATAATCCCCGACCCTTCGCTCGACTGGCACGCATACCTGGGTCACGTGATTACTACGTGTTTACAACGACAGGTGCAAGGCCACACGTAGTAAATAGTGTGTGGCAGGCAGGGGGCACAGTGTTTTGAACCGAGGTGATCAGTACTGTCTCGCAGGTGCTAGCCCCAGGCGGTCCGTCCAGTGACCGAGGCGCCTGGGCACGAGAGTCCAAGACTGGGTATGTCTGAGTTATGGCTTCAAACAATGTTTCCAGCCTCATAAGACTCACAGGATCACTGCTGAAATATTTTTCTGGGGGACTAGAGTTCATGGGGTTTAAAACGGCACCCTGTGGCCGAATTTTGTTATTTAACACCCGCCCCGGTGGGTCTCCGAGCCATCTTTTGCTGTAGGGGAGAACACTTCCCTCGAACCCGGCTCCTATGCAGGATAGAGGGAAACGCGAACACTGGTAGATGGTTCATAAGAATTTATCGCGAAACTACATTACTCACTTTTTGTCTCAGGTCAATATTTAGGTCATGACAGGTAAAAAATGTGATAGGGTGTAGAGGAGTTTATGGGGCCTATCGTCTGACTGAATTCAGTTAGTATAAACCGTATGGCGCCATTGGCTTCCTCTTTTACGGAAAATTGAACCATGTATAATATGACTATACTACATGAAATCATAAAAGTAACGTGACCTAAAGCTGGGTCAAGGTCTTTATCTGATCTAGCATAATCAATATGCATATCAATCAACTTGCAATAACAATCCAAACGTAATGGTATCAAAATAAAAACTTTTTCATCATTTCCTGCGAAATTATTGACCCAAGTCTACCTGTTTAACCCTCGCCCCGGTGGAAGGTGCTTAAACACCCCCTCGGGTGTTTTCCGGCGGCACGAAAAACGGCGGCGTGAGGCGCCGCCGTACTTAGCACACTTTATCCTTGATTGATTCCGCCACTTTTCCCCAACTTTTAAGGTTGAGTCATCTCAGTTCAGGTCACCAGTGCAGGTGACCTCACCTCCAAAAATGTTTAAGCGGCATAAGTAAGAAATGGGTGAATTTATCGAATTAAAACTTATTCCATATAATGGGCCCACCGAGTGCTACAACAAATATTCCGGGATTTTTCATATCGATGACCTAAGGTCAACTACGGACCATGACCTCGCTATTGTAAATACATGGGAAAACAGAAATTGGGCTGTATTTGTGTACTCAACAGCTGAGAAAACCTCAATATTCCCTAAATCGTAGTATCCTGGGACCCTTTCCAGGCTCCTGTTGCAATTTTTGACCTGTGACCTCTGAGAGGTCATCTGGGGCTATTTAAGCAGTTTTCAGACTTATGTCAATAACTGCATGAAATGATCCAGCTTTTATTTTGATATCATTGCGTTCAGATTGCTATTGCGAGTCGATTGATTGCATATTGACTATGCTAGGTTAAAAAGTGACCCTGAGCTGAGGTCTGGTCATTTTTAAGTTTTGACCTAGTATGGCTCGTTCGATTTTCCGATTTGATTCATCATTCGATTTTCCGTGACGAGAGGAAGCGAATGGTGTCTTACTCAACTCTCCAGACGCTAGATACCAAAACTCTACTCAAAATCCCACTTCCTTTGACCTGTCATGACCTCAAAATTGACCTGAGCCAAAAAGTGACAAATGTAATTTCTTCATGAATTTGTATGAACTATCCAACATCGTTCGCTTTTTCGCTATCCCACGTAGAGGCCGAGTTCGAGGGGGTGTTCAAACACCCCCTCCCACCAGGGCAAAGATGGCTCGTAGGCCCACTGGGGCGCGGTTTAAGCAATCCAAGATGACCTCTCAGAGATCACAGGTCCAAACTTGCACCATGAGCCTGGAGAGGGGCTTAAGCTACTACGATTTGGAGAATGTGAAGGTATTCAACTACATATCAACAGAAATAAAACCATTTCCCTCAATTTTTGTTTTCCATGATTTCCAATGGAGAGGTCATGATCTGTATTTGATCCTAGGTCATCGATATGTAAAATCCCGGAATATGTTTTGCGCTAATTGATGGGGCTATTATGTGATATGAGTTTTAAGAAGACAGATTCACACCGTTCCTACTCATGAAATCTTAAACTTTTTGAGCGGCACTGTTGACTAAACTTGACCTGCACTGTTGACCTGACCTGAGATGGTGCAAACGTAAAATTCTAGAAAATGTTGAAGAATTAATTACGGATAGGGTGCGCCAATTACGGGGCGCTTCGCGCCGGCATTTTTTGCACAGTCGGAAAAATCTGAGGGAGGGTGTTCAGACCCCCTCTCCGGGGAGGGTGAAGACGACGCCAAGAAATTTTTGATTTGGCTGAATCCAGTCAGGTGCAAGGGATAATAATGGGAAAAGCCAAGTATGTCAACCAGACACCACCTGGCCCTTTTCGCACCCACTACGACGTGGGGCGTCAGTCCATCTCCCTTTCCCCTGTTAACACGCGCACTGGAGGGGGCCTCGGAGGCCCCCACCTGTTTTCCGAGGTGGCCGGAGAACCGCTTGCAGCGGAAAAACGAAACTTGGCCACATTTAACAGAATTTAATAGCGCGTCGATTGATGAAGACTTTTGAAAATCGGCTGAAAATTTTTTGACTTATAGGCTTTCAAAGTCAGACCTGCATTTTGAGATCGCCGTAAACGCGCGGTCGGACCAGTTAGCTTGCATTGAAGACCGAGTGGTGACGTCATAACGTCATATAAGCGGGACTATATGTCAAGGTCACTTCACATGAAAATCAAGGTCAAGGTCAAAGGTCACAGGTCAAGGTCATATCTGCACTTTCAAGGTCACTGACCACTGCGCGTCCGGCCAAATGAGGTTACCCCGTCTGACATATATTATGCTATGACGTCATCGGTAGGGTACCCCAATACAAAGGTCAAGGTCAAAGGTCAAGGTCAAAGGTCATTGGGAAAGGTCAATTCTCATTTCCCGCCAAACAGTGGCTACAGTGTTAGTCAAAGTGTAAATAATAAGTAGTATACCATATGGTGACCTTAAAGGTCAATGACCTTGAACGACCTTGACCCAAAAGTTGTGGGGAAGCCTCTTTGAGACCTCTTTCTATGAACCTTGTCCGCCTTTAGCTTATTCCCGCCATTTTCCTGCATAATCACAGCATTTATCAATCGATACCAGCATGGCCAATATTTGACCTTTACGACCTCGTTTGACCTTGAAGATATTGACCTAGGTCAATGAAAATTGGTCATCATGTAGATCATCATAGCCCCACCCACCTACCAAGTGGCGTTTTTCTAACCCTCTTAGTTTCCGAGATCTTAGGGGGCCTACCAGGCCCCCTCCAGTGCGCGTTAGTGCCAGACCCCCTCCAGTGCGGGTGTTAACTCAAGAGGCAAAGGTGATACGAAAAATAGAAATGGCGCTGGAAGCTCCTTGCCGTCTTGTTCTAAAGATATGAGCACAAACAAGCTCGAAACTATGACCTCCGGTGATCCCTGGTAGCGTCTTTACTGACGTGATCTCAAAATAACTAGACGATATCTGGGAAATTTTTATTTCGAAGAGCTTTTGAATGAGGAGGAAACTCGACCATGGCCTGCTGTAGGAGTCGCGTTTTTCCCTTGCTTTGTCGTTCTTATCTAAGAAAAACAAAAATGACCCACATGGGCGTGGAAATCACGTTAAAACTCGTTCACCTGACCTGAACTGTTATCAATTTACGGTTATAAGTTGTCAGGCTGATAACCATAAATTGGTGTAAGTCGACTAGTCTCTCATTTAAATCGGCTCCGAATAACTCGCCAAAAATGAGGATGGGGCCCGGGAAGAGCACCAAGGCGATTAAAATTATGTATGTGGGCATATTTTTTCCTTTATATTCCCCGCTTAGCTTATCAATGGAATGGCCTGGGGTTGTGGGGTAAGTTTGAATTCAAATTGTTTATCAGGTTTAACATATATGCCTGTTCCATGGGTGTCTGTTCCTGTTGTGAATTATGCTGATAGTATTGTCACCATTGTGCTGCAAAATAAATAAATAAATATCTCTTTATTATATGGTAATCAGGACTTATGGACCAGAAAATGGTTAAAATGAAAATGATTAACATATTTGGCTACAATTCGTGAACGCTAGGGCGCTAAAACTCCTTATGAAGAACAAGAAGGGAGCATGAAAAAGTGCCGTTTGGCTAATGGGGTCTCAATCACAAAAATGGTAGATAAATGCATGAGGTAATGAGTCGAAACCTGCCACTACACTAAAAATGACTAAAACTATCGACTTGCAAGTACTGAATCCTCATATTTATTTGAAATGTTTCGAAATTAGGAGCAGATATTCTGCCTGAATTTTATTCCACTGTTTTCTTGTTGCTCATGTGTCCAGAGTGAAATACACACATTCAGGTCTTGCTTGTTTTCGCTTTTTTCCAGGGACAAAGGAAGAAAATGGGTTCGAAGCAGCTTTGGGGGTTTACACACACCGACTGTTGAGGCTATATAGTGTCGCCACTTCTCATGTTGCTGGGAGATGGGCACAAAGGGAACATTACATGAATCGAAAAAGAGCTATTGTTTTCTTTATTAGGCTCTTCGGTTTCCTACCTTGCCCTTGCTTGCCTGGTTATGTGCTCATAACGACCTTCCTCAAAGGTCACATTAGCCCTTGCCAAACGGGAAAGGCCTTCAGGTATTTCGAGCTAGAGGGGTACTGTTTGCCAGTTAGGGAAAAATTCCAAAGGCTGGGGACCATTGGTAGGGACTGCCAACCAACAATGGTCATCAGCTTATATTCAAATATATCCTGATTTGCACAAATCAGTATTCAGATAGAGGGATGTCTTCAATTCCAATAAAATGCTAGAGACGCTGTATTGGAGTGGTCAGCGTAGCTGGATTCCACCCAGCCGACCCGGGTTCAAGGCCCGGTGGTTTCCCTGAACAAGGAGCAAGCTGGTTCCCGGGATATCTTTTCAACAGTAAAAAGTTGGCGACACCATATGACACTGGCAGTTGGTGCATCGATAAGCCCAAAAATTATTTATTACGTATAATATCGTATAAAGTTAGTGATAAGGGGATGAGGTGGCTTAGTGGATAGCACCCTTGTCTTCTAAGCCACCGGTCCGGTTCAAGCCCGGCGGAGCCTCTGAATAAGTCGATCTGATCCCAAAATCCCTTCCAACAGGGTGAGAGTTTGGGACGCCGTATGACCCTGGCAGTTGGTGCGTCGTTAAACCCCAACAATTCTTAAAGTTAGTGATAAATGCTTATGTGCCTCTTTCCGGGCGACCAAAACCAATGCAGATACGTTAAGTTGAGATGGCAGCTAAGGATGCACGATAGTTAGGGGCCTCTGAGCCAGCTAGGCTTTCGAAAGATTGCACGGCTTAAAACACCCTTTAGCCCAAGGGGCTCAATATTAGGCTGCGGGAGTTCTCAAAAATTTATCGAGGCTAAAGATTTAAACTCAATGAAATCCCAAAACAATATACTGATAATAATCTCTGCTAAACCAGAATCAGATCAGCTTAACATTCGTTTCCAGTCCAATTTTAGTCTTGTTGGTAATATACCCTCTCAGGTCAAGGGAGCAGCGTAGGCTTCAGGGGCGTCACAGACCCGAGTTTTGGGGGCAAACCCATGTCTGCCTGTCCTCCTGTGGGGGGAAGGGGGTGGGAGCGAAGATTTTTGCTCTACATACCTATTGTAAACACCTTTTTCAATGCTCGACAGATCTAGTATAAGCTACCTCTCCAAGTGCATGATCGCTCTCCGGGGGAGGGGAAGCGAATATTTTTTGCTCTACAGGCTTAGTGTACACACCTTTTTCAAAAATTTCTCCGGCGTTTGGGGGAAAGATAGTTTGGCCCCCTCCAGCGCTTTGGGGGGACATGACCGGAATGCCCCCTGCGTCCGCCAAAGGTAGGCTTTGGTTACAAGGTCCCCGGGTAATATTCTGGTTTCGCCTAACCAGAATATGTAAACAATATTTATCCTAAAATATTTTCATTTCAGCGACACATCGAACAATTTTAACATCAATAATAGCTGGAACCAATGTCGTGCTAAATTTCGAAGAGTAGTAGCTCTCGAGTTGGTGGATTTCATCAGAGAAACATTCACTATTCACTGCCCTTTTACCCTCGGTGGTCGCACGTGGCAACGAGACCCCTCAAACAGCACCCAGTTCTAATGGAGGACCCAAGGGGAGGGGGACAATACGTATTTTCTCCCGAACGAAAAAGCTCGGAGCAAAACCATAATGTTATCCCCTCCCCAAGCTGTCGACCTTTTCCCCGGCTCCTTTTAAGTTCATAAGCAAGGTGTTGGTGCTTTAACTGAAGAAATCATTTTCAAACAGAACCAGTCAACTTCAGTGTGAATATTGGAGCCTGGTCCTCTTGATATTTAAAATCGTATTTGGATGAATGATCCTTGGATATCAAGCAAGCATTTTGTGGCCACATATTTCACCCAGTGACGCCTGTTTGTTTTGCTTTTCGACTTATATTTACTCCCCACTCCCCGCCTCCCCAACCTGCCGGCTAGTTAGATTGTTGCAAAAGCTTTCACTGCGCGACGTTTTTTCTGTGTTTCGATTTTTGTTTGTCCCACCAAAACTACCGCCTAGATCCATCACTGACCAATTTTACCGCTAATGATACCCTCAACAACGATCACTATCACCGCTAAAGCTGCTACATAGGCTTTTATACCTTTGTAATACTGCTACAAATTATCTAATATTTTGAGCATAAAATATGATCATATCCTTCCGACAAGTGAGGGTGCTGCCAAAGGCCGCAAGAAACCTAGCGCTGATTCCTGGCTCAACTCCCCGGGTTCAACTCCTTGGGTTCATGTCCAGGCAGATTCTCTGAATAGGTATGATGATCAAATGCACCAAATCTCTCCTTACAGGGTGGAGTTGGTAACGCCTATAACTTTGAGAGCTGGAGCGTCGTCTAACCCCAACAATTTTTGTTGAGACTATCGCAAACGCTATGCCAAGCTTGCACCGTGTGATGTCAGTCTAGAGGCCAGTTCATGGAAACTCAATCCTCCCCAGTTAATGCAATGGTTGCCGTTCGTTGCGGGGAGACGACTGCGTGATTTTAGTCAAGCGAGGGCACAGTTTTATGCTCCCGAGAAATAGACTCTACAAGGTTCTCAAGCTGGAAATTTAAAAATTCTCTGTGGACGGAATTAAGCTCATTTAGTTGGAAGCAATTGTCCCATAATAAATAATCGCCGCCACCGACGAAACAGTGATAGAGCCAGTGAACCGTCACCATTGACAAGAAAATTTCCCATCTAAAAACAAACCTCGTCAGGTTCAGGCTTCTTGAGACCTTCGCAAAATGCTGCCCACACAATGCCCGGTTTTCCTATTGTTTCTTAAATCGCGATGTTTAATGAAAATTGGGGGCCTGCCCCACCATAGGGGATCCGGATCACCGATGGGGGTCACCTTGCCGGGGTGGGACGTCATCCGTACAAATTGGGTGCCACTTTTGGCCGGTAAAGCTTTCAGGTGGGTGCCAAATCCTATGGCGGGGTGCCGATTTTCGCATCCTGGGGGAGGGTGGAGTGACATTTCGGAAGTGCCATTGACCGTTTAGAGGAATGCTGTGATCATTTTAGGGACGCCGAGGGTCAATGAGGGGGACCTGCATTCCTTTACCCTTGGATCCACCTATGGCTCCAACTGTCCCCCTTCTGACGAGTATCTGAAAATATTATTTTAATGAAACCTCCAAACAAAGTTGTATCACTGTATCAGCCGTTTTACCAGAATCCTGTCTAAATAAACATGCAGGTGAGGGGAGCCCGGCAGCCAATGACAGCTTACATGTTTCGCAACCCAAGCCAAGGACGGATGTAGGAGGGAAAATTCGTGTGCTTCCCCGCAGCAAAATATATTCCGATGGTTGGCCCCATCTGTGCCCATCTTATTGGATATTGCTCCCCCTCAAAAGCAACTGTGGTTCTGCCACTGCATTGCGTGGTTTCTGCCACTGACCGGGGCCCCAGGTCAGTGACGCCAGTTGTCCAGCACACAGCAACACAGTGGGAGCAATTGCAATACGAGTGCCCTCAGACACGACAAGATTTGTGAGAGGGATGAATGAGCTGGCACAATGCCAACCGCCCATTCATCTGTGAGGTCACGTGGTCCAGGTATGGGCGAGAGGGTCAGGGATTATCAGAGGCGGTGGCAAGTCAGCCGCAGACTACCCCGTCAGAAAGCAGCAAATCAGTAATTGTGTAATATTTTCTCACCCAGATGTCAGATTAGTAAATAATGGTGACCACTGGAAAGCTCTTGAAAAATACACATGATGCACCCGTTTCTAAACCTATAGGCACCATAGGATGCAAGATATCCATCCTAAACCGGTCGAGCCTAGTAATGGCAATTTCAATTGCGGGGACTGTACATACATTATACAATTTCGCTGAATTCGACGGAGGTGAAATTGGTATTACATGCATATTTGAAGTTTTACTTCGTCAGGTAAAAGCTAAAGAATGGGTCGCATTCCATTTCGATGCAATTTAAAAATGGCAAAATACTCCAGTGGCATTGGTGCCAATTTAGTCATTTAATATTTGCTAAAGCTAGAATTAGCTCAGTTTTGATAAGTTTTGAAGTGCTGCGGCGAGGAGCATGATGATGAGTTGCTAAGATGTTCCCTGGCCTCTCCCTCGAATCCGGAAATGTAAAAAACACTGAAGATTATATATTCGGGCACAGCCCTTCATCAGAATCGTGGAGTAAATCTCAATAATTCTAAGTCCTAGAATAGCCAGACCTCGATTCGAGGTCTGGCTATTCTAGGACTGAGAATTATTGATATTTACTCCACGATTCTGATGAAGGGCTGTGCCCGAATATATAATCTTCAGTGTTTTTTACATTTCCAGATTCGAGGGGAGAGGCCAGGGAACATTTTAGCTCAGTTTTATTGAAGCCTAGTCAGCACAAATCCATACCTTTGATAATCTCTCGATCTGGCCTCAAGCGCTGCTCAAGACTGGAAATATATGTGTTACTTTTTCATATGGTCATGCACATGCATCAAGTTCAAATTCTGAGGGGATCAGGTATGAAGATGTAATTTGTGATCAAGTTGATGCAGAATGAGACACACACAAGTCTTGGTATGAATTAAATGACAATTTACACGCTTTAATCCGTGATGTTGCCAACAATGAGGATATCAGATACCCATTTTTATGTCAGAATCCTGCATATATTATCTGTCCTGATTAAACTTAATGGAGCTCTTCGATGATGGGCGAAAAGAAGACATTGGAAACAGATAAAGTGCCTGATATCCTCCTTTGCCTATCCCCATAAGACATCTGCTTTGAGTTGAGTGGCTGATGTGGCCCGCGCCGCGATAATGACGTCAATCACTTAGGAGGAAAATACAACCAATAGGTTTCGTCGAATGGAAAAAAAACTTCGTCGGCTTTCTCTCTTCTTCGAGTCAAAAATTACCCCCGTCTCACTTTCATTTATTTATGGGTTATGGCAATATCAGCGCCCCTAAATAGTAACCTTATATATATATATATATATATATATATATATATATATATATATATATATATATGTATATATATATATATATATATAAATAAACTGGCTGGGCAATCTGCAGAATGCCTGGGTCTTCACCCTGCCTGTAACATATATGTATATATATATATATATATATATATATATATATATATATATATATATATATATATATATATATCGTCGATATGTCTAACGCCTATCCAAATACTTGCTCCTCGCGCTGGAAAACATAAGCAGACGACACCTTAGTTTTTCCTTTATATTGCCCATACCCTTTGTCAATAAAAGTCTGAACTCTAGTTTGAGCTTTGTCTCATCTTTGAAGTTTGATAATGCACAAGTAATCTTATGAATGGTAAATATAGATGCATGCCAAAACCATAAAAAGTAACACACCCACTAACCCATATATCGAATAAGACGCCAGAGTTTCGCCGTCAAACTTGGGTTCATTGCTGGTCTACCTTGGCAGTAACACATTTTTGTTGGTGCGATCAGCTGGACCAAAATCTTTTACAGATTCCGAGAGATTACTTGAGGGCAGGCTGGATTCTGAAACCGAAGGCAATGTTTTTTGGAGGTATAAATAAGCCATGCATATGTATGTATACATACACATGCCTGGACAAAATATATTTGTTAAACCAGAATATTTTAAGCGTTTTCACAAAAGAAGGCAATGAATATTTCAAAAAGACCGAAGTTTTCTTTAGAGAATAGATTAAATCTGATGTATTATTTTACGCAAGAAGTTTGGAAGGTTTCTTCTGTATATCTCAAAATGAATCGTAGAAAGTGTATTTGTTTAGATATTGAGTAAAGGCTCGGGTTCTGCAAACTTCTTTCCGACAAATATACACCAGATTCCATTCCAGAACCAGTTGTTATTTCATTACACAGATGAACATATGTTCGCTTCAAGGGAGAAGTCAGAACACAACTGCAGGATTGGGGCATCAGAGGGGACTTATATAGTTCTGGCCAGGTCTCAGCACAGCTCTAAGATCCTTGCAGGGCGCGCCATCAGCTTCAGGGCGTCACTGGCATGTCCGTGTTTGAGATCATTAGGTCATCACGCCACTGTCTCGAAGCAGTAGCGCTCAAAACTCCGAACAGGCTCTGAACTCTGCTTGGGAAGTTAACCAGTTCTCACGTGGGCCCCGTCTGGGTTCCACAAGGGGCCACCATTCCGCACATATCCGCCTTCACACTACAGTGGCTTCATAAAAATTTCAGGTACCCAGACCACTTCAACACTCGAGAAATGAAGAGCCCTGTCAAGACCATTCCCCACGGGTGATACTTCAGGACTTTTGCCCTTTTTTAGGATAAAAATATACTAAAGTGCTTCAGAAGAAATTTTGCAGTTGAATAAGTCCCCCAATCGAGAAGCAAGTTGGATCTCCCAAGAGACGTTTCAGAGGTCATGCTGGAGGCAAGGAAAGGGCTTTGAATATGTAAAATGTGCGTCAACGATCGCAGTAGTCAAATTTCCTTCTGCCGGTAAAGAACGTGCAAACCGCAGTTCAGTTTAATCTGGATTTTGTTTTAGAAATGCTCCCAAATGCATATAAATATTTCTAAAATATCGCGGATCAAGCACATCCCAATCTTTCCCGCTTAAACATACTCTGATGAGCATTTCGGCTTCCTCAGCAGTAAACGCTCTGAGACGGAACCAGCGGTGCGGCGGTATTTCTCGGATTTCAGGCCGCAGCATTTCGCGTGAATGGTCTCCAAGGCAACGGTTCTGCGTCGGATGCACAGTGGGAAAAACCGCTGCCTACGTTTACGATCGCTCAGCAGCGCAGATGGATCTCCGACGCTTCTTTGTTATCTTTCCGATAGATCATCTCCCCTTTCAGAACTCCTTCAGACAAGCCGCCGTTCTCTCTCTCCCTCTGTTTCTCTCTCTCTCTCTCTTTCTCTATCTAACTTTCTCCCTCTCCCTCTTTTTCCTTCCTTTTACCCCCTTTCGCAAGCAGGCATAAAAGGTTTGTGTGTATACTAGAGGTGGGACTTTCCAGGCCCGGGGGCCCGGGGCAAAAGCCCGGCCCAGGCCCGCGGGCTTGGACCGGGCCTGAACGCCTGATTTGAGCCAATGCCGGGCTGATAACAGGCTTCACCCATGCTCATTCCGGGCTTCAACTGAACTGGGACTTCGAAGTCAATTTAATGTAGGTTAAATAAGCCTTTTTCAGTACAGACCTAGTTTTTTACACTGAAACATAATCTTATTCATGCACCAGCAGCTTTTGAAAATGCATTTACAATTAATTTTGAGACATGGACTTTAAGACATACATCAGGAATGTAAAAGCATGAAGCTCTAGCTCTCTATCTGTTGCTCATGCCAGGGTCAAAAGCAAGTTACTTAAACCTGTACCAATATTCATAATCAATTATTGAATAATGTTACAGTTGCACACATCCATGCTGTGCTGTCATATTATGAATCTCCTGATGATAATATGGGTAAACAAAATATAAATTGTGATAGCTTATTTGTTACTTCCATATTGTCAGTATACCCTTTCAAAGGAAGCCATTTATTGAATGTGCCGCTAACATTATATTGGTAAACACCTAGCTCTAGCTAGAACCTTCTTTCCGGAATCTTTCTGCTTCAGGTAAAAAAAAACTAATCCTAGAGCCATTGCCATGTTGATGTCCTCTACGAAAAATGGTCAAGTGAATATGTCAGGTACAAACTATCTGGTGGAAGCCCATAACTATCAAATTGGCCTGTTAACGCCAGATGTAAGAACAAATTTTGATAAGTTTAACCCTTCCACAGCTTCATCTTGTTCTTTCATTGCCCAAAAAATACAGAATCCACTCAGAAAAGGCTAGTATAAGCAAGGGAATAGGCACAAAGAAAACATGCTTTTGATCAAAGTACTTCAAAACATAGATTAGTCAGTTGTGGGGTGATACTGGGGAGAGCAGTCAGCCTTAGAAGGAACCCTTGAAATTGCGCCAAAACATGAATATACTTGACATCATTTGTTGCGTTTTTCTTGTGGAGATACTTCCGTGGCCTCTATGAAATAAAACTTCCTCTATTATAAGCTTTGAACATAACAGCACTTTCCTCCCACCACACTCAAAAATGCACAGAAATATAGAAACACAGAACACAATAACAGAATACCCAAATTACAGACTTTAGATACCCCAAATTCTGCGGCCTTGAGCAGCTTGTAAAACTTTGCAATTGCAACGCCAGTAAAGCGTCATTTATGAAACAAGTGCGCAGAAAGGTCGCCTATTCTCAGGAACACAATAGATGGAACAAATTCTCAGGAACACTTTGTGCTTATTTTTTAGCTCTGTGAAATTTTTCAGTCTGTGACATCAACAGTTTGGAAATATTTTTACTGAAATAAACTAACTTTTCTCCTAAATGTTCGCGAAAAATATTTCCACTAATGAGTGCTCTAATGTATACAAACATGGCGCTTCAGATACCTTCTAAATGCAAGCCCATAAGATACAACAAAACAAACCCTGGTCTGCGACCTGGGCTAACGCCCCACCGGCGCAGGAGAGCCGCATGACAATGTGCTGAAAGGAAACCACATTTCGTTCTTAATGTATCTCTTTATAAGCCTGTAAGTCAGTTTTATCATTCTTTTCTTTGAAATAACTAATAAAGAGGGCGTGGTCACCCCAGATTCGAACCGGGCCTCCCTGCTCAAGAGACAGAGCCTCTAACCGCTAGACCACCGTGCCACACTACGCACTCTCTTACTAGCTGAACACCTGTGACCCGTCAGGAGGTCACTGGCCGGTAACACTCAGCCGAATATGCCGGGACGCTGGCGCCGGGTGCTGTCTTTGTCCCGAAAAGGCACGATATAAAGGTGCTTCTAGGAGACGAACCAAACATTCTTTTGGGCTGAAATTACTTGTATCGTCGAGCTAGGATCCTAAGCTAGCTTCAAGCGAAATTTCATCCACTTCCATCCATTTTAAGGACTTGAAACCATGGTGAGAAGCAAAGGTGGCCCGAGAAATTTAGCATCATGTAATACATTTTGGACCAATTACTCGGAAGCCATTAGAGATAGGTGGGTAGTATAAGTGAGCGAAATGACCGCAAGTAACTTTCCTATTCGGTCATGTCAGTTCTGAGTTTGTGAGTGACATGAGCTTGGAATCGGGAAGATGCAAATAATTTTTTTACTCAGTTTCTATTTATGCCGATAAAAGAAACAATTTCACCTTCACAATTTCCATCTCCAAATATTATCAGGCGGAACCAAGGTTCTTTCATTATTTGAAATGAAAACTCAAATCGGTCAATTATATTGTTAGATATTAACGTTGAAATGAAATAAACCAAAATTCAGTCTTCCGGAAGAACTGTAAAACGTAGGTCAAAATCTTACGTTTTGCACTCAAAACTACGCCTAAGCACAACAAAATTGACCTAGCTACCCCTAGGTAACTGCCTTTCAGCTAACTGAAGCGTGCCTTCTGACATCTCGAGCGTACAAATCGGCAATCAACTTTAAGTAGGTTTTTTGATCGCGTGAGAAATACCGCGTTTTCGAGCAATAAATATTGTCGGATCAGCTCAACTTTGTTCCCTAGCTGGCCCTTGCTATCTATTAAAAAGGACATAAATTTCATGTTCGTAGCTTAAGAAGTAAAATTAGAAAAATATAAAACAGAAAACGTTTGAGCAAAAATTTCTCGAAAACTATTTTAGATTTTGACTCGGGCTTCAGTTTGGGTGTCTGGAGCAGGAGTGCTATCATCCTACAAAATTCCAGAGCTCTGACATCAATTCTCAGCACGGACAGACGACAACGCCAACCCCGGTCTGCGACCTGAACTAACGCCCGACCGGCGCAGGAGAGCCGCATGATGTGCTGAAAGCAAACCATATTTTGTTTTAAATGTATCTCTTCATAAGCCTGTAAGTCAGTTTTATCATTCTTTTCTTTGAAATAAAGAGTACGCAGTCACCCCCGGCTTCGACCCGGGCCTCCCTGATCAAGCGACAGGGCCTCTAACCACTAGACCACCGTGCCACACTACTCACCCTCCCACTATCTGAACACCTGTGACCCGTCAGGAGGTCACTGGCCGGTACCACTCAGCTGAATATGCCGGGCCGCTGGCGCCGGATGCTGTGTTTGTCCCGAAAAAGCACGATATGAAGGTGATTCTAGAAGACGAACCAAACATTCTTTTGGGCTGAAATTACTTGTAACGTCGAGCTAGGATCCTAAGCTAGCTTCATTCTACAGGGTGTTTCATAAAGAATGATATTTTTGAATTAATCATAATGCAGTTATAAATAGGTTGTTGTGGTATAATTTACATATCGATCGGGAGCAAATTTTGGGACATTTAGGATTATTTGTATTTTGATAACTGTTTTGATATTTTTACTACTTAAAATAAGTTAAAAATGAGTTGAAAATACTGTCTATATTAACTTCATCGAAAATGTTCGTAGAAATCACGCGCGTATCACATGAAAAGTATCACGCCAATGACACTGCAAACATTACATCGTCACTGCGGTACATCACAGTCCACACGCACATTGCCCCTGGAAATTAATTCTAAAAAAACACACCTCTCAAGCTTAGGAAAGCAGGGGTCCAAGCAAGTAATCTCCAATTGGTCCGCGTTTTTGTTCTGCGGTGAACAGTGGCGTATTTTGCGCTGTGTCCGCCGTTTCCAGTCATTCATATGGAAGGTAAGCCAATGAGCCATATGGAGTTCGAGCCAAAGACTTTAAACCTGCAATATTACTGAAACTTGTGCCTTTGATGTGCATGCTCACGTGCCATTTTTGTGTGCTAAAACCTTTTTAAAGTGCTGACAGTTCCGTTTTCTCAAATATAAGCCGGCATGTACCTATTATGTTTCTTGCATCATTTTTCTGAGTACATTTAAGACGGGGGAAAATATTTTATGTAAATGAAACATGTCTGTATAAAAATGTCCCCCAATGTTTCAATAAAATGAGCGTTTTGTGGGTGGATTTGAAGGATTTTTTCATTTACTGAACATTTAAAAATATCATTCTTTTTGAAACACCCTGTAGATTTCATCCACTTCCATCCATTTTAAGGACTTGAAACCATGGTGAGAAGCAAAGTTGGTCCGAGAAATTTAGCATCTTGTAATATATATTAGACTAATTACTCAAAAGCCATTAGAGATAGGTGGGTAGTTTAAGTGATCGGAATGACCGCAAGCAGGGGTGTAATTTTCCCAAAATCTTTGGGGGTGCTCAGCCGGTGGGGGCGGCACCCCATAAGGGCGGCGGCTTTGGGGGGGGGTGGCACCCCTTCATTGCACCAAATCTGTTATTCATCGTTTTTTGCACCCTGGAAGGTGAATCATCGTTTTTTGCATTCATCGTTTATAGCACAGGGAACATTCTATTTTAATGTTGGGCAGGTATTCTACAGCCTTTGCCAAACGTGTTTGCTTTTTAGGCGACATCTCAAAGCTACATACACGTCTTAAAATAATCCAATCTGAGCTTTAAATCTTTCCATGATCAGGGGCGCAGCCAGAGCTTTGGTATGGGGGCACAACATCTTTCAGGGGCACTTCGGGAGAGAAAGGGCACTTTTAACGTAACCTAAAAAACTTACTGTATCTTAGTCAATATAAACTTTTGGGTACCTTTGGTCCAAGAAAAATGCAAATTAAGAATTGACGGAGAAGGAAAACTGAAAAAACAGAAAAAGAAAAGTGTCACCGAAATCTCATGAAAATAGCCATAACACGACTTTTTGGGATAGATTTAAGGACATATCAGCCAACTTATGCAAGTACTTGACATCAGAGAAATCAGCAGAGCCTCTAATTTCTGTCACTATGTGCAAGATAAGACATATTGGAGTCGAAAATTCATTTATTATGCCCACTGGTTTTGTCGTGACGAGTTAGCTCTGGTTGAACGCAGATTAAGTACCGCGGCTCCCATAATGGCCGTGGGAGGAGGTGTGGCATAGTGACATTGGACGAATACAATTTTTGTTGCCGGAATAATTAGGGAGATACATTTTAACGCCTTCAAAAGTTCCATATTTTCAAGGGTCCGTCCCAGTTGGAGTAAAGAAAAAGTAAACAGGCTGGTAGTTTGGATGGGGATGATGTGACAGGGCTGAAAATTGTGAAAAACTAGTTCTTCATTCATTTAAACTAATTAGTAGAAATCCTTGTTCAGGGGACTGTGCTCTGAACTCAGGGGCACATGCCTGTTTATCATCCCTTCCCAGAATCCACCAGTAAAATAAGCAATTTATTTAACCCGGGGTGCCTAGGCATAACAAGCCGTTTTAGCGATGACGGCTCATTCTTCGTTACCTCAATTTTACAAGGGGAGTTTGCACTGTGTCCTTGTTCCCCATCTATTGGAGACCAGCTCAGGGACCCCCTAGTGAGGATCAGAGACCTCCAGAGTAACTGCCCCTCATTTCCCCAGTTGTGCCCCCTGGGATTAAACTAGCCCCGTGACCGCCGAGGTGATGGGAGTTGGCCTCGTGTTCTTATTCTCTGTCTATTTAACCTTCGCCCGGGTGGGGGTCTTTTTAGACCCCCCTCGGGTTTTTCCAAAGTGATCAAAAAACGGCGGCGCGCAGGCCGCCAAACTTGGTCTAGCTGTTCCTTCATCATTTTTACATCTTTCCTGAAAATTTTGGCTCAAGGTCATATCAGGTCAGGACACCAGGTCAGGTGACCTCACCTCAAAAAATACTTAGGACGGCATACCTAAAAGAAGGGTTAATCGATCAAGTTGAAACTCATACCACATCTTGGGCCCACCAGGAGCTACAACATTTGTTCCGGGATTTTTGATATTGGTGACCTAAGGTCATGTGCAGAGCATGACCTCCCCATTGACAATGCATGGGGAAAATCACGAAATGAGCTTTTCTCAGTAAGTATGGATGGAATCAACTTCAAACATCGGTTGCGACTTGCTCTTAGCCCATTTCTGAAGCTGATACTAAAATTTTTGACTTGTGACCTTTAAAAGGTCACCTTAGGTCAAATAAGCATTTTTGGTGTTTTTCTTTATAAATTTTGAATAAACTAAGATAGAGCTTTTATTTTGTCACCAAAGTGTTTGTATAGTCACTGGAAGTCAAATGATATACATCATGACTATACCAGGTCAAGTTGGGTCAGACCGTTGACCTGGGTCAGGTCAAATTCTTAAATTTGACCTGGCATAGCAATATCATATATCATTCGATTTGTATTGACGAGAGGATTGCAATGGTGCATAAACTATGGCTGTATCTTGTTTGGTTTGGAAGCTATTAGCGAAAAAGTAAACGACCTTTTGCATGGGTGGCTATGGACATTCCCAAGAATATGCCCAATATTTAGAGACCTGTAGTTCCCTAGGCTTTGACCTGACACGAAAATGAATGTCACTGCAATGAAAGCACATCTCAAGAGCTTTCGAATGGTGTTAGAAAAATGTTTCTAGCTATCATAGTTTCTGAGATATATGAGGTTTTCTTAGTACACCTCATATTATCGATTTTGACCTATTTTGACCTCTGGTGACCTTGATATTGACCTGACAAGAAAAATGACCGAAGTATTTTCGATATCATTTTCGAAGAGCTTTCGATTGCCGTTTTGCGCTTTTTTCTAGCTCTCTTAGTTTTTGAGATCGTGGGGGGTCTTTTAGCCCCCCCACCAGGGCGAAGGTGGCTCGTACCCGCCACCGGGGCAAGGGTTAAGACCAGCTCAGGGGCCCTGATGTAAATCAGAGCCCCCCAGAACAGTTCATGCTTGGCCCGGGACTAGACTAGCTAAGTGGCCCAAAGATGGGGGGGGTCATCAGACTAGCTTAATGGGCCGCAGATAGGCTCAAAGGGCCTTGCACCATATTAGCTCAGGGGGCATCAGATGGGCTCAGGAGGCACAATGATGACAAATGAGGCACCATATCAACTCAGAGGGCATTCGTTTAGCTCAGAGACACTATACCTGCTCAGGGGCACCAGATCGATCAGCTCGGGGGCCCAGATAAGCTCCTAGCCCCCAGACCAGAGCAGGGGTCTAGATCAGCTCAGGGAGCACCATGTCAGCTCAGAGAGAGCGCAAGTGATCAGCTCAGTGGTCCCCGATCAGTTCGGGGCACAGATCAACTTGGAGGTACTAGATCAAGTCAGGAGCTATTTAATCAGCCCAGGAGCCCGATACCAACTCAGGGGCCTTCATCAGCCTAAGTGGGCACAACTCAGCCTAGGGCCCCAGAGCTGCTGAGGAAATTACTTAACCCTTGCCCGGGTGGCGGGTACGAGCCACCTTCGCCCTGGTGGGGGCAGGGCTAAAAAAGACCCCCCACGATCTAAAAAAACTAAGAGAGCTAGAAAAAACCGCAAAACGGCGATCGAGAGCTCTTCGAAAATGATATCGAAAACACTTTGGTCATTTTTCTTGTCAGGTCAATATCAAGGTCACCAGAGGTCAAAATAGGTCAAAATCGCTAACATGAGGTGTACTAAGAAAACCTCATATATCTCAGAAACTATGATAGCTAGAAACATTTTCTAACACCATTCGAAAGCTCTTGAGATGCGCTTTCATTACAGTGGCATTCATTTTCGTGTCAGGTCAAAGCCTAGTGAGCTACAGGTCACTAAATATTGGGCATATTCTTGGGAATGTCCATAGCCACCCATGCATAATCGCGTTTATTTTTTCGCTAATAGCTTCCAAACCAAACAAGATACAGCCATAGTTTATGCACCATTGCAATCCTCACATCAATAAAAATCAAATGATATATAATATTACCATGCCAGGTCAAATTTGACATTTGGCCTGACCCGGGTCAACGGTCTGACCCAACTTGCCCTGGTATAGTCATGATGTATATCATTTGACTTGCAGTGACTATATAAATACTTTGGTGAAAAAATGAAAGTTATATCTTTGTTTACTAAAAATGTTTATACAGTATAACACCAAAAATGCTTATTTGACCCAACGTGACCTTTCAAAGGTCACAAGTCAAAATTTTTGGCTTCAGCTTCAGAAATGGGCTAAGAGCAAGTGCAACCGATGTGTGAATTTGATTCCATCCATACTTACTGAGAAAAACTAATTTCGTGATTTTCCCCATGTATTGACAATGGGGAGGTCATGCTCTGCACATGACCTTAGGTCATCAATATCAAAATCCCGGAACAAATTTTGTAGCTCCTGGTGGGCCCAATATGTGGTATGAGTTTCAACTTGATCGATTAACCCTTCTTTTAGATATGCGGTCCTAAGTATTTTTTAGGTGAGGTCACTTCACCTGGCCTGGTGACCTGACCTGATATGACCTTGAACCAAAATTTTAAGGAAAGATGTAAAAATGATGAAAGAACAGCTAGACCAAATTTGACGGCACTACGTGCCGCCGTTTTTTGGTCACTTCGAAAAACCCGAGGGGGTCTAAAAAGACCCCCACCCGGGCGAAGGTTAATTAACTCAGGAGGCCCAGATCAGCTTAAAAGGCACTAGATTGGCTTGGGGGGCACCAAACTAGCTTAGGGGCACTAGACGAGCTCAGAGGGCATGAGATGGGTTCAGGAGGCCAAATGTTGGCTCAGGAGGCACCAGTTCGATTCAGGGGGAATTAGTTTAGCTCAGGGGGAACATATTTGCTCAGGGGGAACCGGATTGAGCAGCCCAGGGGCCTAGATCAGCTCCTTGCTCCCAGACCATAGCAGGGGCGTAGATCCGCTCAGAGAAAACAAGATCAGCTCAGGGTGCACCAGATCATCTTAGGAAAAATCAATAACCAGCTCAGGGAGCACCTGATCAGCTCAAGAGGCACCATATTGGCTCAGGGGACAGTAGATCAACTCTGCGAGGCATGCGGTCAGCTCAGGGGGCTCAGATCAGCTCAATGGGCACTAAAACAGCTAATAGGGCACCAGGCGAGCTTGGAGGCATCATACTAACTCAGAGAGCATTAACTAGGTTCAAGAGGCACAATTATTTGCTCAAGGGGCACCAGATTGACTCAACGGGTACCATATCAGCTTGAAGGGCACGTGATCAGCTCAAGTGGCCAAGACTAGCTCAGTGGGCACCAGATGAGCTCAAGCGGCACCAGATTAGCTCCGCCGGTACGATTATTGGCAACGATGAGGCATTAGCTGGTCACGGATTACGTACCCATACTCTCCGCGGGTGCTTGGAAAGGTGACAGAATGCCCTAGCTGATAAAAAAGGTACTAAATTGTAAAACAAAGTTTTAAGACGCGCATTGACGGGGGTCTGAGCCACCTTCGCTTTGACGGGGGTTGGCAGGTACCCGCCCCCCCCTGAGATCTCGAGAACCACGCTAGGTAGCGAAAAACGGTAAACGGTGTTAGGTAGCCCATCCACTTCTCCATCGAAAATATCTGAACTATTTTTTTCAGGTCACATTTAAGGTCACTAGAGGTCAAAACATGCCTTCATAAGGATAACATGTAAATGAAGGCTTTCGGTCATTACATCTGTACCAGTAAAGATAGCGCAAAACTATTTAAACTATATGAATCCTCACAGGAAGCCGAATCGAATGATATATAATATGACCTTGCTAGGTCAAATCAAGGATTTGACCTCCCCTGAGGTCAAGCCCAGTTTAAATTATGTAAAATGCATATCATTAGAACTGCAAATACAAGGCAAATCTAATGCAATTAAAATAAACGCTCTATCACCATCTGTTACTAAGTTATTCAGTTAAAACCATTTTTCCCATGTATTTCCAATGAAGAGGTCATAGCTCGTACCTGACCTTAGGTCATCGATATCGAAAATAACGGAATATATTTTAGATAACTCGGTGGGCCCATTATGTGATATCAGTTTCAATCCGATAAGCTTACCCTGTTCCGAATTATGCGATCTTAAACTTTTTTAGGTCAGGTCCCTTGACCTGTAGTGGTAACCTGACCTGGGATGACCTAACCTTAAAAATTTGATAGAAGTTGTAAAAATGATGAGAAAAAAGGTATACCAAGTACGGCGGCGCTACGCGCGGCTGTTTTTATGCTATCTCCGAAAAACTCGAGTGGGCGGGTACGCGCCCCTTGTCAATCTGCGTGTTAATCGCTAAATGCGATCTAATTGCATCTAGGTTCGACGGCGTAGGGCAATAAATTTCGAGCGGCACAGCCCAAACGGGGTACACCACCGAGCGATCAAAGGGCGCTTCGGCACCAATGGGGGGGACGTGCCCCCTGGTTGCGCCCCTGTCCACAATTGAAGTGTATTAGTTTTCTGGGGTTAAATTTTATCTTCAGGATTGCAGAGTGGATGGAGATTGAAATGAAAGCAAACGACCTGTAAGACGGTAAGACGGATGCGGCATGAATCAGGGCGGAAATGCTGAGCCGGGGGGCGACACATGCATTGGGTGTGCTCTCATTGTGATTAGGGGTGCTCGTACACACCAAAAAAGATAACAAATTTCACCCCTGGCTGACACTAAAAGAGTAAAAGCACGGCAGCGTCAGTCTACCATTTACTCGGCTCAGAGAATTCCTCCAATAGACAAACAGATGACGATTAGACGATTGTGGGCTGCTGTTTGCTTTCTCGAAGGGTGTTAGATATTCCTCCTGACAAAACTGTGCGGACAGCAGGGCCTAATTTTGACCGTTTTTGGGGGTCATGGCCGGACTGGTCTCCTTGGCAGTGATAAACCAGGGGCGGCAGTGATCAGCCGGGGACGTCAGTGAAGATTCGAGGAATGAATTGTCTAACCAGAGGCCGCTCATATATGGGTTAATAAAAAACAGGGACAGCATTAATCAGCCAGGGACAGGGTGAATCAAGGCAGCAATGATTAATCTGGGCGGCAGTTTTGAACCAGGGGAAACAGTGATCAGCCAGGCGGCGACAGGGATGAGTCGGGGCGGCGCGCATTTGGGTCAAAATATGCCAGGGACAACATCAATGAGCCAGAGGTGGCATGAATTAGGGCGGCAGTGATAAACCAGGGGCGGCAGTGATCAGCCGTGAGACGGTCCATCATCATATTTGAGGTTTTAGAGCGTGCTGATATCTTGGGTCATACGGCACCCATAACATTAAATAAGATACGCAAATAGGACATTTCCGCACGAATTTTAACAAGTCAGGTGGTAAAACAGGACAGGTTGTGAAAGTTGTATCAGAAGACTATATAAAACACAAAAAATGAAATGAAATACAAGTACTGAACAAAATGACACAGAAAATTTCACACGATATACTAAAGTCAGAGACTATAGGTAACATGAAACTCGACGTTATGTAAAACCTGAAAGACTACTAGGATGAATATATGGCATTAACACGCGCCCCGCTGGGGTCCCTGTCATGACGCGTCCCGCTGAGGTGGGGGGCGTTCCCCCCCCCGTATTTCATTCCCCACAAAAGGTAAAGGAAGATTTCGGGCGACATTCGAAAGCTTTTGACAAGACGAAGAGATTTTATACGACTAATTTTTATGTCAGGTCAATATTGAGGTCAGCATAGGCCAGAGAAGGTTCCATAGGCTAACGACAGCGCAGGGTACGTTTCTCTCTCTAGATCTGCCCTCAGGGGACCTAGAGAAAATATTTATACATCGTTGGATTCCTCTCATTGCAGCAAATCGAATGATGTATAATATGAACTTTCTAGGTCAAATAGTGAAAATGACCTGCCCTCGAGCTAGGTCAGGGTCATCGAGTGACCTGGTATGGTCATGTTGCATATCAATCGACTCCCCGTGACAATATAAGCACAATGCACGCAAAATGGGAGCTTTATCTCAATTCAGTGAGAAGTTATTGGCAAAACAATCACTCTATACTCCCGTGACCTGACATGACCTTTGAGAGGTTAGATCCTCAAAAACTCAACTTTATGGTAAAGATCGTGGTTAGAATAGACGGTTTGAGGATTTTCAGCTTTATCTATTCAACATTTACTGAAAACGAGCCCGTTCTATTTTTTCACCATAGACTTATAATGGGGTGACCAAAAATTGACCCTCACCTCAGGTCAACAATATCTAAATTCCGAGATAGCAGATTTGTAGGCTTTAATGACCTTATCATATTGTGGAAGTTTTAAACTGATCGATTTTCTGATGTTTCCTGGGCGCCGCTTCCAACTCGTGATTTTAGGTTTTGAGGTCGGGTTGCTTGACCTCGAATAGCTCCTTGATCTGACAAATTTGGTCAGATGTGTAAAATTGATTAGGAATAAGGTACTGTAAGTTTCGTTGTTCTGCGTCTCTTCCTTTTTTGGCTATCTGGGGAAAGTCAGGAGGGGGCGAATTTCGCCCCCAGCGGGCCGCGTGTTAAGACTAACGCTCCTCAGACACAACATGATGCTAGTGATATCCACAGAAGAATGCTCCCCCAGAACGCTCACTGCCCAGATATCCCCAGGATGCTCACTGCCCCGGGAGACGGCAGTGATGAACCAGGGGCGGCAGCTATCAGTCAAGGGTAGCAGTTATCAGCCAGGGGCGGCAGTGATCAGCCAGGGGCGGCAGTGATCATTCAGGGGCCGCAGTTATCAACCAAGGTGCGACAGTGATCAGAAAGGGGCGGGAGTTAGCAGCCAAGATGCGAAATTTATCAGTCAAGCGGCGGCAACTATCAGCCAGGGGCAACAGTTATCAGCCAGGAGGCGGCACTTATCAATCCGCTGGGGGCGGCAGTGATCAGCCAGGGGCGGCAGTTATCAGCCAAGGGCCGTCAGTTTTCGGTCAGGGGCGGCAATGATCAGCCAGGGTGCGGCAGCGATCAGCCAGGGGCGGCAGTGATCAGCCAAGTATGGAAGTTTTCAGGCAGGGGGCGGTAGTGATCTGCCAGGGGGCGGCAGTTATCGGCCAGGGGTGGCAGTGGTCTGCCTGGGGCGGCAGTTAACAGCCAAGGGGCGTCAGTTATCAGTCAAGGGGCGGCAGTGATCAGCCAGGGGCGGCAGTTATCAGCCAAGAGCCGGTAGTTTTCAGTCAGGGGGCGGCAATGATCAGCCAGGGGCGGTAGTGGTCAGCCAGGGACGGCAGTTAGCAGCCAAGGGGCGGCAATAATCAGCCAGGGGGCGGCAGTTGTCAGCCAGAGGCGGCAGTTAGCATCCAAGGGGCGGCAGTTATCATTCAAGGGGCGGCAGTGATCAGCCAGGGGCGGCAGTTATCCGTCAAGAGCCGGCAGTTTTCAGTCAGATGGCGGCAATGATCGGCCCAGGAGGCAGCAGTTATCAGCCAGGGCCGGCAGTGATCAGTCAAGGGGCGGCAGTGATCAGTCAGGGGACGGCAGTGATCAGCCAGGGGCGGCAGTGATCAGCTAAGGGGCAGCAGTTATCAGCCAGGGGGCGGCAGTTATCCGCCAGGGGTGGCAGTCATCCGCCAGGGGCGACTGCTAGCAGTCAAGGAGCGGCAGTTATCAGTCAGGGGGCGGCAATGATTCGCCAGGGGGCGGCAGTGATCAGCCAGGGGCGGCAGTGGTGAACGAGGGGCGGCAGTGATCAGCCGGGGGCGGCAATGATGATTCTGTGGGCGGCAGTGACTAACCAGGAGGGGCAAGTATATGGGTGTTGAAATAAACCGGGGTGGCTTAGCCAGGGGCGGCATAAATCAATGCGGCAGTGATAAACCAGGGGTGTCAGTGATCAGTCAGCAGATCAGTGATGAACAAAGGGCGGCAGTAATCATCCGGAGGGGGGGCGGCAGTTATTAATTGTTGGCGACAGTGATCAGGCGGTGGCGGCAGTGGTGTGGCGTCACAAATCAGGGGGTAGAGGTGCAACCAATCAGAGTGGAAGTAATGAACCCGGGACGAGAAAAAGTTGACAGGGGCGGCACGAATCAGGGTGGCAGTGATGAGATAGGGTGACACTCTTCAGGGTAGCGGTGATAAGCCAGGGGCGGCACGTGTATTGGGGGTGCTCAGCACATGATTGGGGATGCATGATTTTCTGGTCCTCATGCACATATTCGGCCCAATCTGAAACTAGGGCAAGGACTGTGTATTGAGCTTGAATTCTTAAAGTGCATGAATCAATACATGTGAAGTCAGTTTCCATGACTGGAGCTATGGTATAACAGCCTTTATAAGGGCGAGCACAACCAAACTGTTCACCCTGAGGAGAGCCGCACCGGGCATCGATAATTACGACCGTGTTGTCACCACGTGGTCGGTTCGAAGGGTGGGGGAGTCGTCGCCTGTTTGCTTGTCATCTCGCCGCCGCGCGATGTGTTCCGGGGAAGAGTCGGAAGGGTTTGCGGCACAGGAAATATATAATAAAAAAAAAAATATATATATATATATATATATATATATATATATATATATATATATATATATATATATATATACAAAGTTATTGAATTCAACCGCAAATCGAGCCTTTACGAGTTTTTTACTCTGTCTTTTCTTTTTCTCTAAACACTTTCTCGTTCCCTCTGCTAGTTGGAATATAAGGTCAGCAAATTGCATTAAAAATAGGTTATATTTAAATAAAGCTTTCGAATAACATTATTCATCATCAGTAGTACATGTAAATAAGTTTCCTTGCACACTCCCTTCCTGTTTTATGCAGACAATTGTCGTTTGAAATTCACGAGAACCAAAACATGATATTGCATTGGAGATAACTTTCAATTGAAGAGACCGAAAACACTTCCTATATCAAACAAAATCACTAACTCTTGACATTCTAAAACGATGCATAAGACAAATGCACCATTTGGCTTGAAGCTTTAATACAGCTCCAGGCATGTTGTTAATATCTTATTCTGTTTGTTGAGGTCGGGTTGTCTCTCTCTCTCTGATTATGAGGGCTTCATAGATGGGTAGTTTTCGCCGGTCGGTAGTTTGTCGTATGGTGCGGGTGTTGTCGACCAAGTCCTTCCGGGTGATGTCGCGATTGTGAAATTGTTTGTAGTGGTCTTTGGGGGCTCCCATCTGCAGGTGCATAGTGAGCCTGCGTGATAGTGGTGTTGTTGTGAGACCAACGTAGGTACCGGTTCCTCGAAGCTTGCAATCTCCGTACGGGCATTCAACAGGAAGGGAGTGTGCAAGGAAACTTATTTATATGTACTACTGATGATGAATAATGTTATTCGAAAGCTTTATTTAAAATAACCTATTTTCAATGCAATTTGCTGACCTTATATTCCAACTAGCAGAGGGAACGAGAAAAGTGTTTAGAGAAAAAGAAAAGACAGAGAAAAAACTCGTAAAGGCTCGATTTGCGGTTGAATTCAATAACTTTTGTATATCAGAAAATGTCTTGCCTAAATATTCAAACATGTTTTTTTTTTTATATATATATATATATATATATATATATATCTGATGTTTTATGATAAATGATCAGTACTTAGCTCACAATTTGTGCTGTTATTGTAAGTGGTGCAAATTAGACTATCTACCTTGTGTCATTTTGTCTGAAGTTATGATGACAGGAGTAGCACGGCATGTTTCAATCCCTGTTTTGATGAGAACTTTATTGTGTTTCCAGGTACTTTACGGCCATCCCACTGCTGGAGGAGCTGCGCACACACATGGGCCTGTCAGCGGTCGGCACTCTGAACCGGAGCAGACGCATGCTGCCGGCACATATGACAGACGTCAAAGACCGCACTCAAGGTAGCAGCAAGATCTGCTTTAGGAACGACGTGATGTTCGCCTCGTTCTGCCCCAAGCCGGGCAAGGTGGTGTTGGTGGCATCAACCCAACATAAGCTCCCTCAAGTCGACCAGAAGACCGGAAAACCAGAAGTAATCCTCTTCTACAACACCAAATTCGGCGTCGACGTGTGCGACCAGATCATTGCCATCTTTATGTGTGGTGCACCCGTCCGCCGCTGGCCTATGAAAATTCTGTTTTTTGTAGTCAGCGTGGCCTGCCTCAATGCACACCACATGTTCACCACCACCTTCCCTGACAGCAGCGCGGCAAACGCCAAACACGGGGGCCGGATGCGCTTTGTCAGGGCTGTAGGCATGCAGCTGCTGGCAGGGCAAGCCGAGCTCCGGGCCAGCCTGTACACCTCAGGCCAAGGTGTCATAAGCCGGCAGGCGGTGAGGGCCCTGGAGGTGGTGCTGGACCGGTCCCTTCTGCGAGACCCACCGCAGCAGCCACAGCCAGGGCCCTCCTCAATCATCCCAAAAGTCGGCAGATGCGTGCTTTGCATGCTGGAGAGCCACGGCGAAGGGTTTAAGAAAAGGAAGGCAAAGATGGGCAAGTTCTCTGGCTGCACCAAGTGCAGGCGGCCTGCATGCACCGGACACAGTGTAGCGGCAAAGGTCTGTGCTCTTTGTGAGTAGTCTGATGATCATGTGAGTAGGCTGATGATCACTGATGACATGTTTTGGAGGTTATCAGTGTGGTCACTCAATCTATGACCATTTAATCGAGGTTTTTTCGTTTGTAAAATATCGTTGATCTCAGGTGCTGATTTGACCAGCTGCAGTGCACCCTTTTGTGTTGTATCATCTGTTGTGAATATCAGCTGTATTGTCTAAAGCGCTCTCATATCATTCATTGAACTGTTGTGTAGGCCAACAGCAAATCCTTAGGTAATTTCATCGGAAAGTGCACATCATGCGCTTCCTTTGTCTGGGACCCATGTACAGCAAATACAGAATATGTCATTAGTTCTAAACGTTGTTTATTTTCATTAGAGCAGACCATTTTGTGAAAACCGAATCGAATGGAATAACCATGGGTATTTACGGTATAACCTGAATGCTTTGAAGCCATCACAATAATTGTGATGGTCTTCATTCGGGTTCTTTCCGATTCAAATAGGTTGAAATCACTCTAACAGAGACTAGCACACAATCATTGGCGGATGCAAGGGGGCTACAGGGGCTCAAGCCATCCCGAAAATGTCTGAGTCCATACAGCAAATGCATTCCTAGAGTATGTTCGTCTTAGTGGTGAGGGGGAGGCCCGAGCTTCCTAGCCTCCAGAGAACTGAAGCCATGAATCCGCCACTGCCTGTATAGACTTAAAATGACCAGTCACGTCCCGGAAATAATGAAAACTGAATTACCGATGTAAAAACTATCGATAGACCCTTGCTGTGCTATTCTAGCCTGTTTACATCACGAATTGTAAGCGAACGAGTGAGGGTATATAGCGAAGGTCATGCTATTTTGGTTTTTGACCTCTGGTGACCTTAAATTTGACCTGACCAAAAAATCGTTCAAATATTTTTGATAGACATTTAGATGAACTATCCAACGCTGTTTACCGTTTTTGCTATCTAGCGTGGTTCTCGAGATCTTAGGGGGGCGGGTACCCGCCCCCCGTCAAAGCGAAGGAGGCTCAGACCCCCGTCAATGCGCGTGTTAGGGAGGAAAAATTAGAAAAATATAAAACAGAGAAGTTTGAGCCAAAATTTCTCACAAAATATTTTGGATTTCGACTCCGGGCTTCAGTTTGGGTGTCTAGAGCAGGCGGGTTATCACCCAACAAAATTCCAGAGCTCTAACATCAATTCTCAGGACGGACAGACGACAACAACGACGACGCCCTCGGCCTGCGGCATCGGCAAGTGCCGCTCCGGCGCAGGGGAAGCCGGTGACAATGTACGTTAGCCAAACAGTTCGATTGACAGGCGAGTTTTTTTCAGCAGTATGATACTTATAACAACGCAATGTTGGGACTTCATGTCTTGTGTTCTCATTATGACTCCATTCAATCCCCTGTGTAAGCCCATGTTTTCCTATTTCTGATTGACATCAGAAATACCACTTCGTTGAGAGAACGGTAACTTATTTTCTGGTCCCCTTGACTTGCATTAAATTATAATTCGTTAAATAGTACCTGGCTCGGTTCCCCATGTCCCTTACCGGGAAATGCATTCCTCCTCGTCTGGCTGTAGAAATAGTTCAATCAATGACAAGTACCTCGTTTTAAGAGCCACCTCACGGCTGGCTACCTCCCGCAAATCCCTGGAGGGAGCTCAACTACATTTGACGGGACCCCTTCCACTACGATGCTTTATTTTCTGTCTGTAGTTAAAGATTGCGGTGGTCGAGACTACTAATGGACAATGCTTGATTATTTTCTCTCCTCTGCACGTCGACTAAATCCCACGGTCGTGAGCAATTCAATATTTTGCAACCAAAACTCTGACACAGCATATGGGCCTAAATAGGAACGTTATGTTGCTACTTCTAAACTTGGCCCGGGCAACTATTGTTTGATTATATAGTTTACTGCTATTTTCCATTACGGAGTAATTTTCACTCCCCCTACCCCTTGTATTTCCCTTCCGCGTCGGGGTCTAAACCGATACAGATGTACCACAGGTTGCGATGGATCATTAGGATTGGTTCAGATTTACCCACTGGATCGTCCGAAGCACCATATCAACGACCAGATCATTGTATTAATGGTAAGATCTCATTGGCGAATCTATTTTCCTGTACCAGTGGGGGATGGAAAAAGGCATTGCCTAAAACACAGCCCGCTGGCAGTACCCAATCTATGAATGGGCAGCCGGCAAAAATCACTATGAATCGGGCGTCAATGCAAGTATAAATGTACCCCTCTCCCTTTTTATTTTCAAGGGGAAAATCCAAATTTTACCCATGGCTGAAAGAAAGTAATGCTGCGGCCGGTCCCTCCACTATTCTTGGGAGCTGCGCTACTGGCACAGTAACCTGGAGTCAGGGCCAGGGTCGGCAATGAAACATTCACTCATCCTTGCCTACATACTGTCCCGGACTCACACAGATCTTCCATCACTGCCGGATAGAAATGCATTGACAATCACGCCTAAAAAGTTGGATATTTTCAAACTTACTTCCGTACCTGTTCTGCAAAACGAATTCAAATAATGTTTACTGTGATGAAATTTCGGTTCTCCGGCTGTCCGTCGCCTCGGAATTTTTATGACGATCCGGGACGCGGCGGTGAGCGTCGTCGTAGTGGTGTCAATAACATAAGAAGATGAGAACTTGAAAACGTTCCGTTGAATGGTCGAATGGTTTTACCGCGTTTCTCACACCTCTATGCCCGCCAAATCACCCGGTCACGTTTTGAATTTATTTTCATCTACAAAGCTGTGGCGATACATACACGCTTAAAGTCCGGCCTCCGGATTTCCCTGCAGGAAAACAGCACGCCTAGCATTTACCCTCATGATTACCTCCTCACGATGTCAAAGCCAATAGGTCGTGCCTTCGGTTTTATTGATACGTCCCCCCACTTTTTCAGTGAACGATGAAGGCTATCATTTAATTTTTATAACATCCGTGAATTTCAACAATTGACAACAAGAATATTCATACATCACCCAAAGAATTTACATGTCCCGAATATACCTGCCAACTAACACCCCCAGTACCCTACATGTCTAATAAATTGGCAGTGTCCCGCCGTCCATTACGAGTTTCATTCCAGGCCTATTTTGGAGATAACGCATTTTTTGTTGGTGAAAGCAGCCGGGGGAGATTGGAGCCGAAACCCTTTCCAGATAACTGGAACCGGCCTGAGTGAGAGAATGGATGCTATAGTTGTGGCCCGTGCTTGGCTGATGATGATGGCGAAACATTGCAGTCGGCAGGAAGGCTGATAGTAGCGATGCACCACCGGTAAAGAGTTGCGGCAAAGGGAGAACGCCTGAGCCCGCTGGCACCGGGGAGAGTAGCGTTAACAAGTTCGGAACCAGAGGGAGAGCGAGCTGAGAGAACGACTGTTGCAGAGAGTGCGAGAGCTGAGAGCTTCCAAACGGTGATCTTTCCTTATATATTTTTCTGCGGCGAACGCCTGAGGCTTGGTCTGACGCCTTCTCATGTGTGACGTCATCTCTCGGCATAACCCAGGTGACGTCACCTCTCCGGGCAAGACTCCTGATTTTGCCGGAGGCCCTGGTCGCCGTAGCCAGTCCCCTTCTCGAAGCTTCGCGCCTCCTCCCTTCCGCTTTAGGGCAGGGTAGTGTGTCGAAGCGGGGGAAGTTGGACACGCCTATGTGGCGCATTCGTCGCCAACGTGGCGCTAAAGGTATTTGCCTCAGGCCAGGATTGGCCGTGAGCTTGCCATGCTTAACTGACCCGGGGGCGAAGTCGGCCCTGTCCGTAGCCTTGAAAATTGCTGGCGCAACATGCCTGGTCCTTTCTATTTGTCCCCTCCGTTGTCCGGGCACGCTAGCTTGTTCACCGGAAAGAGGCCCTGGCCGCCGCGCGGCGTGGGATGCTGACAAAACAGAGGCGGCCGTCTCGTAATGCTTTTTCCGGTCTCCACTTGTACCATTTCCAACGTGTGATAATTTGAATTTTTCTTGGCCAAGCTCTTCTTGGTAAGAGTTTGAAATAGTTTCAGGATATCGTTCAGGCCATTAATAATTTTTCCAGGAAGTTGCCGAAATTATTTGGTCTGTTGCTATCGTGAAATTAGAACAAAGTATGGAAGGATTCTCTGGGAGTAGAAACTGGCTGCCCCACCAATAAAAATGTGTTATATCCCTACCGGCGCAAATGTAACCCTTACACTGACTTCAGATACTGACCAGCATCACCTTATAAAACACAGGACATTCTAGATAGAGGTATGCACATGGCAGCCATAAGAATCGGGATGAAATAAACCCACTCATGTCAGACATTTCCTCCATCATTGCATTTTTATAAATCATGATGAGCTGGCACGAGCCTCATAATTGAGTTCCAATAATGTTGATGAATAGAGGAGAGAGCAGTGACAAGTTTTCTGCTAAAACTTTCCGGAATATCATGGCAGAATGGCTGTGAATGAACCAAAAATCCTTCACATTATCCCTCTATTGATCCATGTTTTGAACATTTTCTTTTAGTTTAGTCACTAGACAGCTTGGAAGATAGTCAAAAGATTGTTCTGCTTGGGTCAATCTGGTCTGCAAAGTAGGTAAGCCAACAAGGCCCACCAGCCATATAGAATTATCAAACCACCAGCCATACAGAACCACTAGTTCTCCACAGGTTCACACCAAACATGGAAGAAAAAGATTGCACTAATCTCCACCACAAAGTAAAATTCATGCAAAAAAACGCCTCCAGTCAATCCACACCACCATTCGGGCTTGAACACTCTTTTGTCAGAGCCGTATGACAAAATCCATGGAGCGAAGCGCATTGAGATTTCTCAAGCGGCTCTGTTCTGGCCGCTCAGACGGGTCTCGTCGTGGTCTGTTGTTGTCAGAGCCGCATACCGAAATCCATGGAGCGAAGCGCATTGAGATTCCTCAAGCGGCTCTATTTTGGCTGATCAGACGGGTCTCGTCGTGGTCTGTCAGAAGCCGGTGACGAACGAAGTAAGAAACGGCTTCTATTCTGACTTCTATTCTGTTTTCTGTAAGAAACGGCTTCTATTCTGTTTTTCGTTCTCTGTTGTCCGTAGTAGTAGTAGTGGTAGTAGTAGTAGTCGTTGTCTGTTCTGAGCGCTGGTGTCAGAGACCTAAAAGTTATATAGATAGAAGGCACTTCCAAATGAATAAGCACCACGGTTGTCAATTTCAATATTTCCAAAATTCTACCTAAAAGTTTGCATTATGTGATTTTTAACTTTTATTTTTCTATATTTTGTTATTTTCCCTGGAGCTTTCAAACTTGTACCCCTTTACATCATCGAAATTTGTAGTTCACACAAAAAGTTGGAAAGAAAAAGTCTTGACGCTGCACCTGTGCTGCGCATGCGCAGTAGGAATTCTAAGGAATAATAGGCTATAAGGGATAATTTAGACCAGGAGACAAACACACAGCATACCAACATGCTTCAGTCAATTATAACGGTATCTTCACTCTCATTCACTGCAGACGTTGCTGCGCATGCGGACTGAGACTTAGGGTAACCGAAGCTAACACGGTAACAAATAAGCTGAATCGGCTAAAAATCTGCAGGTATAGGTGAAATATGGTCGGCTTTCCCATCATATTTTATTTTGTATTTCCTTTCTTCTGGGTATGCCCAGTTTTTACTTAACAAAACAAACTTTTACGTGTGCTTACTTATGTGATGACATGAACAGAGGGCAAACGTGGTGCGATGCGCAGAGACATGCTAATTTAGGGAAACATGGGCTTACACAGGGGATTGAATGGAGTCATAATGAGAACACAAGACATGAAGTCCCAACATTGCGTTGTTATAAGTATCATACTGCTGAAAATACTCGCCTGTCAATCGAACTGTTTGGCTAACGTACATTGTCACCGACTTCTCCTGCGCCGGAGCGGCACTTGCCGAGGCCGCAGGCCGAGGGCGTCGTCGTTGTTGTCGTCTGTCCGTCCTGAGAATTGATGTCAGAGCTCTGGAATTTTGTAGGGTGATAACCCGCCTGCTCCAGACACCCAAACTGAAGCCCAGAGTCGAAATCCAAAATAGTTTTTGTGAAATTTTGGCTCAAACTTTTCTGTTTTATATTTTTCTAATTTTTCCTCCTTAAACTAAGAACTTGAAATTTATGTCATTTTTAATAGACAACAAGGCCCAGCTAGGGAAAAATTGAGCTTGTCTAACAATATTTATTGCGCGAAAACGCGGTATTTCTTACGCGAGCAAAAATCCTACTTAACCCGCGCCCCACCGGGGTCCGGCGCCACCTTGCCCACCGGGGGGCCATCGATGGCCCCCTCTAACTCCGGAAAATATGGGCGTTAGCGCAAATCTGCAAAGTGCAATAGAAAGCTCGCGTGAATTCAGTAAGAAATTACTTCGCATGTTTTAGTGCTCAGGTCAATGGTTTGACCTCCAGAGGTCAAATTAGGTCAAGATCGGCTATTTTCACTCAAATATGCAATGATTAAGTAAACTGGGCATAACTCTTATGTCATTAGAGCTATTGAGGCCTGGTAAAGTACATTTGATAGCAAATTGCCAGTACTTTTTCCGCTATGTGCAACGTAAAGACCTCCCGCCAGTGGTTTGACCGCCAGAGGTCACCTCGTGACCTAATATGACCTGAGGTCACGAAAGGTCAAAAGTGACCTTGCCGTATATCAAATGAAAGCCAGTGACAAGACAAACATGATGGTGTTTGTTTCACCGCTCTAGCTCAATTAGGTCAAAAGTTATTGTCAAAATACTGTTTTTGACCTCTGGTGACCTTGGATGACCTTGGAAAAGTCAAAGGGCAAATATGACCCCTGGGATCCGTGAAAGGGTGTCCAAAAACGTTGTTCTGAGCAGTCTGAGTATTTTCAATCATTTTTGTGGCTTTTATATCATGAAATAGCTTTTCCCATGCTTTTCCAATGGGAGAGGTCGCCTCGTGACCTGACCTCAGGGCACGAAATCGAAAATCCCGGATATACACCTTGTAGACCCTGGAGGGGTCATGAAGTGTAGGAAGTTTCAAATCGATCGACTTTGAAATGTAGCTCTTACAGAGCTCTAAAGGTGAAGTGAGGTGACCTTGGTTGACCTCGTCTGGTGACCTGACCTTGGGTGACCCGGGGTAAAAATTTCAGGGATGATGGGAAAATGATGCAGTGAGAGGTAGAGCCCTCAACCGCGGTGCTGCGCCTCGTCGTTTTTCTGCTATCCCGGAAAACCTTAGGGGGCCATCGATGGCCCGTGGGGCGGGGTTAAAAGTGATGGCCGACTTGTGCACTCAAAATATCAGAAGGCACGCTTCAGTCAGCTTAAAGATCTAAGGGTAGCTAGGTAAATTTGCTTGTGCTTCGGCATAGTTTTGAGTGCAAAACGTGAAATTTTGGCCTAATTTTTATAGTTCTTCCGGAAGACTGCATTTTGGTTCATTTCATTTCAACTTTAATATCTTACAATCTAATTGAACGATTTGAGTTTTCATTTCAGATAACGAAAGAACATTGCTTCCGCCTGATAATATTTGGACATGGAAATTTTGAAGGTGAAATTATTTGTTTTATAGGCATACCCGAAAATTAATGAATGCAATGACTATGCAAGAAGAGTCCACTTGACACGTCCTAACGTGGGATGGGCACTCCTAGTTAGCAAAGCTTAGCCAGGAAGCTGACAGAGGCCTTAGTCAACAATTGAATATACTCAACAGGCTTTTCCAGCCAGGCACGACTCAGACTGCCTACTATGATTAGCTTCGGCTTGTTAATGCGGCACTCATTTTCGGGTAGTCATTTAAGAAGGTGGAAGGCACACTATGCCATGAATGGCAGATTCACGACCCTTATTGAGGAAGCAATACTGTAGCCGAGACTTTGAGCAGCAGAGAGCATGAATATAAAGCGATAATGAGGTCCTTCCACAGTAGGTAATTACGAGTATGCCAGAGGATGCCACTTACATAACAAAAGTTTTTGTTACCAGATGTTTTTGAAGACTTGTTACCAGGGGGACGCATGGCTCAGTGGTGGAGCACCTACCCTCTGAGTCACAGGTCCCGGCTTCATGTCCCGACAGAACCTCTGAATACGTTGATTTGATCCCTCAAATTTCTTCCACAGGGTGAAACTTGTTGACGCCGTATAACCCTGGCAATTGGTGCGTCGTTAAATCTCAAGTATCATAAAAAACGTGTTACCATGTCTCAACCAGCGGTGTAGCTAGGATTCGGCCAGAGGTCAGTGGGGGCCAGCTGTCAGTGACACTGTTCCCAAATTTGGTTCTCCATTTTTGGTAGGTTAAAGCATGCTGTACCTATCTAAGTGTTTATTTCTTTCTTTCAAGTTTGACTTTCCCCAACCAGATCCAGGATTAGCAAATTTACCATTCCTAATTCCTTATGTGATTAAATTACATCCATACTTTCCTTCTCCAGTATTGACACCTTCCATATCACAGGCGTTGAAATTAAATTGGAAAGCGGTGTGGATGATGCAGTCGGTTAGTGCACGCGTTTGACTCGGCTCGCGGCACATTAATTTCTGCGGGGGTTGTGTGTTAAAGCTCAACCAAGAGGGCTCAGCGCCCTTCCTTGGCCCACACCTGGTTTACTCCGAGTGTGTGTCAAACATCAAATATCCCTCGCCCCACCGGGGGGCCATCGATGGCCCCCTAAGGTTTTTCCGGGATAGCAGAAAAACGACGAGGCGCAGCACCGCAGTTGAGAGCTCTACCTCTCACTGCATCATTTTCCCTTCATCACTGAAATTTTTTACCCCGGGTAACCCAAGGTCAGGTCACCAGACGAGGTCAACCAAGGTCACCTCACTTTAACTTTAGAGCTCTGTAAGAGCTACAAAGTCGATTGATTTGAAACTTCCTACACTTCATGACCCCTCCAGGGTCTACAAGGTGTATATCCGGGATTTTTTCGATTTCGTGCCCTGAGGTCAGGTCACGAGGTGACATCTCCCATTGAAAAAGCATGGGGAAAAGCAGTCTTATGATATAAAAGTCACAAAAACTATTGAAAATGCTTAGCTTGATCAGAAAAGCATTCTTGGACACCCTTTCACGGATCCCAGGGGACGTATTTTCCTTTTGACTTTTCCAAGGTCATCCAAGGTCACCAGAGGTCAAAAACAGTATTTTGAGAATAACTTTTGACCTAAGTAAGCTAGAGCCATGAAACAAACACCATCGTGTTTGTCTTGTCATTGGCTTTCATTTGATATACGGCAAGGTCACTTTTTGCCCTTTCGTGACCTCAGGTCATATTAGGTCACAAGGTGACCTCTGGAGGTCAAACCACTGGTGGGAGGTCTTTACGTTCCACATAGCGGAAAAAGTACTGGCAATTTTCTATCAAATGTACTTTACCAGGCCTCAATAGCTCTAATGACATAAAAGTTATGCCCAGTTTGCTTAATCACTGCATATTTGAGTGAAAATAGCCGATCTTGACCTAATTTGACCTCTGGAGGTCAAACCATTGACCGGAGCACTAAAACATGCGAAGTAATTTCTTACTGTATTCACGTGAGCTTTCTATTGCACTTTGCAGATTTGCGCTAACGCCCATATTTTCGGAGTTAGAGGGGGCCATCGATGGCCCCCGGTGGGGCGAAGGTGGCGCCGGACCCCGGTGGGGCGCGGGATATAAGAGTGGGTCCCCGAACAACCACTGGCAGACTGGATTGGGTTTACTACAGTATCCGGGCAGATTTAGATCTGAATATGCAGTGGATCCCCGAATAATCACTGGCAGACTGGATTGGGTTCACTACAGTATCCGGGCAGATTTGGATCTGAATATGCAGTGGATCCCCGAATAATCACTGGCAGACTGGATTGGGTTTGCTACAGAATCCGGGCAGATTTGGATCTGGATATGCAGTGGATCCCCGAATAATCACTGGCAGACTGGATTGGGTTTGCTACAGTATCCGGGCAGATTTAGATCTGGATATGCAGTGGATCCCCGAAAAATCACTGGCAGACTGGATTGGGTTTGCTACAGAATCCGGGCAGATTTGGATCTGAATATGCAGTGGATTCCCGAATAATCACTGGCAGACTGGATTGGGTTTGCTACAGAATCCGGGCAGATTTGGATCTGAATATGCAGTGGATCCCCGAATAATCACTGGCAGACTGGATTGGGTTCACTACAGTATCCGGGCAGATTTGGATCTGGATATGCAGTGGATCCCGAATAATCACTGGCAGACTGGATTGGGTTTGCTACAGAATCCGGGCAGATTTGGATCTGAATATGCAGTGGATCCCCGAATAATCACTGGCAGACTGGATTGGGTTTATTACAGTATCCGGGCAGATTTGGATCTGAATATGCAGTGGATCCCCGAATAATCACTGGCAGACTGGATTGGGTTTGCTACAGAATCCGGGCAGATTTGGATCTGAATATGCAGTGGATCCCCGAATAATCACTGGCAGACTGGATTGGGTTTGCTACAGTATCCGGGCAGATTTAGATCTGGATATGCAGTGGATCCCCGAAAAATCACTGGCAGACTGGATTGGGTTTGCTACAGAATCCGGGCAGATTTGGATCTGAATATGCAGTGGATTCCCGAATAATCACTGGCAGACTGGATTGGGTTTGCTACAGAATCCGGGCAGATTTGGATCTGAATATGCAGTGGATCCCCGAATAATCACTGGCAGACTGGATTGGGTTCACTACAGTATCCGGGCAGATTTGGATCTGGATATGCAGTGGATCCCGAATAATCACTGGCAGACTGGATTGGGTTTGCTACAGAATCCGGGCAGATTTGGATCTGAATATGCAGTGGATCCCCGAATAATCACTGGCAGACTGGACTGGGTTTGCTACAGAATCCGGGCAGATTTGGATCTGAATATGGATTGAAATTCCTAGTTTTGTATCCATTCAGTCGTAATTTTATATAGATTATATTTGAATTGATAATCATGGCGTGAAAATGGATAAGCCTGGTTTCCCCAAATATGCTTCAGATATGGCATAGACTGGATATAAATATAATTGGCCATGACAAAATGCAAAAAGGATAAGTCTGACGTCAAAGAGCTGCTGATATTTCTAACTCAGCGCATAAAACGTTTTGTCTTCGATCTGTTCAGGGTCATCCCCCACTGACCCTATGGTGGTTCTTATGCATACACACGAAGAGACCCCATTCCGACTTCTGAAATCCCCTCCCACTTGGGGCTCCCAAATCAGCCCCAACTGCCAGTGAGACCACCAGATGTAACCCCAGCTCAGTAAATATTAACCTACGTTTGCAAGGTTTCGGGGGTCTCATTTAGAACATAACGATGACCGAGCAGGCTAATATCAAGGGTTCACACAGGCACGCTTGGAGACCCCTCGGCTGGGATTTAAGCTCTGAGATTAACCCTTTGAGGCTGATCTTCCCTGGTATTCGGGGTCCCTCGCACCACTTTCAAGAGGCCCATCAAAGCGTCATTTAGGGGACGCTTGTTGGAAGCTCATTAGCCCCTGATTAGAACGCCTTTCTTCTTGCGTAATTGCCCAGGCCGGGTTGCAGCCTGTTTGAACACTATGAAGCCTCATCTTCTCTGCCCGGCCCCTGGCCAACGCTCAGGGATCCCCTTGACCACGATTCTGGAGCCCTGACAATCACACTCGGAGGCCACTAGGCTAGCATTATGGTCTATATATAATTGTGCTAGTCCATCCATAGTTATATATATAATTATATAATATAATATAATATATATATGTATATAATATATAATTATATAGTTATAATAATCATATATAATTATATAGTCTACCCATAAACTTCGTGAGACCAATCAGACCATTACCCAGGGATCATTCAGTTCGAGATCCGTGGGCCTCCTTAGGTCAGAATTTATCCAGTGGAGGTCATCGCTTACACCCGTTTACGGCCTAACCGAAGGAATAAATGTTTTTTTGACTAAATCACACTCTGGCAAGCAAGCTGATGTCACTTAACCCTTGCCCCGGTGGCGGGTAGGAGCCACCTTCGCCCTGGTGGCGGGGGGTTAAAAAAGACTCCCACGATCTCAAAAACTAAGAGAGCTAGAAAAAAGCGCAAAACGTCAATCGAAAGCTCTTCGAAAATGATATCGAAAATATTTCAGTCATTTTTCTCTTCAGGTCAATATTAAGGTCACCAGGGGTCAAAATAGGTCAAAATCGGTAATATGTAGTGTACTAAGAAAACCTCATACATCTCAGAAGCTATGATAGCTAGAAACATTTTCTAACACCATTCGAAAGCTTTTTGAGTTGTTCTTTCATTTCAGTGGCATTCATTTTCGTTTCAGGTCAAAGCCTAGGGAGCTACAAGTCACTGAATATTGGGAATGTTCTTGTGAATGTCCATAGCCACCCATGCATAAGGGCGTTTCCTTTTTCGCTAATAGATTCCAAACCAAGCAAGATACAGTCATAGTTGATGCACCATTGCAATCATCTCGTCAATACAAATCCAATGATATATGACATTGCTATACAAGGTCAAATTTGAAAATTTGACCTGACCCAGGTCAACGGTCTGACCGAACTTGACCTGGCATGGTCATAATGCATATCATTTGACTTGCAGTGAATATACAAACACTTCGGTGATAAAATAAAAGCTCTATCTTTGTTTATTCAAAATTTATAGAGTAAAACACTAAAAAAATGCTTGTTTGACCTAAAGTGACCTTTCAAAGGTCACAAGCCAAATTTGTTGGCATTAACTTTAGAAATGAGGTAAGAGCAAGCCGTAACAGATGTTTGAAGTTGATTCCATTCATACTTACTGAGAAAAGCGCATTTCGTGATTTTCCCCCTTTATTTACAATGGGGATGTCATGCTCTGCACATGACCTTAGGTCACCAATATGAAAAATCCCGGAACGTATGTTGTAGCTCCTGGTGGGCTCAATATGTGGTATGAGTTTCAACTTGATCAATTAACCTGCCTTTTAATTATGCAGTACTAAACATTTTTTGAGATGAGGTCACTTCACCTCGCCTGGTGACCTGACCTAATATGACCTTGAGCTAAAATTTTCAGGAAAGATGTAAAAATTCTGAAGGAACAGCTAAACTAGGTTTGGCGGCGCCGCGCGCCGCCGTTTTTTGGTCACTTCGGAAAAACCCGAGGGGGGTCTTAAAAGACCCCCACCCGGGCGAAGGTTAACGACTTGTCGGGTACCCCTGAAAGCAATCCTTCGTATGCTCTGGAGACTATGCAAACTGACATGTGACTAGCACTTGGGTATCTCTTTTAAGTATGAAGCAGGAATCTCCCTGAAGCCAACAGTCAGGAGCCCTTAACTTTTCCCAGATCGATTGGTGGCCTTTTCCGCGAGCACCCAGGAAGCAGACACCCCGGGCCACTTGATCTTGATATTCAGGGTCTCTAAATTCCACAGATTAGTTTGTGGTCCATCCACGAAGGTCCCTTTGATGATGATTTCGAGGTCCCTTAGACTAACGACGCCCGGAGGCAACTTAACAACGATCGAGCACCCTATGACCATAACTCGGGTCATGCTGAGACATAATTCTTATACTAAGATTTTGAGGGCTCTTGAACCTACAATTGCGTTGCATCCTTGATCACAATTCGGAGGGAGGAAGTGCTAAACTGCAAAGACTGGCCTGCGTCCAACTTTTTGGGCCCCTTGACCACGGTTCAATGCAAACACACTGGGCCTCTAGATTGCCAGGACCGGCCAGTGACCAGCATTCGGGTCCTCCTTTATCTAGATCAGAGGCCTCCTTCATCTTTCCCTTTGGCCCTGATGCAGGTCCCCTTAAGGGCAGCAATCGGGTTCCTGGACTACGACTCGGGGGAGGGGCTCTAAAAATCAAGACTCGGGGCATATCATCATTTAGGGTTTTCGGGTGCATCGATGTCATAGGTCAAATGACATCCATGACACTAAATGTCCCAAATGCACTAAATCCCCCTCCCCACAGACAAAGGACCTACGCTCAGAAGGGCCTTGAGACCAGCACTCAATGCCACCGAAGACCAGCGCTCACTTTTTCTGGTCTGAACGGAGGTCCTTTGCAGTTCTTAAGGTCGGACGAAGGGGGGGTCGACAGACCCCGAGGGCTCCCCTTGGCTACGCCAATGATATGAACCAACGATAGGAAGAATGGTATTGCTCAGTAATAAGTGACTAGTTTAGTGAGCGTGGGGTTCCCGGTTGAGTTGGTTGGTTCTCTGGGTGGTTTCGAACCCCTTTAACTGGCATGGGAATTCTTGAGCTGATCAGAGCCACGTGAGCTGGCCTGAGGCCCCAATAAGTGGTCTGGGCTCCCCAAACCCGAGGTAGATTGCCCTGAGTTAATATTGAATTCCCAGAGGTTAAGTGTCCCAGTGCCCCTGAGAGATCTAGGGCCCCTTAGCTAAACTGGGCATCTTGAGTTGGTCTTTCGCAAGGGTTCCCTGGTTTAGTATTGGGTCACCTACTCCTATCTGGCGACCCCTGGGCTGTTCTGAACCCCTGAGCTTGTTTAGGGCCCCTTGAACTAATATGGGCCCCTCAGCTGATCTGGGGCTACTGAATTGGTGTCGGATCCTAGCGTTGGTGTTTGGATTTCTAAGCTAGTATGGACCCCTGTACAGGTTTAGGACACATTGAGCCGGTCGACGGCCCCTCACTTGTTCTTGAGTCGCTGAGATGGTTTGAAGCCCCTGGGTTGGTTTAACTCCCCTGAATTGGTATTTTTCGGGGGACGCTTATATATACAAATGCCAAGGTCATTTTCCTGTTCGAAGAGTTTCTAGAAAGTCAAAATCGCTACTGAGTTGGTATTGGGTCCCAGGAGTTGGTATACTGCTCTTTAGATAGTCAGGGCCCCTGTACTGATCTTGGAACTCCTAGGCTGATCTGAACCCTGAGTTGCCTATAAGGTCACTGAGTTCGTCTGGGCAGCTTGAACTTGAGTGGGTCACCCTAGCTACTCCTGATATCCCTGGATGGCTTGAACCCCTTTGGTTAGTTTTGGGCTTCTCGGATGGAATTTCAGATGGGTCCCTGAGCTGCTCTAGAGGCCCCCTGAGAGGGTATAGCACAAGTCTCTGACTTGGCCATAGGGTCTCGAGTGGTTCGGGGTCTCTGAGATGGAATTGTGCGGGAAGGGGGCTGAGCTGGTCTAGGGTCACTTAGTTTTTTTCTGGCGATATTTGGGAAGCATTAGACATGAGGTCCCTGCCTTGATCCTGGGTCCCCAAGCTGTTTCTGGCCCCTGATCTGGTAAGGATCCCATGGCTGGTAATGGGTTCTTTAAACTTGAATGGGCCTCTTTGGCACGTGACACACTTGGCATGCGTGTGTCACGTGCGATACTGAAATTACAATCTATGTAATTTATTCAGAATCATACACACTGATGTTGGAGCGCTTGACAGTGATTTTTTGACAGAAATTTATGACTCACCTACCAAAAAAATCAGGTGCATTTTACCCAAGCTACATCGACAAGCCGGACCATGCGCTCGCAAAATTGAAACCCCTCAGTGCTCTACATCCTCCTATCATCCTGGGACCCTTAAACATGCATGATGTTGAAAAGTGGACATCATTTTACCCAACTCAGCTCTGCAACCAAAATATGCACTCTGTGCCAGCTTCAACGCTATATTTACTGGACTGCAGTGGAGCTCATGGCAGCATCACTGCCGCAGTGCCGCACCGCCATGGAAGCGTCGCCTGGCTGTTTCTGGGGCTAAAAACTAAGCCTTGTCGAAGTGAGGCCGCACTCAGCCGACCGAACTAAGCACCGTCACACTCCAAAGCACCAGCCGGCACGTTCCTTTACTGATCGGCTGGGACGTACAATTAAACAAGGACCTCGCTCACCGCTCCCCAGATAAACCGCCGCTCGGTGGTTGAGTGCGGTAATAATTGATGGGCGGCGCTGGCGGCTTTAACGCCGCCGGGCGCGGTGGAGTCTGGAGGCCAGATCGGCTCAGCGGCGCCGACTCCGGCGCTGGCCAATCGATGCCGGGCCGAGGAGGGCTGGCCTACTGGCGGCCGCAGTCCCTCCCAGTCCGCTCCGCCACAGAATCCCCACTCCAAATCACAACAGAGACTGGCCCGTGCCGTGCTCCAGCGGTCACGTGACAATTGCCTGAGAGCAAAGTGATGCAAATCAGTTATGTCAAATCTTGTACATGTTCTTGGTGTTAGAATTCTGGCCACGTTTTCAGGCAGTGTAACCTCATGGGTGTTATCGGAGCCCCGGAGTCTCCCGTGGTCCCGAGTGTGATGCTCTGAAGTCGATGGAGGGCCCGAGTGTGAGGCCCCGGAGTTGATGGAGGCCCTGGAGTCGATCAAGGCCACTAATGGGACTATGTGCGGGTCCATTTTTTAAAATCATTAGGCAATTTCAAGCTGAACATGGCGATGGAATTTCGTCATCGAACATTAAAAACTGAAATTTTTTAAAAACTGACACCCAACATGTTCCCCAAAATAATAAGTTTCACTGGAAGTGTAAACAAATGCTTGACAAAAAACTTCCCGCGAGATTTTTATGAGAAACAGTTTTGAGTAATTGGTATAGCTGAGATGGGACTGTCCTGCAGGCGATAGTGAGCAGGTGAAACAGTTATAGATATAGGCGAACGCCAAACATTATTTTACGTATTGATACTAAAATGTTTGCGATTCCTCCGAATTTGTACAACTCATCTTGAAACCTAAAGGAAATTACTGGTGTAATCATTCAATCACGTATTTGATTCATACACCATCTACTGGTGCTATATAACGTCGCAAACTCGCACCTCGCGGGCAGGAGCTGAGGTATGTAATTGTAATTTGTATGCGCTGTGATTATGGCAGCGGCTGTGAATTGAACTCGGGACACTTGCCTGGGCGGCACGCACCCAGCAGCAAGACTCCTCGTTTCAGGCACTGCTGTTGTTAAAATATTGTATTAATCCGGGTCAGGGTATAGACTGTGCAGTGTGCATATGTATAGAGGTTGACACTGATGGCCAATATGTGACTCACCAGTCCTTCCGCTACATTTTCTAACTGAAACCGATGCTGCTACTAGCCCTTCTTTTTCCAAATTCGCGAGCCGGTGGCCACTATTCGCTACTTTGCTATCGCTAGTTCTTATAACGGAGCGCTACCAAAGCGCAACCCAAAAATACCCTTTTGTTGCTTGATTAAGATACATTCCCCAGAAAACTTTGTATTTGTATGTTGTTTTCAAAATTAGACGTATTGCAAAATATGCAAAAAATCACTCTATAACACTTTCAGCTGACATCCTTCGGTTTTCTGATGGGGAAACATTTAAAAAAGGAAAGCAAAACTGTTTTTATTTGTATGCTGTATTCAAAATTAAATGTTTTACGAGTATTTCAAAATATGCACAAAGTCACTTTATAAGACTTTCGGCTGACCTCCTTTGGTTTTCTTTTGGGAAAACTTTTTTCTCAATCTCATCCAATATTTTTGGGGAAAGGGGATGGTGGTCCCCTGAACAGGCTATTTGAGGTGGCGGTTTCGAATTATTTTCCGTCCGCTACTCTGCGACTTTTTGGTCACAGAACCGTTACCGCTACTCCCATACCATCTTGAGTGCGCAAGAAGCAGAATAGCCAAATAAAATAATGGACCACCCAGCTGCGGACATTTGTCGTCACTACACCTCGTTCTTGGTGAGCATGTATCTGTCAGAAATGTTTGGGTGGTGGATAAATTTAATGACAAAGCCAATGACTTTGTAAACAGAGTAGTGTCATATCAACCATTCAACCATCGTACATATATTATTTGGATAGAGAAATATAGGGATACTTGCCCATGCGATTTAAGGAGCAGGGAGCACATTTGAGACGGCCTTCTCGCATCGAGCCGTATGATGTCTAAACGGTCCTGTTGGATGGCTGCATTGAGAAAACGAACAAAGGGATCTCTACTAGGCATCTTTCAAATGGCAAGAGCAATATTTCAAGGTCTATTTGTTACGAAAACGTTTGTGCCTGTCATCCTGTTCTCATAAACATTCATAACCACTCATAGCCAAGACGGCAAGATTCAAGAAATATAATTCCGGTCTGGCTCTAATACTCTTGCACAAAGCTAAACTACAACCGATATGTGAGCACCAAAGAACAATCCTAGTTAACAATCCTAATCCTAGTTAATCCTAATCCTAGCTAATCCTAGTTAACAAGCTGCATCACACAATTGCCGTGAGACTGAGTACTGAGTAACACAACTGAGTACTGAGACTTCACAGCTGAGTAAGCTACCGCTCTATCTTCCTGACAGAGCAGGGAGGCAGACATTTTCTTGGGCATTTTCCCACTCGCCTCACACATATCGCCTATCGCGGCCGAACTGGCTGAAAGACACTACGCAGCTGAAGCGAGGTATCGGGGGAGGGGGGGCATCGGGTTGGTTTTAGGGGCAGCAGCCCACAATGCAGGAGCGCCTGTGCTCGATGGGAGTACACCTGTCCCACCAGTATTGCGCGGACCGGACTCACTTACCCGGTGCCAATAATCATCAGATCAACCAAACTCCAGTTACTTCTGAACCGCCAATAGTGTGACCAATCACAAGAGAGAGAGAGAGAGAGAGAGAGAGAGAGGGGGAGGGGACCAGAATACATCCACAGGTCCTGACGAAATCCCTGTAAAAATCATAAGACTAACTGTGGTGATAACAGCTGAGCCTAGAGCAAAATGTTGTATTAATCAAACTTGGTGACATTCCGATATCATTGAATATAGTAAATATCAAGCAAATTTTGGATATAAAAGTAGCCTTACAGCTAACACTAGTTGTAGACAAATAACCTTATTACGATCTCTGTCAAAAGCCTTTGACAAAATAATGCTCGAACGAAAATACCGACATTTAATACAATATAACTTCAATCAATCAATCAATCAATCAATTTTTATTTCATTTTCCATATAGACAGGTGAAGAGGCAAAGGACATGAACAGCAGATAAGAAACATGAGAGAGGCAAGTAATAGTCATACAGTACAGCACAAGGTGAGTATGTTGTGATATTAGTATGTTATGAGATTAGGACAAATAATAATGCTGGTCAGTAGAAATAACACAAAAACAAAGCAGAAAAACAAAAGAGAAGCAATACAAAATAAAATGAGCAGACAGATCATCCAAAACGTGCCTAACAAAACAAATAAAATGACGGAAAAACTAACCAATTATAATTATATGTTTGATTGAAGTTGTGGGCCCACAAATGTTCTTAACGTTAGTCACAAACGAAGGAAAAGAAAAACACCCAGGTTCACACATTGTGCCGGATAAGAACAGATAATTTTGGCAATTAATGAAGCAAAAACAAATTAATGAAGCAAAGACAAAGCAACGAGCAGGAAGCCAGCAGCGCAAAAGCAGGACGCAGAACATAACCAGGCGAAATGAGAGCAGAGATGACACTAAGTGCGCAAAAACAAACGAAAACGGATAAACAAAAGTTGAGTTAAATGGAACAGCACAAGAGCAGCGAGAAAAAGCAAAAATAGCAATACAAGAACGAAATGAACATAGCAAAACGAAATGAGCTCACGTAATATGGCGCGACACTTGATATATATATATATTTTTTTAATTCTTTCTCGCAGTCGTTCTCGGTGAATTTGGAGATGATCCGCTGCCGCAGCTGGCCACGACAGTGACGCAGAAGACCACACAGGATCGACACCACGTGTTCTTCGCGCTCTTCAACGCTGAGACCTTTCCGCTTGTGCTTGCGCGGGTGTGCATAAACAGGGGGAAGAGAGTGCACAGGCCGAGGATCTCCACCAGCTTGTTGCAGTTATCGGCACCCGAGGGGCCGGAGGTGGCGTAGTTCAACACCTTTAACGCCCCGTTCCGCGATAGCTTCTTTTCTCTGAGCATGAGGTTCATCAGCTGGAGCCCCTCGCTCCTCAGGAAGCGTTCCTTGTTCTACGCCACCAGCAGCATCGAGCAGAGCGCGTCGAACACGTTCTCCATGCACTCCTGCTCCTCTGAGGAGCTCGGGTCGTGGCGTTTGTAGTAGGCCAGCTGCTGCAGCAGGACGTCGATCCCTCAACTCCCCCAGCATCGTCCTGTTCTCCTCGTGACTCTGTACCAGTACGGACAGCATCTCGCTGGCGTAAAGCTTGTTGGCGTCGAAGGGCGCCTTCCTCTGCAGCCCGGTCAGCAGCCACTGCAGCAGGCCTGCTGGGCGGCCGGCAGGCAGGCCGCCGGCCGCAGCTCCGTCACGTTCTCTACCACGGCCAGCGCGCTGTCGACGCCCGCCGACTCCTCGGCCACGGCCTCGTCCAGCCGCTCCATGGTGTGAACCAGCACGGCGACCGCCTGCTGCTCCAGCAGCTCCGCCACCAGACGCTCAGCGCCCCGCTCAGCCTCGTCCGAGTTTGTGTCGACGTCAGTCAGCTCCTGCAGCAGGTCGATGACAGCTATGGTGACGTCAGTGTTGTCGTGGGCCAGTAGCGCCAGCAGCGAGCTCACCGTGCCCAGCTCCACCAGCCGCGGGAACAGCTCCGGGCCCGTGGCCACCGCGTCAGCGCCTGTATGGCCTCGTGGAGGGCCAGTTCGAGTCGAGGAACCCCTCCGGGGCGTCGGCGTGCTTGGTCCGCATCTCCTGGTTCTTGAGGATACACTTCTCCAGCTGTAGTACCAGCCGCTTCAGCAGGTTTTCGTCCACTTGTTGACAGAAAGATAAGAGTGGCTACAGACCTGGATATAAAACGTATATTTCATTATTTTGCCTGACCTACGGCTTGCACGACTTTTTGGACAAGAGATAATACCGAACAGTACTGTATTTGAACATTTCAGATTATTTTCCGAAAGTTTGGCACAATGGACTACTATTCAAATGCAAACAAGAATTCTGACTGGCTGATCTTTTACTCTGGCCACGTTCTGACCTAAGTGATCGGAAAACCCCTGTGCTCATGAACAATGCAAAATCCTCATTGACACCCCTCACGGCCGGCTGCACACAAGAATCGGTATTAGGCCCATTGCCAACGTAATTACCGAGCGGGCGCGTAGCGCCCGCCAGGAATCTCCCTGCATATGGATAGAATTTCACATATGGAGCGACACTGCCCAGACCGGCCCAACCATCACGCAAACGAAAACCTTATATTGTAGGATCAACTCGGCCACGCAAGGCCTTAGTCAATCTACCAATCGAAGGAAAGAAGTCGACGATGATAATGTCCAATTTATTGATGCAATGGACAAACAGCGGATGAGAGACAACAATGATAACCTGGGCTTGATCGAAACAAGCTCTTTACATTCTTGCCATAATGCTGGATAGTAACTAGCATGTCCGGGTCCGATTGGTGGCTTCGATTGGATTCAATCCTTCTTCCTTTACCGACCGTCTCGCCCCGTTGCTGGCTCGCTTGATGTGCTATTGCTATGTTCCGTCTCGGTGTGTAAGCACAATACCGTTAGGGGGCGAATGGGTCTGGTTTGTTTGATGCCGTGTCGTTTGGCCATGCGGTTTTCTTTGAATAATTAGTTACCATCTTTACACACACTGTTTTCCTGCCGTCGCTTTTCCCCAAATGAAACCCAGACAAAAGGTTGGTAACAATATGTAAAGGGAAATTTCACCCGTTGATTATTTGCAGACAATAAAATTATTTGAAATCGCAACACACCTAGATTTCACCACGTGCGCATTGTGGCACATCTCTGGCGGCATAGCAAAGTAGGTAGGCTGATGCCGTCTTTACTTTTGCGGCCGGCACTTCCATTACAGAACCATCGTCCATGCGGTGCCAACGTGCGGCTGGCTGGTTCCAGCAGAAGGCGGTGTAGTGGCCGATCTGGGCGCTGCCATGGTGTTCTACTACAGCGTACAGATTATATACAAAGCTGCCAGAGAACTGCGAAGGCCTGCTAACCATTATACTGAGATCAAGGTCACTAACAGGGAAAGAAACATGCGTCTTTGTCTTGTGCAAGGCGTTTTCGCTGTAGGAAAACCGCTTCAGGTGTATAATCACCACAAGTGGCAGTCGCTCGATGCCGAACTTCTTGTAGGTGTCCTGTTGCCGCTGACAATTTGAACATGTCCAGCCTGAAATGGAATTGCAATGCATATTCTGCTGGATACATTGGTGGAGACTGATTTGTGCCAGCGGGTCCGGATTTGGAGGCAGCGCTAACGACAGCAGAGTAAAGTTCTCGAACGTGACAGATTCGTAGCTGCAAAAGGTGCAGAGAAGCACAGACTTTTCCTGCCCGTAGAAAAGCCGGGATATGATGGAATCGTTTGCCTGCCAGAACTGATGCCAGGCAATATCACCAGCGCTGTAACCATCAAATTCTTTGCGGACTGGTAAAGGTTTTTCGGAATGAGCAGCAGCATTCAAATCTTCATGTAGCCATTCCAGCAGAAACAGTAGAAACTCATGTGCGTCATGCATGCGGTCTTCACCGAATTCACTTCGATGGGTACGAACCACATCACGGATCATGTGTGGCGACACAAACGGATGTTTCTGCCACCAAATAATTAACAGGAGACGCGCTGTTTCCTCAGCGATGTCACCGCGAGTTGAGGACCGTGAATTCAGGTCCTCTCGGTACAGGCCACTCGTGATATGATGGAAAAAATCATTAGTATGTGCTAAAACCTGGAATACAACGTTCATGTAGCAAGTATTTCCAAGATGCTCTAGGCCAGTGACGCCGGCCGGCAATGGTGACAGTCGTAATTTACACTCCGAACTCTTCTTTGACCTTTCTTCTTTTCCTTCTTTTAGCCCGAATGAAATATCGTTGACGGGTGAGAAATTACCTGTGAGTCGCACACAAGCTGCGTTCCCCTTACCACCGCCGCCGCCAGTCGCTGCTACAGCCAGGCCATCTCCCGCGGGTCACCGGTTGCTGTGCGCAACTTGGCACCCAGCTGGCGCAGGGAAGACTTTGTTGCTGGGCCACAGGCCCCGCTGGTTTCGAAGGCAACAGGCTGAACTATATGGCGGTCCAAAAGTGAGGAATATTTCCTCACTTTGGCGGCTTCCACTCCCTTGGCTGCTGCGCCGGCAGCGCTGGCGGCGGCCAGCAGGTGAGAAGCTGCATATGTGTTGATGCAGGTGACGTCCCACACCAACGACTTCCCCTCTGCGTACGGAAACACCGTCATGCCGTCCGGTCGCCTGCCATCACCGCGGTCCACGCCAGTGGGTTCGAGAATAGAGGGGATGCCGGCGGCTTGTAGAGCCCGCCTGACAACATCGTTCAGTGCGGTGTGACGGGGATGGCGGCCCGCACTGAAACGACAGGTCAAGGCATGATGCCCTCTGCTGTCCGCCTGTGTTCCACATCGGCATATGTGTGGCTCGCACACAGGGGCACCGACTCGCAGCGCCACGGCGATTCTCAATGTTTCGGGGTCTAAAAGCGTACCTAAATTGGCCGATGGTAGGGCTTGGAGCCAAGCGCTACTTTCCGAAGTGCCAGCTGCCAGAAGACGGGCTTGATCCAGCTGGTTGGCAGCAGCTAGGAGTAAAGAACGGGACTTTTCAGCCAGCACAGAGTCCCAAGCGCGCTGATTTCGGGAAGCTTCATCTGCCGGCGGCTCCGCCCCGTCTGCCGCAACCCGCCAGGCAGCCACGGCCATTTTCTGCTCGGCTGACAGACGAGGGCGCAGCTTTTCGGGCAACATCGACGCCCCCAGCTGCAGGCAATGGTGGAGAGTTGCCACATAGCTGGGTAGCGCTAGATCTACTGTGCGTCGCAGGCCCAGTCCGCCGTATCTGGTAGGGAGAACAGCCTGCTGCCAATTATCGGCGTCAAACCGCACGTTGGTGATGCTGGTTACAGCCGATTTCACCATGTCGTCAATCGGCTCCAGTATGTCGGGCTGGCGGTACACGGGCGCGGCACGAAGCAAGTACTGTAACTTCGGGATCCCCGAGCAGTTCTTCAACAAAAACAGTGCAGAGTGGGCGTCTACGTACTGCAGCCTGTCTATCATCCGTTGTAAATCATTGGCCTTCGTTGTAATCACTGTCTCTGTAGCTGCGGCTGTGAGAGGTACACCCAACATAATGGGCATGGGATTTACAGCAGCTCCTGGTAACTGGCGGTGCAGCCTGGCAGTGTTAACCTGTTGCTCGGATTCCGGCATTGAGTTGAATATAAAAATTTCACACTTTGCATTATTTACTTCTAGACCCAGGTTGGATAAAGCCGGTATAATGCGCTCAATGTCTTGACAGACAGCGTGCACATTTACACCAATAGTCCCCATCATCCAGATACCAGGAGTTAAATGCTGCACAACTCCCCCGTGCCGCCGCGTCTATTGCCAGAGAGAAAACTGCACGACCGGCGGGATCACCCTGCTGCAGACCCGTGGATGACATCATCTTGGTGGTGCCAAAATAAAGAGGAGATGGAGCTGCATATGCTTGCCAAATTAGTCGGTACAAGGACGGAGCGCGGGCACGGACGACTCTAAGAAAGCTGTCTCGGCGGATTGAATTAAATGCATTCTTCATGTCTATTCTAACGAGTACTTCGTCCTTACTCATATTCTGTATGAAGAGCCTGGAGGCGTGCGCTGCTGCCTCGCAGCCACCTGGAGTGCCAAAACCGAGCTGCACTGGCCGTAGCTGCTGCCCGAGCTCTCCGGTCAGAGGCTTGATAGCAATTTTTGTGGCCAGCCTTCTGTAAACAGAGCCGACGGCTATAGGTCGAACACCACCATCAGTCTTCCTCAAAGCAGTCAGTGACGCCGTGAAGAATATGTCCCGTGCTGCAGCCGGCAACTCGTCTAACAGGACTTGGTCAACCAGACCTGTGAGCGCCGAGACCAGACGCACGCCAGCCTCACCTGCTGATTTGCCGGTGAGATCTTTGAGGTGCGCCGGACGCAGGCCATCTAAGCCACCACTGGAGCCGGGGTTGAAGGCAAAAATGACAGCAATGATCTCGGTCTCAGACACCTTCAATGGCAGCTCCACTCCCTCATCGGGGCACCGTGGTAGTTCCAGGTCTGAGGGGGCTTATGGGTGCTTGAGTCTGAGACCGGAGATGGTCTCTTCAGACGGCGACACCGCCCCGTCGCTGGACGTCAGAATCCTTAGGGCACCCTTGATATCGCCCAGGGGTCTAAAAACTTGCCGATCTACCTACGCCGTCGGCGACCCTATCATCTTTTGGTTGGCGACCCAGCAACCGTCTCAAACTCTGATTCCATCTGTTTTCCTATGATTTTAGCTTCCACCATCCGCTCCTGCTTCTAAATATGCTTACCCTCTCCACTGTCTCCACCCGTCATCATAATACATACAGTGCCCATCAAAATCTATTGGATGAAGTCTGCCAGTGCCTTTGGCCAAGAATGGGCAGAATCTACTTCGACAAAGAGCCAAGTTAGCCTTCGTTTCCCGGCTTGTTTGGCGTTTCTGAAAGACAGCTTGGCTACAACGGGGCATCTTTGGCCGATTACATCTGGTATCATCACCGCCCTTAGTTGCTGCTAGTCTATGCTAGTTATGTTTCTTCTTATTACAATTTTTGGTTCCAATTTGATGAAAAATGACTGAAATCACCTGGTACTTTAGATGATGCCATCTCCCTGTACCGTATTTATGTACTATTTTCAAGTTCAAACTAGAATACACTAGAATCTGTCACGAGTCGGTACCAAGTTGGTGATTTTCATTTTTTCAATAGGCGACCAAGTCGGCCGAAACCGCCGACTTGCGTGGTCGCCTGGTCGCCGGTGGTCGCCCTGGTACATTTTCGGCGTCTGCGGCCTTCAGAACGAGCGCGGCGCGGGCTGCCGCTAATATTTTTGTATTCTTGTTGGAAGCAGTGGGCGCCGTTTTTGACGACTGGCGTTCAATTTGTTAAATCCAAGGGGCTAAATCAAGATGTGCATTTATAATAGACGGTCCGTGCAATCTAGGTGGGTTTTGGAGTCTACTGCAATGATGTTTCCTTGTTTTGCTTTATCGCGAGAAGTCTCAGAAGGAAAAAAACTTGAATACAAGTGGTGCATGTTTAAACCCTTTCCAACCACAATCACGGATAAGGATGCTCTTAGTAGACAAAGAAAATATCATCGTTAACATTGTTGTATAGTCACACATTCCCAAGGGCGTGGATTTCCTAAATGATTTTTGGGGTGCCTGATTATGAGACTATCCATAACAAATATACTGTTTTTGATACCACCATGTTCTTGCCTTATACCAGTGCAAAGTACGGCATTTTCGACCAGATCTCGTCGGTGCGAGTGCCCTTGGAGACAGGGGTGTAATTTTCCCAAAATCTTTGGGGGTGCTCAGCCGGTGGGGGTGGCACCCCATAAGGGCGGCGGCTTTGGGGGGTGGCACCCCTTCATTGCACCAAATCTGTTATTCATCGCTTTTTGCACCCTGGAAGGTGAATCATCGTTTTTTTGCATTCATCGTTTATAGCACAGGGAACATTCTATTTTAATGTTAGGCAGGTATTCTACAGCCTTTGCCAAACGTGTTTGCTTTTTAGGCGACATCTCAAAGCTACACACACGTCTTACGCGCATTGACGGGGGTCTGGCCACTTGTTGGCGGGGGCGGGTCGCCCCCTAAGATCTCGGAACCACGGTGGTAGCGAAACAGTAACGGCGTTGGGCTGCCTCCTCTCGAAACATTTGACCATTTTTTGTGGTCACATTTAAGGTCCGGAGGTCAAAACGTGCCCGTCATAGGGATAACATGTAAATTCAGTTTTTCGGGCATTACATCTGAACAAGTAAAGATAGAGCAAAACGACTTGAACTATATAAATCCTCTTAGCAGCCGAATCGAATGATATATAATTTGACCTTGCTAGGTTAAATGGTTTGACCTGACCTGAGGTCGGTCGGGTCAATTATATAAATGCATATCATTAGACCGCAAAGCCCCGGCGGTCTATGGCTAAATAATGCTCTTCCATCCGTTACTGAGTTATTCCGTAAAAACCTTTTTCCCATGTATTTCAATGGAGAGGTTGCCTCGTCCTGACCTTGGTCTCGATATCAAAATACCGGAACATATGTTAGAGAACTCGGTGGGGCCATTTGTGTTGGTTTCATCGGATAGTTCCCTGCTCCGCTTATGTATCTTAACTTTTTAGGTCGGGTCCCTGCCTGTACTGGTGCCTGCCTGAGATGACCTAACCTTAAAATTTTGGAGTTGTAAAGATGGGGAAGGTTCCGTCGGCGGCGTCGCGCCGGTTTTTCTGTCTCCAAAACCCGAGGGGGCGGGTCCCCCCGTATCGGTGTTAATATAATCCAATCTGAGCTTTAAATCTTTCCATGATCAGGGGCGCAGCCAGAGCTTTGGTATGGGGGCACACCACCATTCAGAGGCACTTCGGGAGAGAAAGGGCACTTTTAACGTAACCTAAAAAACTTGCTATATCTTAGTCAATATAAAGTTTTGGGTACCTTTGGTCCAAGAAAAATGCAAATTAAGAATTGACGGAGAAGGAAAACTGAAATAAAAACAGAAAAAGAAAAGTGTCAGCGAAATCTCATGAAAATAGCCAGAACACGACTTTTTGGGATAGATTTAAGGACAAATCAGCCAACTCATGCAAGTACTTCACATCAGAGAAGTCAGCAGAGCCTGTAATTTCTGTCACTATGTGCAAGATAAGACATATTGGAGTGGAAAATTCATTTATTATGCCCACTGGTTTTGTCGTGACGAGTTAGCTCTGGTTGAACGCAGATTAAGTACCGCGGCTCCCACAATGGCCGTGGGAGGAGGTGTGGCATAGTGACATTGGACGAATACAATTTTTGTTCCCGGAATAATTAGGGAGATACATTTTAACGCCTTCAAAAGTTCCATATTTTCAAGGATCCGTCCCAGTTAGAGTAAAGAAAAAGTAAACAGGCTGGTACTTTGGATGGGGATGATGTGACAGGGCTGAAAATTGTAAAAACCTAGTTCTTCATTCATTTAAATTAATTAGTAGAAATCCTTGTTCAGGGGACTGTGCTATGAGCTCAGGGGCACATGCCTTTTTATCACCCCCTTCCCAGAATCCACCAGTAAAATAAGCAATTTATTTAACCCGGGGTGCCTAGGCATAACAAGCCGTTTTAGCGATCACAGCCCATTCCTTGTTAGCTCAATTTTACAAGGGGAGTTTGCACTGTGTCCTTGTTCCCCATCTATTGGAGACCAGCTCAGGGACCCCCTAGTGAGGATCAGAGACCTCCAGAGTAACTGCCCCTCATTTCCCCAGTTGTGCCCCCTGAGATTAAACTAGCCCCGTGACCCCCGAGGTGATGGGAGTTGGCCTCGTGTTCTTATTCTCTGTCTATTCAAGACCAGCTCAGGGGCCCTGATGTAGATCAGAGCCCCCCAGAACAGTTCATGCTTGGCCCGGGACTAGACTAGCTAAGTGGCCCAAAGATGGGGGGGGTCATCAGACTAGCTTAATGGGCCGCAGATAGGCTCAAAGGGCCTTGCACCATATTAGCTCAGGGGGCATCAGATGGGCTCAGGAGGCACAATGATGACAAATTAGGCACCATATCAACTCAGGGGGCATTAGTTTAGCTCAGGGACACTATACCTGCTCAGGGGCACCAGATCGATCAGCTCGGGGGCCCAGATAAGCTCCTAGCCCCCAGACCAGAGCAGGGGTCTAGATCAGCTCAGGGAGCACCATGTCAGCTCAGAGAGAGGGCAAGTGATCAGCTCAGTGGTCCCCGATCAGTTCGGGGCACAGATCAACTTGGAGGTACTAGATCAAGTCAGAAGCTATTTAATCAGCCCAGGAGCCCCATACCAGCTCAGGGGCCTTCATCAGCCTCAGTGGGCACAACTCAGCCTAGGACCCCAGAGCTGCTGAGGAAATTACTTAACCCTTGCCCCGCTGGCGGGTACGAGCCACCTTCGCCCTGGTGGGGGGGGAGCTAAAAAGACCACCACGATCTAAAAAAACTAAGAGAGCTAGAAAAAAGCGCAAAACGGCGATCGAGAGCTCTTCGAAAATGATATCGAAAACACTTTGGTCATTTTTCTTGTCAGGTCAATATCAAGGTCACCAGAGGTCAAAATAGGTCAAAATCGCTAATATGAGGTGTACTAAGAAAACCTCATATATCTCAGAAACTATGATAGCTAGAAACATTTTCTAACACCATTCGAAAGCTCTTGGGATGCGCTTTCATTACAGTGGCATTCATTTTCGTGTCAGGTCAAAGCCTAGTGAGCTACAGGTCACTAAATATTGGGCATATTCTTGGGAATGTCCATAGCAACCCATGCATAACGGCGTTTACTTTTTTGCTAATAGCTTTTAAACCAAACAAGATACAGCCATAGTTTATGCACCATTGCAATCCTCTCGTCAATACAAATCGAATGATATATGATATTGCTATGCCAGGTCAAATCTAAGAATTTGACCTGACCCAGGTCAACGGTCTGACCCAACTTGACCTGGTAGAGTCATGATGCATATCATTTGATTTCCAGTGACTATACAAACACTTCTGGGACAAAATAAAAGCTCTATCTTAGTTTATTCAAAATTTATAGGGAAAAACGCCCAAAATGCTTATTTGACCTAAGGTGACCTTTAAAAGGTCACAAGCCAAAATTTTTGGCATCAGCTTCAGAAATGGGGTAAGAGCAAGTCGCAACCAGTGTGTGAATTTGATTCCATCCATACTTACTGAGAAAAACTAATTTCGTGATTTTCCCCATGTATTGACAATGGGGAGGTCATGCTCTGCACATGACCTTAGGTCATCAATATCAAAAATCCCGGAACAAATGTTGTAGCTCCTGGTGGGCCCAATATGTGGTATGATTTTCAGCTTGATCGATTAACCCTTCTTTTAGTTATGCGGTCCTAAGTATTTTTTAGGTGAGGTCACTTCACCTGGCCTGGTGACCTGACCTGATATGACCTTGAACCAAAATTTTAAGGAAAGATGTAAAAATGATGAAAGAACAGCTAGACCAGGTTTGGCGGCGCTACGCGCCGCCGTTTTTTGGTCACTTCGAAAAACCCGAGGGGGTCTAAAAAGACCCCCACCCGGGCGAAGGTTAATTAACTCAGGAGGCCCAGATCAGCTTAAAAGGCACTAGATTGGCTTGGGGGCACCAAACTAGCTTAGGGGCACTAGACGAGCTCAGAGGGCATGAGATGGGCTCAGGAGGCCAAATGTTGGCTCAGGAGGCACCAGTTCGATTCAGGGGGAATTAGTTTAGCTCAGGGGGAACATATTTGCTCAGGGGGAACCGGATTGAGCAGCCCAGGAGCCTAGATCAGCTCCTTGCCCCCAGACCAAAGCAGGGGCGTAGATCCGCTCAGAGAAAACAAGATCAGCTCAGGGTGCACCAGATCATCTTAGGAGAAATCAATAACCAGCTCAGGGAGCACCTGATCAGCTCAAGAGGCACCATATTGGCTCAGGGGACAGTAGATCAACTCTGCGAGGCATGTGGTCAGCTCAGGGGGCTCAGATCAGCTCAATGGGCACTAAAACAGCTAATAGGGCACCAGGCGAGCTCGGAGGCATCATACTAACTCAGAGAGCATTAACTAGGTTCAAGAGGCACAATTATTTGCTCAAGGGGCACCAGATTGACTCAACGGGTACCATATCAGCTTAAAGGACACGTGATCAGCTCAAGTGGCCAAGACTAGCTCAGTGGGCACCAGATGAGCTCAAGCGGCACCAGATTAGCTCCGCCGGTACGATTATTGGCGACGATGAGGCATTAGCTGGTCACGGATTACGTACCCATACTCTCCGCGGGTGCTTGGAAAGGCGACAGAATGCCCTAGCTGATCAAAAGAAGGTACTAAATTGTAAAACAAAGCTTTAAGGCGCGCATTGACGGGGGTCTGAGCCACCATCGCTTTGACGGGGGTGGCAGGTACCCCCCCTCCTGAGATCTCGAGAACCACGCTAGGTAGCGAAAAACGGTAAACGGTGTTAGGTAGCCCATCCACTTCTCCATCGAAAATATCTGAACTATTTTTTCAGGTCACATTTAAGGCCACTAGAGGTCAAAACATGCCGTCATTAGGATAACATGTAAATGAAGGCTTTCGGTCATTACATCTGCACAAGTAAAGATAGCGCAAAACTATTTAAACTATATGAATCCTCACAGGAAGCCGAATCGAATGATATATAATATGACCTTGCTAGGTCAAATAAAGGATTTGACCTCCCCTGAGGTCAAGCCCAGGTTAAATTATGTAAAATGCATATCATTAGAACTGCAAATACAAGGCAAATCTAATGCAATTAAAATAAACGCTCTATCACCATCCGTTACTAAGTTATTAAGTTAAAACCATTTTTCCCATGTATTTTCAATGGAGAGGTCATAGCTCGTACCTGACCTTAGGTCATCGATATCGAAAATAACGGAATATATCTTAGATAACTCGGTGGGTCCATTATGTGATATCAGTTTCAATCCGATAAGCTTACCCTGTTCCGACTTATGCAATCTTAAACTTTTTTAGGTCAGGTCCCTTGACCTGTAGTGGTGACCTGACCTGGGATGACCTAACCTTAAAAATTTGATAGAAGTTGTAAAAATGATGAGAAAAAGGTATACCAAGTACGGCGGCGCTACGCGCGGCTGTTTTTATGCTATCTCCGAAAAACCCGAGGGGGCGTGTACGCGCCCTCGTCAATGTGCGTGTTAATCGCTAAATGTTATCTAATTGCATCTAGGTTCGACGGCGTAGGGAAATAAATTTCGAGCGGCACAGCCCAAACGGGGTACACCACCTATTGATCAAAGGGCGCTTCGGTACCGATGGGGGGGGGCACGTGCCCCTGGCTTCGCCCCTGTCCAAAATTGAAGTGTATTAGTTTTCTGGGGTTAAATTTTATCTTCAGGATTGCAGAGTGGATGGAGATTGAAATGAAAGCAAACGACCTGTAAGACGGTAAGACGGATGCGGCATGGATCAGGGCAGAAATGCTGAGCCGGGTGGCGAGACATGCATTGGGTATGCTCTCATTGTGATTAGGGGTGCTCGCACACACCAAAAAGATAACAAATTTCACCGCTGGCTGACACTAAAAGAGTAAAAGCACGGCAGCGTCAGTCTACCATTTACTCGGCTCGGAGAGTTCCTCCAATAGACAAACAGATGACGGTTAGACGATTGTGGGCTGCTGTTTGCTTTCTCGAAGGGTGTTAGATATTCCTCCTGACAAAACTGTACGGACAGCAGGGCCTAATTTTGACCGTTTTTGGGGGTCATGGCCGGACTGGTCTCCTTGGCAGTGATAAACCAGGGGCGGCAGTGATCATCCGGGGACGTCAGTGAAGATTCAAGGAATGAATTGTCTAACCAGAGGCCGCTCATATATGGGTTAATAAAAAACAGGGACAGCATTGATCAGCCAGGGACAGGGTGAATCAAGGCAGCAATGATTAATCTGGGCGGCAGTTATGAACCAGGGGAGACAGTGATCAGCCAGGCAGTGACAGGGATGAGTCGGGGCGGCGCGCATTTGGGCCAAAATATGCCACGGACAACATCAATGAGCCAGAGGTGGCATGAATTAGGGCGGCAGTGATAAACCAGGGGCGGCAGTGATCAGCCGTGAGACGGTCCATCATCATATCTGAGGTTTTAGAGCGCGCTGACATCTAGGGTCATACGGCACCCATAACATTAAATAAGATACGCAAATAGGACATTTCCGCACGAATTTTAACAAGTCAGGTGGTCAGGGGCGCAGCCAGGGGGGCACAGGGGCACGTGCCCCCCATCGGTGCCGGGGTGCCCTTTTGATTGCCAGGTGGTGTACCCTCTTTGGGACGTGCCGCTGGAAATTTAGTGCCCTACGCCGTTGAGCCTAGATGGAACTAGACTGCATTTAGCGATTTAAACTATAGTTTGACAATTAAGTGCCTTTTTGGTCAGTTAGGGCATTCTGTCGCCTTTCCAAGCACCCGGGAAGAGTATAGGCACGTAATCCGTTTCCAGATAATGCCTCATCGTCGCCAATAATCGTACGGGTGGAGCTATTCTGGTGCCTTTTGAGCTCATCTGGTGCCCCCGGAGCTGATCATGTGCCCTCTGAGCTGATCTGATCCCTTTGTAGTCAATCTGGTGCCCCCTGAGAAAATAATTTTGCCTTCTGAGCCTATATAATGCTCTCCGAGTTTCCTGATGCCTCCGAGCTTGCCTGGTGCCCCTTGAGCTGATCCGGGCCCCTGAACTTATTTAATGCCTCCCATAGTTTATCTACTGTCCAGGGCTGCAGCCAGAGGGCACAGGGGGCACGTGCCCCCATCACTGCCGGGGTGCCCTTTTGATTGTCAGGTGGTGCCCTTTTGATTTGGGCCGTGCCGCTCGAAATTTAGTGCCCTACGCCGTTAAACCCAGATGGAACTAGACCGCATTCAGCGATTTCAACTACTGTATGACAATTAAGTGCCTTTTAGTCAGCTAAAGCATTCTGTCGCCTTTCCAAGCACCCGGGAAGAGTATAGGCACGTAATCCGTTTCCAGATAATGCCTCATCGTCGCCAATAATCGTACGGGTGGAGCTATTCTGGTGCCTTTTGAGCTCATCTGGTGCCCCCGGAGCTGATCATGTGCCCTCTGAGCTGATCTGATCCCTTTGTAGTCAATCTGGTGCCCCCCTGAGAAAATAATTTTGCCTTCTGAGCCTATATAATGCTCTCCGAGTTTCCTGATGCCTCCGAGCTTGCCTGGTGCCCCTTGAGCTGATCCGGGCCCCTGAACTTATTTAATGCCTCCCATAGTTTATCTACTGTCCAGGGCTGCAGCCAGAGGGCACAGGGGCACGTGCCCCATCACTGCCGGGGTGCCCTTTTGATTGTCAGGTGGTGCCCTTTTGATTTGGGCCGTGCCGCTCGAAATTTAGTGCCCTACGCCGTTAAACCCAGATGGAACTAGACCGCATTCAGCGATTTCAACTACTGTATGACAATTAAGTGCCTTTTTAGTCAGCTAAAGCATTCTGTCGCCTTTCCAAGCACCCGGGAAGAGTATAGGCACGTAATCCGTTTCCAGATAATGCCTCATCGTCACCAATAATCGTACGGGCGCAGCTCATCTGGTGCCCCCTGGAGCTGATCATGTGCCCTCTGAGCTGATCTGGTGCCCTCGTAGTCATTCTGGTGCCCCCCTGAGAAAATGCGTGTGCCTTCTGAACCTATATAATACTCTCTGACTTAGTTTTATGCCTCGAGCTTGCCTGGTGTCCTTTAAGCTGTTTTAGTGCCCCTTGAGCTGATCCGGGCCCCTGAGCTTATTTAATGCCTCCCGGAGTTGATCTACTGTCCAGGGGTGCAGCCAGGGGGGCACATGGGGCACGTGCCCCCATCACTGCCGGGGTGCCCTTTTGATTGTCAGGTGGTGTACCTAATTTGGGCCGTGCCGCTCGAAATTTAGTGCCCTACGCCGTTAAACCCAGATGGAACTAGACCACATTTAGCGATTTCAACTACTGTATGACAATTAAGTGCCTTTTTGGTCAGCTAGGGCATTCTGTCGCCTTTCCAAGTACCCGGGAAGAGTATGGGCACCTAGTATGTGTCCACCTAATGCCTCATCGTCGCCAATAATCGTGCGGGTGAAGCTAATATGGTGCTCCTTAAGCTCATCTCGTGGCCTCTCAGCTGGTCTTGGCCCCTTGAGCTGATTACTTGCCCCTAAGCTGATCTGGTGCCCCTGAGTCAATCGAGTGCCCCACTGAGCAAATAATTGTGCCTCCTGAACCTAAATAATGCCCTCTGAGTTAGTCTAATGCCTCCGAGCTTTCTTGGTGCCCTAATAGCTGATTTAGTGCCCCTTGACCTGATTCAGGCCCCGAGCTGAACTCATGCCTCCCCAAGTTGATTCTGTCTCCTAAGTCAATATGGTGCCTCCTCAGCTGATTAGGTGCCCCCTCAGTTGATTATTGATCTCTCCTTAGATGACCTGGCGCCCCCTGAGCTGGATTGGTGAGCCCTGAGCCCACGTTGTGTCCCATGAGCTGTTATGTTGCTCCCTGAGCTGATTTAGGCTCTTGCCATAGTCTGGAGGCTGGGAGCTGATCTGGCCCCCGAGCGGATCGATCTGGTGCCACCTGAGCTGTGCTAATGTCCCTGAGTCGATCTGGTGCCTCCTGAGCCCATCTGATGCCCTCTGAGCTAGTCTGGTACACCCTGAGCTAATCTGGTGCCCTTTAAGCTGATCTGGGCCTCCTTACGTGATTTCATGAGCAGCTCTAAAGCCTTGAGCTGAGCCGGGCCCACAGAGGCTGATGAGGGCCCCTGAGATGGTATGGGGCTCCTGAGCTAATTAAGTGCCTCCTGACTTGATCTGGTATTCCCGAGCTGGTCGGAGACCACTGATCTGATTGTTTGTCCCCGAAGCTGATCTGGTGCCCCATGGGCATCTGGTATTCCCTGAGCAGCTCTGGGGCTTTTAAACTGATTGGGCCGCGAGCTTGTGAGGGATCCCTGAGCTGATTTAGTGACCCTGACTTGAACTTGCCCCCTGCGCTGATCGGTCTGGTGCACCCTGAGCAGATATACTGCCTCCTGAACTTAACTAATGCCCCTGAGTCGATCTGGTGCCTGCTGAGTCATCAGTGTGTCTCCTGAGCCCATCTTATTCCCTCTGAGCTAGTCTGGTGTCCCAAGGCTAATATGGTGCCCTTTAAGCTGACCCGGGCCTCCTTGGTTGATTACGTTATTTCCTGAGCAGCTCCCAGGCCCTAAGCTGAGCTGGGACCACAGGGGCTGGTGAGGGCCCCTGAGATGGTATGGGGCTCCTGAGCTGATTAATTGCCTCTTGACTTGATCTGGTATTCTCGAGCTGATCTGGGCCCCGAGCTGGTCGGAGACCACTGATCTGATTGTTTGTCCCCGAGGCTGATCTGGTGCCCTATGGGCTGATCTGGTGTTCCCTGAGCAGCTCTGGGACTTTTGAACTGCTTGGGCACCGAGCTGGTGAGGGATTCCTGAGCTGATTTAGTGGCCCTGACTTGATCTTGTCCCCTGACCTGACTTGAGGCTCCTGAACTGATCTGGGGCCCCAAGAGCTGATCTGGGGCCCCAAGAGCTGATCTGGGGCCCAAGAGCGGATCTAGGTTCTGAGGGTACCCTGAGCTGGTCTGGGCGCTGAGATTGTGAGAGTCCCTTAAGTTGGCTTGAGGCCCCTGAGGTGATCTGGCGCCTTAAACTGTTCTGGGGCTTCTTGAACTGGTTTAAGGCCCTATGAGCCTATATGTGGCCCATCGAGCTAGTCTGATGACCTCATCTCTGGGACCAATGAGCTAGTCTAGTCCCTGGGTGAAGCATGAGCTGCTCTGTGGCCCTGATCTCATCAGGGGCCCCTTAGGTGGTCTTGAATAGACAGATAATAAGAACACAAGACCAACTCCCATCATCTCGGGGCGGGGTCACTGAGCTAGTCTAGTCCCTGGAGGCACAACTGGGGGGATGGGGGAAGCTGCTCTGGAGGCTTCTGATCCACACCTGGGGGCCCCAGAGCTGGTCTTGAATAGATGGGGAATAAGAACCCAATGGAAACTCCCGTTGTAAAACGGAGCTAACGAGGAATGAAGAATCTCTAAAACGGCTTGTGATACCTAGGCACCCCTGGTTATATAAATTGCTTATTATACTGGTGGATTCTGGGAAGGGATGATAAAAAGGCATGTGCCCCTGAGCTCAGAGCGCAGTCCTCTAAACCAGGATTTGTACTAATTAATTTAAATGAAGAACTAGTTTTCACAATTTTCAGCCCTGTCACACCATCCCCATCCAAACCACCGGCCTGTTTACCTTTCATTTACTCTTAACTGGGACCGATCCTTGAGAATATAGAACTTCAAAACGTATCTCCCAAACTTTTCCGGCAGCACAAATGTGTTCTTTCAAAGACACTATGCCACTCCTCGTCCCACGGCGATTGTGGGAGGCAAGGAAATTAATCCGCGTTCAGCCATGACTCACTCGTCACGACAAAACCAGTGGGCATAACAAATTAATTTTTGACTCCAATATGCCTTAACCTGCATATTGTAACATATATCACATGCTCCACTGATTTCTCTGATGTTAAGTACTGATTTGTCAGATGATGAGTTGGCTGATTTGTCCTTAAATCTATCCAAAACAGTCGTGTTTTGGCTACTTCCATGACATTTTGGTGATATTTTTTCCTTTCTTTTCGGTTTTAATCGCGTTTTCCTTCTCCTTCAATGATTTATTTGCATTTTTATTTAACCAAAGATGCCCAAAAATAATATAAACAAAGATATAGTAAGTTTTTTAGGTTACGTTAAGAAGTGCCCTTTTTCCCCGGGGTGCCCCTCAAAGTTGGTGTGCCCCCCCATACCAAAGCTCTGGCTGCGCCCCTGCAGGTGGTAAAACAGGACAGGTTGTGAAAGTTGTATCAGAAGATTATATAAAACACAAAAAATGAAATAAAATACAAGTACTGAACAAAATGACAGACAATTTCACACGATATACTAAAGTCAGAGACTATAGGTAACATGAAACTCGACGTTATGTAAAACCTGAAAGACTACTAGGATGAATATATGGCATTAACACGCGCGCCGCTGGGGTCCCTGTCATGACGCGTCCCGCTGAGGTGGGGGGCGTTCCCCCCCGTATTTCATTCCCCACAAAAGGTAAAGGAAGATTTCGGGCGACATTCGAAAGCTTTTGACAAGACGAAGAGATTTTATACGACTAATTTTTATGTCAGGTCAATATTGAGGTCAGCATAGGCCAGAGAAGGTTCCATAGGCTTACGACAGAGCAGGGTACGTTTCTCTCTCTAGATCTGCCCTCAGGGGACCTAGAGAAAATATTTATACATCATTGGATTCCTCTCATTGCAGCAAATCGAATGATGTATAATATGAACTTTCTAGGTCAAATAGTGAAAATGACCTGTCCTCGAGCTAGTTCAGGGTCATCGAGTGACCTGGTATGGTCATGTTGCATATCAATCGACTCCCCGTGACAATATAGGCACAATGCACGCAAAATGGGAGCCTTATCTCAATTCAGTGAGAAGTTATTGGCAAAGCAATCACTCTATACTCCCGTGACCTGACATGACCTTTGAGAGGCTAGATGCTCAAAAACTCAACTTTATGGTAAAGATCGTGGTTAGAATAGACGGTTTGAGGATTTTCTGCTTTATCTATCCAACATTTACTAAAAACGAGCCCATTCTATTTTTCACCATAGACGTATAATGGGGTGACCAAAAATTGACCCTACCTCAGGTCAACAATATCTAAATTCCGAGATAGCAGATTTGTAGGTTTTAATGACCTTATCATATTGTGGAAGTTTTAAACTGATCGATTTTGTGATGTTTCCTGGGCGCCGCTTCCAACTCGTGATTTTAGGTTTTGAGGTCAGGTTGCTTGACCTTGAATAGCTCCTTAATCTGACAAATTTGGTCAGATGTGTAAAATTGATTAGGAATAAGGTACTGTAAGTTTCGTTGTTCTGCGTCTCTTCGTTTTTTAGCTATCTGGGGAAAGTCAGGAGGGGGCGAATTTCGCCCCCAGCGGGGCGCGTGTTAATACTAACGCTCCTCAGACATAACATGATGTTAGTGATATCCACAGAAGAATGCTCCCCCAGAACGCTCACTGCCCAGATATCCCCAGGATGCTCACTGCCCCGGGAGACGGCAGTGATGAACCAGGGGCGGCAGTTATCAGTCAAGGGCAGCAGTTATCAGCCAGGGGCGGCAGTGATCAGCCAGGGGCGGCAGTGATCATTCAGGGGCCGCAGTTATCAACCAAGGTGCGACAGTGATCAGAAAGGGGGCGGGAGTTAGCCGCCAAGATGCGAAATTTATCAGTCAAGCGGCGGCAACTATCAGCCAGGGGCAACAGTTATCAGCCAGGAAGCGGCACTTATCAATCCGCCGGGGGCGGCAGTGATCAGCCAGGGGCGGCAGTGATCAGCCAAGGATGGAAGTTTTCAGGCAGGGGGCGGTATTGATCTGCCAGGGGGCGGCAGTTATCGGCCAGGGGTGGCAGTGGTCAGCCTGGGGCGGCAGTTAACAGCCAAGGGGCGTCAGTTATAAGTCAAGGGGCGGCAGTGATCAGCCAGGGGCGGCAGTTATCAGCCAAGAGCCGGTAGTTTTCAGTCAGGGGGCGGCAATGATCAGCCAGGGGCGGTAGTGGTCAGCCAGGGACGGCAGTTAGCAGCCAAGGGGCGGCAATAATCAGCCAGGGGGCGGCAGTTGTCAGCAAGGGGCGGTAGTTAGCATCCAAGGGGCGGCAGTTATCATTCAAGGGGCGGCAGTGATCAGCCAGGGGCGGCAGTTATCCGTCAAGAGCCGGCAGTTTTCAGTCAGATGGCGGCAATGATCGGCCCAGGAGGCAGCAGTTATCAGCCAGGGCCGGCAGTGATCAGTCAAGGGGCGGCAGTGATCAGTCAGGGGACGGCAGTGATCAGCCAAGGGCGGCAGTGATCAGCTAAGGGGCAGCAGTTATCAGCCAGGGGGCGGCAGTTATCCGCCAGGGGTGGCAGTCATCCGCCAGGGGCGACAGTTAGCAGTCAAGGAGCGGCAGTTACCAGTCAGGGGCGGCAATGATCCGCCAGGGGGCGGCAGTGATCAACCAGGGGCGGCAGTGGTGAACGAGGGGCGGCAGTGATCAGCCGGCGGCAATGATGATTCGGTAGGCGGCAGTGACTAACCAGGAGGGGCAAGTATATGGGTGTTGAAATAAACCGGGGTGGTATAGTCAGGGGCGGCATGAATCAATGCGGCAGTGATAAACCAGGGGTGTCAGTGATCAGTCAGCAGATCAGTGATGAACAAAGGGCGGCAGTAATCATCCGGAGGGGGGCGGCAGTTATTAATTGTTGGCGACAGTGATCAGGCGGTGGCGGCAGTGGTGTGGCGTCATAAATCAGAGGGTAGAGGTGCAACCAATCAGAGTGGAAGTAATGAACCCGGGACGAGAAAAACTTGACACGGGCGGCACGAATCAGGGTGGCAGTGATGAGATAGGGTGACACTCTTCAGGGTAGCGGTGATAAGCCAGGGTAGGCACATGTATTGGGGGTGCTCAGCACATGATTGGGGGTGCTCGACTTAGGATTGGGGGTGCTCGGGCACCCCCAAAGACATAGAAAACTACACCCCCTGCTTGGAGACAGGACCGACTGGTGCAAATTTTATGAACCTGGTGTGAACTTGCGAGGTTAGTGACACTTAAACTAAACAAATAATGGCTGAATGACTATTGAGACACAGGAGGTGGCCTTATAAAATTCTTTAACTAGCTGACTAATGATTGAGGTAGCATTGCATTGTAGGGGTAGGAATTGGTGCATTTTTTCCCTGGTATGTGCCAGATTGGTGCGAATTTTTGGAGGCTGGTGGGGCGAGAATTTCAGATGGCCGGTGCGACTCGTCTGGCATGCTGCCATACTTTGCAGACTGGGCCTTATAGCTGGACATATAACTGGGTGACCAGGTAGGCCTGTTATTTATAAATTTTAAAGTCCCTGAAATGAGAAATAGGAAAATTTTAAGGATGCTCTTAGTAGGCACAGAAAATAACTTGAGCTTTCATTTGGGGTGCCACAGCAGTGACAGGTCCAAGGGATCCCTGAACTCGAGTTCAGGACCCCTTAAGTTTGAAAGGATTAAGGGCGGCCTGAGGAAAATGGTACCCCAAAACTGATTAAACCAGGTCTGTGAGGCAGAATATACCTTGCTACTGCCCCCACCACTAGAATACAAATGATGGGGCTACAGATGGAGCTTTGAAGTTTAGAAGTTGTGAAAAATGACATTAAAGGTGCTGAAAACAGGTTTTGTTGTGCTAGGTTAGCTCACATCATGTTCTGTATGGCCATATGTCTTGGTCTGTATATATTATTATCTCAAGTGGGAATATAAATCAAATGTCGAAAACTTTGTTATCGTTTCACTAGGTATCTATTAATTTATTTTGTATATGACTAGTGTTTTATTTACACAGATGCACCAAGACATGTGAATGATCATAATAAACATGTTGAGCTTCAATATTTGAAGCAGGGTATAAAGTATGATTTCCTGTTTCTGCTTCAAAGATAAATGTCCTCTAAAATTTTAAGAACAGAAATAAGCCAGGTAGAAAGAACAAAAGTTTGTTTCATGGCCTAAAACATTGTCGTGGAAAATGGTCTCATGCATTCCCATAATTGAGAATGGGTGTTCCCATCTATGGGTCAAGCATTCCCATTTATGGCACTGTTACCATTTTTAAGTCACACCAACCACAGTTTTCTCCCACTGATTGATGATGATAGCCACCCTTTTGGGTGAAGTGTGCCCTTTTGGTTGACAGCATGCAATCTCAGAGGGCTGCCCCTTACTAAAATCCTAGATCCATCTCTGTGCATTGGTACCCCATGTTGAAATTGCATCTAAAATCGACCTTATTTCGCGTGGTATATCTCCAATAATAGAGCGCTCGGAGTTACTTCACTTCTGTTCGCGCGACTCACTGGTAGTCATGGCAATTATAGTCTGAGCGGCACGCGCGCCGCTATTGTTGCGACTCGTTGAGAAGTCGGTTGGGACGACTCCGCCGGTGGGTGTGGGCTGGGCTCTGCGTTTGCAGGCCGGGACCGTCGGCTGCGAAGCTGGGCGGGCGCAGTCAGCTGATACCGATTGATGCAAATTGCTGTTGGCTCACTTCAAAACCCAACTAGAGATGAAAATTTATCCGGCAGTACCCCGAAGGACGTAAGAGCTCGGTTTCGAGAATAAGGGGCAGTGAGGGTTCGGTTTTAGTATTTCAAGTGTGGAGACCATGGTGTTATTAACACGAACTTGTAATGTCAGATCCAGGTTTTCTCTTTGTAGGGGAAGAAGGTGGCATTTAGACCAGGATCTATGAGGGTGCCGTAAGTGTCCAGGGTTTTGCTAGAGTTGCAGAGTATGGGAATTGGGAAGGAACAAAATGCGAGTTTTGTTTTGAAGGGAATGTAGTTTTTAAAATCCGGCAAGCGCAGCCACCAAGATGTCAATGCTCGCACCCTTGGAATTGGGTTAGCAATAGACGTTGTCAGGGTTCACCTGGTCTTGATCGGGGAGGGGAGGTAATGTTCAGTGACAGCTTTGTATACTTTTGTTTCGGGGACGGGGCTAGGGTACTCAGCCCTCTGCACACCTCCGAATAACCCCTTTCTATTGGCATCCAGAAATATTGCGGAGTTTCAGCCTCATAGACATCCTGCATCCGCTGCTTGTAGCGTTCGGCCCGGAGATACCCTGGTTCTGACAATGGGCCAGATGTCACGCACGGATAGTCACCAACATTGTTTCAAGAATATTTGGGGTAGGGGTGGGGATGGGTGTCTTACAAGACACCAATTCTCGCATGCCAGGGGGGGTGAGGATACATCTCTGTTGCCGTGGTGGCTTCAGGGATTTAAGCCTTCTATCGTTGGAACGCCTTACCTCCTGAATTCCCTGGGAAATTCTTGGGAAGCAATTTGTCATAATAAGCCCAATCCACACTTGCTCCTGAAGATAATGTATGCCCCTCATCTTGGGGAATTACAAGAATGCGCTGGGCGAGCAAACAAATTAGAACTGCATTGGACCCCGGGACATTTCCTGGGAATTGGAGGGCAGTCGGTAAGGGAAACATGCTTGATCAAAGGGATCCGAGGTGGCAGCTATTTTTTTCCTGGGAGCGGGAATCTGGCCTTCTGTTTTTAATTTTCCAGATTTTTTCTCTACAATCGCAAAAAGTTAAATAGGAAAGAACGGGCATTTAAGAAATTCTTTCTTAGAGACATGTTTCAATCCAAAGTTATTGTCTCGAAATTTAGTATTAATCATCAGCCATATACTGAGAAGGAACTTTTCTAATGGTCTTATTTTCCGAGAAATTTATTACACTGATGGTCACAGCACAACAGAGCTGGGAGGCACTTCCGTTCAAAAACGCTCGCAAGGAATTTTCCAGAATGCGACTTAACTCTTTTTAACGCTTATGTAAATATCGTAGAACAAGATCTATGCACCAGTGCAGTGCCTTTATGTTGATGGGGGTAACGACGAGGCTTCGATATCATATAGTGCGCTAATTTCTCAGGAAAAAACAATTTAAACCAGCACCACCTCAAAAAACATTTTGAAATACGCCGTTCATGCCCATATATCTATTCATGATGGGTGTCAGTGAAGAATGGAGGGTTTACACAGACTGAAAGAAATCACAACGCCGTAAACACGAATTATGTAGTGCTGCGTTAATTTCCATACGTATTCTTACATGGTTTGCACACCTAACGCAAATGTGAGCCATCGTCACCGCGTACTTTCGCGCTATCTTTTCGTTAAGGTCCGGGAATTTAACAAGCATACCAAAGGCAAAACAGAGGGTAACTCCTGTTTTTCTACCCATGTTGCTAGGTTCACGGATAACACAAAACAACACATTTAGCTCCCTTAATTGTCTGAGCCACTTTTCATTCGGTACTGTGAGAACACTCCCACTAAGACGTGGCAACCACTCCAGATCCCACTATTATTTACTACAAGCACGGTCGATGAGATATGTTCGATAGAGCTGTACAGATTTACACTTTACATAGCAATAAAGCCCGCCATGTAAGCCAGCACCTGCCTAAAATTTGTTTGGTCTATGCCCCTTTCTGTGGGAGCAGCTGGTTCCGCGGCGGCGTCCTGGTCATCTTCATCCCGTCAGTCCTGTTCTTTGTACATGTGAAGCGGGGCAAGGCTGCAACCTCTCCACCTCATAACACAGCGGCGACGTCAAACTATTCAGTACTGACTGTCAGAGGGTCCAGCTGCAGGGTAGCCGTACTCAGGTTAGTTGGTTCTTCTTCATCAAGCAGGACTGGGATTCCAGCGGGCCATGGTCTGGCATGAGAACCAGCGGCCACGGACGGTGAGGCCCCATCAACAAGAGTCTCATACGAGTCTTGGCTTCGACCGTCGTTGGGTGGATGTTGGCTGCCCCCAACACCCCGACCTGTGAGAAGAAGTTCTCCACCACGTCCTGGTTCACCCGTGACGTCAGAAAGTACTTGACGCCGTATATGTTCTTAATAATGCTGTGGGAACCTAACAGAGCAGTTAAGGATATGATGAACCCGCTCTGGAAGGGCAGCCTGCTCTGGCTTTCATCGCGCCAGGAGTCCCGATTTAGTCGCGCCAACTAGATCAGAGAGGTGGCTGAGCAACGATAGTGTACTCGAAGCCGACCGCCGACCGATAAGCCCTGCCGTCAAGCATACACCGAGAGCTAAAGATGTCAAACACCTTATCGCAGGTGATGATGAACTAAACCTGCTTGGCGAAACGCTGACTAAATAGGTGGAGCAGACGCTTTCCGACACGCTCGTCGAACATTTGGGCTGCGGGGCGTACTCGCTGTCGCTCCAGGCCAGTCACCTGACGGGAGAGATTTGTTATTAACTTCACCATCAAAACTATCGACTGATGAGCAAATGTCATACGCAAACAATTTTATCGCAGATATCGCCATATCGAGCAAGTAGCAGACACTTCTGTTAAATATTCACAAGCCGGTGATTTACGGTTGTTCAACTTAAAACCCTGAGACAAAATACATCAAGTTTGCACACTTTGGTCTTTACTTAAAACTAACGAAATCTATTTTGACCTACCCACTGCAAGGTTCATTATCTCTTTTTATTCACTAGGGAACCACGGGCCTTTCTGATTTCCGATTTTTCCACACCAGTCATCCACAGTCCAGCGATCCCAGCAATTAATGCACGGTCCGTCAAGTACCAATGGTAGTAGCGCCTACTATTTTTTCCGCACCTTCACCTGAGATAAAAAGTACTCGTTTATAAGCAACTACTGCGTTCCCGATGCCCGAGAATAATAAAATGTATGTTTATTCGAATGAGTGACCTGAGCTTACGCACGCACTTAACCATGCTTCAGTCAATTACTTAACTTCATAGGCGGATCCAGGGGGGGCAAGTCAGCGCCCCCTGAAGGGTCGATGGCATTCCCTGAAATGTCGCTTCCCAACCCCCCACCCCCAGGATGCGAAAATCAGCGCCCACCTATAGCATTTTGCGCCCATCTCATAAGTTTGCCGGTCAGAAGTGGCGCCCCCCCCACGGGAAGATGCCCCCCAATCGGCAATCCTGGATCAGCCTATGCCAATCTTTGAGTTAAGTTTGAACTTTCACTCCATAGTCATACGATCAATTGTGTCACTACAAGTTGAATGGGACATAACAATCATACAAATGTTTTAAACCAGATGGAAAAGTGTGCTCCCGCGTTCAGAATCAGTCCACATGCTGCGGAAACACTAGCAGACACAAGGGGGAGGGTAAGCGGCGATGCTTTCCAAAATGGCGAAAATTTGAGCTTATTTTCTGAAATAAAAACTTTACAATTTCTCCCGCGTCCTCCCCCAAAGGTGCTCCTGCATCTGCTCCTACAGGAAAATCAGTTAAACTTCACGTTTAACAGAGACAAAAACGAGAGTGAACGGGAATTTGATACACACTTTCTAATGCGCACCTGTATGTGCTCCCACTGGAAGAGCATGGCAAGGCTGTCACTCGGTGTTGTCCTTGGCCAAAATTTGCTGGAAGAAGTTCTTGTCCAGTACCGGTACTTCTGGACCTTGAAGCCAATGATCCTGGCCCAAGATGTGGTTCCTCAGCAGCTTCAGCAGGTGAGGGATGTCAATGGAACTGCAGATCTTTCTGCAAAAGTCAAAATACACAAACATGTAATATTCCAAAATTTTCAAAGGTAATGCCTGGACAAATAATTTTGTTCTCTGGATTATCAGCTGGTACAATGTTCCAATGCAGTAATTATGTTGTTTAAAACATTTTACCTTGCTAGGCAAGTGCAACTTCATCAATTAATACAAGATTCTACCATCAAGCAGTGTGATTTCTTCTTCTGTGAATTAGGCAAGAGTAGAGAGTCACTACCTGCATGGAAAGTACAATGCCCATGGTTTCAGCTCAGTAATAAGCATAAATAATTAACAAAGTTTCTTTAATGAGTTAAGAAAAATGATTTAACACGCGCATTGACGGGGGGCGGGTACCCGCCCCCCTCGGGTTTTTCGGCGACAGTAGAAAAACGGCGGCGCGTAGCGCCGCCGTACTTGGTATACCTTTTCCCTCATCATTTTTACAACTTCTGTGAAAATTTTAAGGTTAGGTCATCTCAGGTCAGGTCACCAGTACAGGTCAAGTGACCCGACCTCAAAAAAAGTTTAAGACAGCATAAGTCGGAGCAGGGTGAACTTATCCGATTGAAACTCATATCACATAATGGCCCCACCGAGTTCTCTAACATATGTTCCGGTATTTTTGATATCGATGACCTAAGGTCAGGTACGAGGCATGACCTCTCCATTGGAAATACATGGGAAAAATGGTTTTTACGGAATAACTCAGTAACGGATGGTGATAGAGCATTTATTTTAGCTGCATTAGACTGGCCTGGGCTTTGCAGTTCTAATGATATGCATTTTATATAATGTGACCCTGACCTGACCTCAGGTCAGGTCAAATCCTTGATTTGACCTAGCAAGGTCAAATTATATATCATTCGATTCGGCTTGCTGAGAGGATTCATATAGTTCAAGTCGTTTTGCTCTATCTTTACTTGTTCAGATGAAATGCCCGAAAAACTGAATTTTACATGTTATCCCTATGACGGGCATGTTTTGACCTCTCGTGACCTTAAATGTAACCTGACAAAAAAATGGTTCGAATGTTTTCGATGGAGAAGTGGATGGGCAGCCCAACGCCGTTTACCGTTTTTCGCTACCTACCGTGGTTCTCGAGATCTTAGGGGGCGGGTACCCGCCCCCCGTCAATGCGAAGGTGGCTCAGACCCCCGTCAATGCGCGTGTTAAGTTAATTTTTACATGAATTTAAATTAAAAAAACTTTGACCAGATTTTAAGGCAGATACTATTCTTATCAATGAGCCCAAGAGAATACAGCAACATGAAGTATCACAGCAAAGAGGTGCTGCCACATACATTGTTCCCCAACATGACACAAGTAAAGACAACACTTCTATGTGATACATATTTTCATAATTTTACTCCTTGTCTTATCATTATATCAATGCATTTTTCATTATATTTGGCTTTAAAAATCCACAGCATAGCAAATAGGCTCCAAAGAAAACTGACTTTGTTTAACTAATGGAACTAAATAAATGATCATCACCATGGAACCAAGGAAGACATTACATCCAAATAATTATGAACGCACTGTGTTATGACAGCTTCATAAACATATCAGCCTTGTCATACAGCAGAGCATGGCCAGTACCCGCCCCCCGATTACTGACAGACAAACAAAACTACTGCACACTGCTAACTAGCCACTGACACTAATTTACCACTTGACCCAATCAGAGATAAACTTCAAAAATCCAATTTCAGTGTGGAGCACCTAGACATGGATTTTATACCTATGTACTCAAGAGAGCATGTCATTGAGCATGGAAAATGAAACTTGACCACTTACCATGCATGGCTGGAAGGAAACAGATGCATCGTTGCTGGATGTTTAGTGCGACATTTGAACTCTGCATATTGCAGGTGTATTTTAAGTACTGCAGAAGCAAGTACTGTTCCCTTGGCCTCCCCTTCATTCCAGAATATTTTTCTTCGGCAGCCCCATCGCTTCTTTCTAGGGACGAGAACCACACCTTCACCTGTGCGACTAATTGCAATGAGCACAAACCTGGACAATCAAGTAACTTCGAAAATATAGACAATCACTCCCCAAACTTGCTATAGAAAAGAAAACACACACACGCTGCAACATACATCGCCTTTGCCAGGGCAGTTGTTGAACATAGATTGTGAACTGCGGCAATAAACAACAAAAATCAACATTGGTGGGCACATGTGGCGGCAAATAAATGGCGCGACTGACTTGCGCGCGCTTCCTTGGTCTTGAAAGATGCAAATTATTGAACTTGATTTGGCTTCACTTAATCTCTATATTTTACAAAAATGTATACATAAAATCTAGCTTGGTTATTTTAGAACTAATGGAAAAAATTATTTTAAAACATAAAATTATAAACTATCTCCAAATAAGGATAATAATGAATTTTTTTCGTGGTGCAGTGTTGGGTTCAAGCACAAGCAAGACATTTTCTTTGCACCGTTTACCCCCTTACCAAGACTACCAAGTCAGCAAAGAAACTGCTTTGTCTTGGATTTTTTGGATAAAATATTTGTTTATCAATTAAACTAAAAAATCCAAAATGTAACGATTTTTCGTATTCAATGATTATATAAAAGAAAACTAGTCTCGAGGTGGTCTCGAGGCCCCGCCTCCAACATCTGTCAAACTGTGCACCTATTGGTCCATTGCTTAAATCCGGCCAAAGTTTTACCTAGTGTCTCTATTGCTTTGTGCGTTTGGCACTGTTTGCCAGCGCAGACACTTTAGTTAATTATATATTAGAACTTATTGGAATTTAACGTAAAACTATCTTCAGTGGGCGAATTTGGCCTGCCTGACCAGTTCGTTCATCCCGCTGGGGATAGTTCTAACCCTTTTAGATTTATTTCGAACGCTAAAGTCATTTCGGAGCCCCACCACCGGTGTAACTTTAAGTGAGGATTTTAACGTGTGTGCTAGTGTTTTGAATATTAGCCGGTCGCGCGTAGCGGCCGGCCTTTAAGGATTGGTGCAGGCCAGTGCAGGCCTGTACGCGTGAGTATTCACCGGTGCAGCCCAGCCGAGTGGTTGTAGACCGTATCCAACCTTGGAACCTGTTATGTCATCTTTGTGATTTTCCATGACTGTCACATTCCATGTTTTAGATAGACACTCTGTGTTTATGTATTATTTGGTTCCCTCGTGACATCAAGCGCCAAAATATTGAAAAATAGATTCGGCCAATTGATCCTCCTGCTTTCTCTGTTGACGGTGATTGAAAAGGTTCTGGGATGGAAAGACCAAACAATGTGTAGTCAAACTTCATATAATTGATACAGTCCACTATTTAGATAACTGTTATAACTGTTTACTCGAAAACAGTTCCCTGTCCAGCTTACAATCGCAACATAGTCCACCGGGGCCGGATAGCCTCCCTGTGTTTGTACAGTCCATTTTATTTAAACATGGAGGATCAACCGAAAGTAAATACCAGAACCCAAATGCGTGCCCGAGCCACAAAGCTGTGTAATGATTTGCGGGAGTACAGATCCGGGGATCCTGAAGATATTGATCAGGATGATCTTGCTTACAAAATCCATGTTCTAAGAGAGCACCAAGTGGCGACGGAAACCCTCCAACAGGAGCTAGACAAACTTGGTATTTCCGATGAGTCATCACATCAGGAGGTTATGAGTGAGGAAATTTTCAAGGCCACTCGTCTCCTCACTAGGTTGGAAAAATCTGCCGAATGCAAAAGTGTACCAGCGAAATCTGAGCCACTGACACCGGGATCTCAGGATCTCAAATCGGCTTTGAGAGTAAAAATTCCAACATTCAGTGGTGACTACATGAAATGGCCAGAGTTCTGGGATTTGTTCTCCATATCCGTTCATGACAATCCAGGCTATGCGAACATACAAAGGTTTGTTGTTCTGAAATCCCATCTGGCAGGTCCTGCCAAACAAGCCATCGAGGGCATTCCTGTTTCTGGTGAAGGATATGTCACTGCCATTGACGTGCTGAAATCTCGGTTCCAAAAGGACTCTCTGCGCACTAAAACACTCATGAAACGGATGTTGGACGTGCCAACCGTCTCCAACCCCAAGGATGTGAACGCCTTGCGGGGTCTGGTCGATCACCTGACTTCGCACAGTCGGGCCTTGACCACTCTCAGCGTGGGCGCCGAAAGTTTCTCTCGTCTTATCCTCCCCGTCGTGGAGGAAAAAATCCCCAAAGACTTGGAGCTTCAATGGGCCAGACGGCGCGAAAGCACCTTCGAAAAATTCCTGGAGTTCTTACACCAGGAGTTGGATATTAGGGAGTCGGTGGGTTCAGGCTCATCTTCCACATTCAGTTCTGGGCCGACGTCTGTGCCGAAGGCTTCCGTCACCAGCACGTTCAGCGTTCAGCGCCGAGAGCAGGGACGCAATGCCGCGTCCCAGTCTAAGTTTCGCCCGTGTCATGTGTGCAATGAAGGATATCACAGCTTGACCAGGTGTGAGAAATTCAAAGCACTCCCACTTAGTGAGAGGTGGGACGTGACCAAAAAGGCCGGTGTCTGCTTCCAGTGCCTGGGCCATCGTCATCATGTCAAAGACTGTTCCAGTAGCATCCTCTGTTCTCTCTGTGGAAAACGACACCATTTCCTTTTACACCGATCAGTCGAACAACAGCAGGGCCGTGTAGTGTCGGAGTTGGGGCTGTCACCCCACGCTTCATCCTTTACTCCAACGTCAGGATCAACATCCTGATACTCCGGTGGCGCCCGCTGCCCCCACTAGCGGTCTGCAACACAACCTTCAGCAGGTTGGCCACCATCGTTACAATGTTGCTGTGCAGTGCAGCCACGCGTGCTTCTACCAGACCGCTCGAGTGGAAGCCGCGGGTCCTAGAGGACGCCGATCGGTGCGGGTGCTTTTCGATGGAGGCTCAGACACCTCCTATATTCGAAGCTCACTGGCAGAGGAGCTGGATCTGACGGTCACGGGTGTTGGCACGTTTGCGTGCATGGGTTTCCAAGAAAAAATCGAGGAGGCAAGGTCGTATGACAGAGTAAAAGTCGAACTTACGAGCAGGTTCGGTGGGGATCCAGTCAGCATAGAACTGTGGAGTACGGACCAACTTTATTCCCCACTGCCCTCCAGTGACGCCCCATGCGTCCCTTCAGAGCTGTCTGAAAAGATGGCTGATGAACTTCCAGGGTGGGCCTATTGACGTTCTGATCGGGATCGACTACCTGTATGATGTAGTGCGATGGGATCAGGTAGCGCTCGGAGATGGCCTCCGGGCGATTGACACTACGTTTGGTTACGTCATCCACGGCCGCTGCAGTAACGCAGCGACAGGCCAGTGCTTTCGATCAACTTGTCACTGTCGGCAGATCGAAAGCATGTGGGATTTGGATACCACCGGCATCACAGGGAAAGACACAGTAAGGGAGGTGCAGAGAGAGTCTCCTCAACCACAGTGGAGGGAGGATGAAGACCGTTATGTGATGGGTCTCGTGTGGAAATCGGACAGTCGTCCGGTTTCAAACCTCGCCTCCGCCAAGCTCCGCACATGGCGGATGAGACAGAAACTGGACGAGAGTCAGTTTCGTATGTACGAGGAGAAAATGGCCGAGATGTTCACTGCATCTGTAATTGAGCTGCCAACCACGTCTGAGCCCTGTGCCGATGTTCACATATGGGGCTCCCGTCCGCCTGAGCTAGATGACCAGGCCTCCGAGTTCTCCGAGTGTAATGATGCAACCAGTTCGCTGGAGCCAGCGTTTGGTATGACGTCCACCGCAGAAACTCCGAACGAGTTCTTCCTTCCTCACCGTGGCATTTTCGGTGACAAGTTGCGCATCGTGTTCGATGGGTCCGCGAAAGACAGGGTGGGAAAGAGTCTCAATGACTATCTGGACGCCGGGGAAAATCTCTTTCGGAAGCTCCCGGCGGTGGTTCTCCGCTTTCGGTCGGGGATCATTGCCTGTCAGGCTGACATCAAAGCCGCTTTCCATCAAGTGTGGGTAGAGGAGGTTGACCGCCGGTACCTGCAGTTCTTCTGGGCACACCTGTGCAGGAGATTCTCCCGGGTCCCATTCGGCTCGACTTGTTCACCCTACATGCTGCCGAAGACTATTGACACCCATCCTGAGGGGTATGAGGTCACTAACACCAACCTCTGTCAAAATATTCGCAAAGGAAGCTACATGGATGATCTGTATCTCCCCTTCGAAAACAGGGAGGACGCAGAGGCAGGTTTGGTGAGAGCCAATGAGGTATTCACAGACGCCAACATGCAGGTTCACAGGGTGCGTGTGACTGGCGACAACTCAGCGCCTGAGAAGGTTCTGGGCATGGTCTGGGACACAAAGTCTGACCAACTGGCTGTCTCCGTACCTGAGGTACCCTGCCCCACCACTAAGAGTCAACTCCTCTCTGTCGTGGCTAAGCCATTCGATCCAGGAGGGACGACGCCCGGGCTCATGGGGGGAAAATCCTGTTTCAGCGCACCTGGAAAGAGATGCCAGACGCTGACTGGGGTCACGCTCTCAGTCCTGAGGTTCAGGCCGAGGACCGAGCATGGTGGGCGAGCACAAATGTTTGGTTTCACCGCCCTCTTACTCTCGCAATGGTTCCCAGTGACGCCCGCTTTCACGTCTCTTGTGACGCGTCAGAGAAGGCACATTGCACGGCCGTCTACGTCGTGCAAGATGGGGAGGCTAGGCTGATCGGTTCAAGGGTCAGATTGGCCCCGGTCAGTACTACTCTGACCATTCCTCGGCTGGAGCTCGTGGCTATCATCGGTGACCGCTTAATGACCTTCGTCAAGGAGTCCCTAGACATAGAGGAACCCTTCGTGACCTTTTGGTCGGACTCGACGGATGTTCTGTACTGGCTAAAAAAATCCCAAACCTCGAAAGATCTTTGCCCAAAACAGAATCAACTCGATACTCTAGCTGGTTAAGAGCCAGAGCACAGAAGATGTCAAACTCGCGCTGCGGCGCTTCTTTGCGATTCGGAGCACGCTTGCTTTAATTTTCAGTAACAACGCCAAAACATTACTGTCCCTCTTGGCACATTCCCAGGTCAGTTACATGGCGCTTCGTACCTGAAGCTTTCCCAGGGTGGGGAGGATTTTGGGAACGGATGGTGGGCGTGACAAAAATGTCTAAAGATTACTCTCCACTTGTCATCTTAGCTTTAAACATTTGTCCGTCACCCTGTATGAGCTGGCATTTCACCTCAATCTGCGGGTCTGGCCTCCGTTGACGAGGAACTGATAACGCCCGCGCACTTCCTTTTCGGTGTCACCTCGATTCGGGGAGTCACGTTTCCTTCAGGCCTCTATTGTGACCAGATCGATAGGCTGGAAGCTGCTCCCTGTTCCCTGTAGGTTAATAACTCACCACCCTGTTTGGCAGTGTTACCAGCAGGACCTAGGCACAGGACATCGGCTTGGAGACCGTGCTTCTGTTTTAGCGATAGGTTTAGGATAGGTAGGAACTTACAGTTGTATAATAACATTTCAGTGCCACTCATTAGAAAACTAGGTTTAGGATAGGTAGGAGCTTAATGTATTACATTGCAGCATCGTTAATTTTAGCAAACACAACCTGGACGCCCAGTCACCGACCATTTCAAGTTTGAAGATATTCCCTATTCCCCGTAGGTTACTCGCTCAGCGCCCTGTTCGGCATTACCACCGGCAGGTCCTAGGCACAGAGCATCGGCCTGAAAGACCGTGTCTCTGCTTTAGTGATAGGTTAGAGGCTTACCTTGATTCAATAACATTGTCGTGTCATTAATCTTAGTTTTGTGTGATTCAGATGCCATGGCTGACACTCTGTTGATCCACGACCCGGAGGTCGCCGAGTGGGCCGCCTCGCAGCGAGCGCCGAGCGGGAGACTTCATCTCCTGATCGGCGACTCCATCGCTCGGGACGCCCCACTGGCCTCCCGGGTCAACGAGGACCAGGTCCTCAACCGTGGCGTCGGCGGGGCCACCTGGCGCCGGCTCCTAGAGCAGCTTCCCAACACCATCCGGAGCTGGGAGCGGGCGGCGGCGGCGAGCGGCCTTGACCGTGGCGACATAGTCGTGTGGATGACCGGGAACGAGGTGTACCCACGGCACGCCGCCGTCGGCCGCATCAGCGAGGAGCTGCTCCGGGAGACCAGCGCGGTGGCCAAACAGGTCGTCCAACAGCTCCAACATGCGTCAGGAGGCGAGGTGATGGTGCTCGGCCCACTGCCGCGGCTGGCGATGGAGGTGCTGGGCCGCCCCAGGGAGACGACAACGGCGTACCATCTGGAGCGCCGCCTGAAGAGCGTCCTCCCGGGGGCGGTGAAGTTCGTCCCCCTCGGCTGTCAGCTGACGCGCAAGCTGGGCCGGCGCCCAGCCCTGATGGACTCTTGTGAAAAGTGGTTCCGGGGAGATGGCATCCACCTCTCCCCGGAGGGCTACCGGAAGATCTCCGCCACTCTACCCCTGTGGCTGGTCCTGCACTGATCGACAGGGGTGAGCGGCGGCCGAAGTGTCCAGTGGTCGGGACAGTGAAACCTAATTTTCAAAATGTCCACTTAATTTTTGACATTTTGGATGGGGAGTATGTTGAAATTGCATCTAAAATCGACCTTATTTCGCGTGGTATATCTCCAATAATAGAGCGCTCGGAGTTACTTCACTTCTGTTCGCGCGACTCGCTGGTAGTCATGGCAATTATAGTCTGAGCGGCACGCGCGCCGCTATTGTTGCGACTCGTTGAGAAGTCAGTTGGGACGACTCCGCCGGTGGGTGTGGGCTGGGCTCTGCGTTTGGCACTGTTTGCCAGCGCAGACACTTTATTTAATTATATATTAGAACTTATTGGAATTTAACGTAAAACTATCTTCAGTGGGCGAATTTGGCCTGCCTGACCAGTTCGTTCATCCCGCTGGGGATAGTTCTAACCTTTAGATTTATTTCGAACGCTAAAGTCATTTCGGAGCCCCACCACCGGTGTAACTTTAAGTGAGGATTTTAACGTATGTGCTAGTGTTTTGAATATTAGCCGGTCGCGCGTAGCGGCCGGCCTTTAAGGATTGGTGCAGGCCAGTGCAGGCCTGTACGCGTGAGTATTCACCGGTGCAGCCCAGCCGAGTGGTTGTAGACCGTATCCAACCTTGGAACCTGTTATGTCATCTCTGTGATTTTCCATGACTGTCACATTCCATGTTTTAGATAGACACTCTGTGTTTATGTATTATTTGGTTCCCTCGTGACATCAAGCGCCAAAATATTGAAAAATAGATTCGGCCAATTGATCCTCCTGCTTTCTCTGTTGACGGTGATTGAAAAGGTTCTGGGATGGAAAGACCGAACAATGTATAGTCAACCTTCATATAATTGATACAGTCCACTATTTAGATAACTGTTATAACTGTTTACTCGAAAAGTTCCCTGTCCAGCTTACAATCGCAACACCCCATAAGGGATATAAATGTGCATTCCTGCACAGCACAAAGATGTGATAAACCATTTCCAATTTGCCAGAAGACTCCTCTGCAAGGACAATGGTCCAATCCAAGTCTGCAAAACATAGAATAAGCTGTGTCTTTTGCACAGATGGATGCACACTGGATGATCAGGGTGTGTGTGTATGTTTTTTAACTGACTGATTATATGTATCCAAGTTTCTGATAATATCTTGTATTTTTTGTCACAAGAAAGTTGAATCGTTTTGTTTTCTCTAGTATGGATGAAATATGGAAGCACTGCCACAGAGGTACAGCAGAAATATCACAGAGAGATTGTGTCCACCACAAAAGAACAGGTTGCTTAAATGCAAACTGTTCTTCTCAGTACCCAATTCTGGTCCAAATGGATCATCAGGAACTATTCTGGAAACTTTTTCAGTCCTGATTATTAATGCTAAAATGCATCAGTTAAGAGCTTTGGAAATAGTTATCATGGGAATGATGTCATGCAAGGAAAACAAGGTTATTCCCAAGAGACGGCATTGCTATTGCTTTGAGTAGAAACATGTTCAACAATGGAGCAAAAATTGGGCCTCATCTTAGCAATGGTTGATATTTTCCACTGCACGTCTGAGGAAATGTTGCCAATGAATAATGTTTGAATTATTTAGTTGAAATGTTACAGGAATTTATCTGATTTGTGGCGCCTCAAGGTGAAGAATCACAAGTATTTCACGACGCATGTATGTACATGAAAACATTTTTTCTCTAGTTAAATGAAACATCGGAACTGTTTCTGAGGCTCTTTTTTAAGGTGCTGCAAACCCTTTTATTTGTCTCTAAGATAAGGCCTAACAATTTTTCACATGGATGGACACAAAATAAAACCATTATTGATGAGAGAACAACAATGGTGCATCAATCATGGTTGTATCTTGCTTGGTATAGAAGTGATGGGCGAAAATGTTAATGCCCAGGGGCGCTGCCACGGAATTTTTACAGGGAAACGGACCCGGGCTGGTGCTGACCGGGGCAGGGGAATTGTGAGCATATTTGGTACCTGACAGCATTAATGAGGATAAACCGAAAATTTTGGGGAGACCTCCCCCTGGTTGGCCAACAGGAGGATGCGTAGGTACCCCGTCCCACCGGTTTTGGCGCCCATTTAATTGCCCTTGTGTACGGGCATTGTATCATCTTTGACCTCGATTGACCTCCAAACAGACTTAGCCTAAGGTTAGTGGGCACTATCGAAACGTATTCATGACTGCGTAGTGCGTATAAATGACTGATCACTATCCAATATTGGCTTTTAGGTCCGACATATCACGCTTAATGCGAGCGTTCTTCCTATTATAACTTGAAGCTACGTAATAACATCCCCAATATTCAGTGTCCTGTTGCGCCCTAGCCTTTGAACCGATATGAAAATGGATGTTTCCTTAGTGAAAGAGCTGGTCCGGCTCTGTCGAATGGCGTTGAGAAAGTGGTTCCGGCTATTTTGCGTACGGAGATAAGCAAGGTTTTATAGAGCACTGCATTTGATACATTTTGACGTATATGAATTATTCCCCTCTGGTGACCACAGTATTGACCTTCCACAAAAATTCCGGGAGTAACGCCGATTGCATTTCCGACGACCTTTCGATCACTTTTTCCGCTTCTATCTTTCTTTGTTTCCGAGATCGAGGGTGTCATTTTTAACCCCCTTCCACCAGAGGGGGGTTCATAGGTGATTCATGCTGGTCACCGGGGCTAGGGTTAAGGGCCAGCATGTATAATTTTGTTGCTTTCAGATCATAACTTTAACTTTAATACTGAATTATAATCTCATGAAATCACTTAGGTAATGACTTGATTCTGGCTTAGGTCATCGATATCGAGAAACCCGATCTATATTTTATAGGTTTTTTTATATCTATATTTTATCGGTACCTTCCCCCTTGCACTCGCCAGTGCTTCCCTATAGCCATATTTATACCACTTTTAAGACCGATTTTGTAATACATGTAGTATTAGGTTCGGCGACCATCTAAGCAGCTTGGATTTTAGTCGGCGACCACAAGCTCACTTTTTAGACCCCTGATATCGCCGTCGCAGAGTTTGGCGCCGACTCGCCTACGAAATATATCGCCTGTTGATTGCAGTCTCCTACGTTGCCGCGTTGATGCTGATTTCTTGTTTACTGCAAGTACATTGTCTCCAGTGTCCATATATGCCGAAACCTAACGCTTTATTTTCGTTGTAAGAGAGGTTTCGTCAGGAATTGTGTCCGCTCTGGGCGGCAATGCCAGGGCCAGTAGTGGGAACTTCAGTAGCTGAGATCAGGCAGTTGCAGACCTCTCCCTCGCAGCGGTAGTGATCAGCGTTGCCAGAGCATCTGCTGCCGCGATTCTGGCTCCTTTGGGAATCCTTGGAATCACTCGATTTCTGCTTCGCAACTCGGCTATATCATCAGCTAACGCTTCGTTTACTTGTTTTTCTGCAAGGGCTGAGTCATGTGTCTGGAACCGAGTAGACTGCGGGCTGTCGCCTGCGCCCATACAAGTGGGACACCACCACTGTGCCAGGGCAGCTACCTAGGCTTTCGTGATCTGGACGCATGATAGATGAAGCCAGTTGTTGCATCTGTTGCACTGGATGGTCCGTTTTCTTGCGTTGGCCCTTGAGCACTGGTGACATGCCTTAGTCGGCTTTTGCCCTGGATTGGGCCCTGGATGGGGATGCACGTCTCCGGCTGTTAGCAAGAGTAGGCGGAGAAATAAAGACCTCCTGTGGGGGCTGTTGGGACATCTACCTGGCTGAGTTGGACGCCGAGAGTCTAAAACAGTGCTAGCTGCGGCGATGATGAATGTTTCATAGCTGAAGGCGTCGGTCTGATTAGTTGGTGGTGTCCACCAACGTGCCGCGATGACACACAGAAGCAAAGCGGTCTTCATTGTCATCAAATAGATGTCATTGGAAGCTTATAAGTTTCGGTATATTTCTCCATTGAACTGTATGCTTCACTTAAAGTATTCTGAACATTCGTTGAAAAATCGTTGATAAAACAAACCCGTCTTTTTAATATCTTCTGAAAACACATTCAGTTTGTTTTACGAACGCTGGGTAATAGGTGAATTGTAGAGACTGATAAGTTCACATTTTCTCTTATCACATTTTGGATCTTGAATATGTTTTCAGGATAATCATTTTAAACTCCGAATTGGCACGAGAATTATCCCTAGAAAAATCTTCCTGGAAAGGTCAAATAGATAAAGCCGTTCTCCGCCACTATAAGAGTTGTTCTCCGCCACTGTAATAGCTGAAGCCGTTTCTATTTTAGAATATAATGACCCTCGCAGCGTGTTTTCAGGTGCGAATCTCTTGTCATAGTGTCACGTTCTCCAGTGAAGATTTAGCTGATGCGTAGTAGACAATAGCTAATAAACTCGGAATCTGCCAAGGTTTTCAAATTATTTTGAAGGCGTAGTTATCTGTGATTCAACGATTATATACTCCAGGAAAACTTACTGTCTTGAGGACCATCCATTCAAATAGTATCGGAGTCAGAGAGGGAGAAATCTCCATACCCTGCTGAGTGCGTCAGATTAGGCAACTCCGTCTTCAAGAAGCTTTTGGGAGAAATCCAAGATGTTACGTCCATTTCCCGTCCTGAATAATCGACCAACTGGTACTTGGGTGACATCCACTTACTTTTCGGACATATATTTGTACTTCGGTCGCCGATCAAGGTCCACACTAAACGAGGCAAACTAGACGAAAGTGACGCAAGATAAAACAGAGCTGATTTAAAGTGAGTATTTACGTAAGACTTCAACAAAGGTTATTAAAGAATGGAGAATGTTCACAGGAAGTCACATGCAGTTCACAGCTAGTAAGGCGTCATTATTTACTCCACGAGGGTAAGAGAAATTAGCGGCCAGCACCAAGGCTGTTGGCCCAAGCAATCGCACGTGCAAAGAAAATCGAAGTGCAAAAACATATATCGAAGTGCAAAAAGGATTCTAGGAAACGTGCACGAGTAAGAGAGTTACCTACCTGAAGAGAATTTTAGTAACAACGCAAATTCTCATATTTTGGTATTCAACGATTAAAGGTGGCTTACACAGTACAGCATAATAATGGTAGGTACTTAACGCCCATCATATGCTAGTATGAAAATGCTAATGGTTAGTAAAGAGCTAAAAAAAGAATATAAGATTCATTGCAACATCATAGTTAATAAAATAAGAACAAGTATCTAATAATAACGGTAGGTACTTCACACATTAAACACTAGTACACATGTCAATATTATGTAAAAAGCTACAAAAATGTATAAAAGTTAAGAAACACATCCTGCCATCCTGTATATCAATAAAAATATAAATATAATATATATAATACAAATACAATATATAACAATCCTATAACAATGATATAAAAACTAGCTGATCACAAACATATGTTAAAGTTATCCAAAACTATTTAGAACTGCGGTTATGTATAATGGGAAGCCACCTGTCGTGAAACCTGCTCCCAGAGTTCCGGTTGATGTTGGCGTCGTTCGGTAATGTCAGTACCGTCTCACGACGGCCAGCAGTGCGGATGTAAGCGGACTCTAGGAGCAGGCGTTGATGATAGTTGGTGGCGTGGTCCAGGATTTGGGCTTGGTCAAAGTGGGGGGTGCAGGTTAGGGCTCGGTGAGAACCTAGTGAAAATAACAAAATTAAAAATTTAGTCCCAGGACACGTTTTTTTCTTTGTAAAATTTAATTTCAAGACGGTTTTACTCTTGTGCATTTTCGTATTTGAGCACTCCTTCCCTTACAAAATTCGGGATATTTAAAAGTGGATCATAAATTCCAACGCTGCTCGCGCATTATGAAGTACAGTGATCAGAGACGTATTCATTTAATCCACCAAAATGCAATAAAAATACAATGAACTCAGGAGAGACGCACAACGCCAGCTCACATCCAAGTCACATGTCCGTGCCCCAAGGGATACGCCCGGTGGGAGCCAGTCAATGCACTGTAGGTGGCTGGGCTGAGCACTGAGCAGTTTTCAGCCTAACAAAGCCACCACCACTTACATCCAGTGTGCGGTTATTCCTAAGGGTGCTTATATCGTAACCCATTGCTCCTCTATTCGAGTTAAATAGGTGTCCTGAAGCCTCCCGAGTCACTTAGCCTGCCGCATAGGTCAGCACCACGTGACGTTACAAACGAACGAGCGGGTACTCCAGAGCGAGATCAAGATAGCCATGTCAGCAGATGAACTCAGTGCATTTTATGATCAGTCAATTATTTTCCACATCATCCAAGTCCTCAATAGTTTGCTTCAGTTTCAGTTTAAGGATTATGCGGTTCATGCTGGTTTTTTAGCCGCCTCTGCCCGTTGCAGCCAGACTTGCGGGTCATAACGTCAATAAGTCATCGCAGTCGACTCCCGACCGGACCACCAGAGACGTCGTCGCCGTCGCTCCCGCTCATGGCGCGCCACCATCCATGCCTCACTGGAGCATTCAGACATGGAATGTTGCCAGGATGTGCTTCTTGGTGGTGAATTTTGACATCTCCTCCCTATGGTGGAGCCTTGACCTGATGTAGCCATCCCTGGCTTCACGCCCACACACAGCAGCCGCCGCCTCTGTCATCAACTTCACGGACCTTTCCGTCGACTGGGTGTGGCAGGAAAATTTTGGAGGAACAAAGGGCTCGTTCAGGAATCTCTTTATATCAGTCGTGGATATGGAACAGGTGAAGCTGGGCTCCTGCACCTCCCCAGGCTTCCAGCTGATCAGGTTGATCAAGGAGGTGGCCGAAAGGTTCAACTTAGGAGTTATCCTAGGCCTCAGGCTGTTGTCCCCATACTCAGCTCCTCCCCGCAGCTTCAGAATCTGGCTGATCGCAAACTGCCTGTCATGAGACTCGGAGCTGGCTAGTAGGGAGACCAAGAGGCACTCAGGGTGCGAGTACCATGACCCCGTCTTCACGTAGAAAGTGATAGCATCATTTACCTTCTTTGGCTGGGTTTTTAGAAGCCTCAGGCTAGTCAGGGCATGATAGGGAGCATCTACAATGTAGTGCTTGATCTTCATGTCAAAGTACAACTTGAAGTAGTACTGGATGCAGAACCTGACCAGGATCTCCAGCGTCCTGAGGTGATGGCCGGTTAGACCGTGCTTCCTAGTCCACATGAAGACCAGCCTCTGCCCAGTGGTCAGCCACCTGGCATGGCACAGCGGGCCGCAGTGCAGCTTCTGCAGGGCAGGGGGAGACTGCCATACTTTACTGCCTGGACCAGCTTGTAAGAGGTCTTCTGGTCTGTGCTCATGGTATCCACTACCCTATCCGGTATGAAGATGAGGTCCTCGTCCCCAGATAGTCTCTTAAACCAGGGGTTGTAGGCCATGTCATTGACCTCTCAGAGGAGCGAGCACACCGGGCCTGTGAAGCCCATAGCTGAGCCAGTAGGACCATCAATGGCAGCAATTAAGTGCCTTAGAGGTAGTTCATTCGTGTGGATACAGCATATGGCCCAGAAGAGTCTTCTCCCTAAAAGTTTTTCCAGCAGAGCGTGGCTGCCTCCCTTCCACCCAGTGTTCATGTTGGTGGAGTCACCCATGAGGATCTGAAGGGACTCGGTGGACTCGTGTTGTTCCAGAATGTCGTGCAGGGCCTGGGCAATGTTCAAAGCAGGCTTTTCAGGATTAACTGGAGTCTCAGGCACAAAGTGCGTCAGATATCTGCCACTTGGCTCATCTGTCACTGCATAGTGTTCCTCAGTGATCATTTCCATATTCAGCTTGCCAGAGATATCTGGCACCATAGTATGGTGTGTTTGTCACGTCTCCCATCATAACCCATGCCAACTATCTTAGTTGATAGGTTCTTCTCTCTGTCTTTTTCCTTTGACCCTGCCATGACGCTCTTTCTCGCCCGGACTAACTTGCTGGGATCGCATGCCAAGTGGACCGTATCAGGAGAAAGGTAACCAGCAGTAATGAGGTCCTTCAGAAAACCGCTTGCGATGGCAGCAGTTGCACCACGAGACACACTGTATCTCAGGCTGGCCATGGCCGTGTTCAGCACCGGCATAGTATTTCTCCTGGGCCCGGGCCTGTCCAGGTACCTCGCCACCAGCCATGCACCTTCACCCAGTCTTTCCTTCAGCAAAAGTCCACCAGCCTCCTGGCTTCCTCCTGCTGTTCCTTTGCCAAAGAAATGGGAGGGGTGGACTCCGGTTCCTTACCAATCTCATCTGATTCAGCCAGAAACCCCTCGGCATGTTTTTGCTGATGCAGCATCATCTCTTTTTCATCACTTTTCTCCTTTTCCCTTTTCAATTCTGCCTCTTTTTCGGCAGCTTTTCTCTTTCCTGCGTTCACCTGCCTCTCGGATTCTTTCTCATCATTGCCTGTCATATACATAGATGACTTCTCACCCGTCTTCTCTTTCTGCCTGGCTAACCACAGCAACTCCATCACTGGCACTTTGCTGGTGACTGGGCAGTCACACTTGATGTGTGTCCCCACTTTGCACTCCTTTATGTTCTTGCAGTCAGAGCCAGGCTCATTACATAGCAGGATACTGCAGTTACAGGTGGTGATATCCAAGAGCCTATCCAACATGTCCATCACTTTTTCCTTCTCCTTCTGACTTGCTCTCTTCCTGGCAACTTCATCCACTTTCTTCCACAACCTCTCCACCTTCTTCTCCAAACTCTTCTCCTTGATAGTGACAGGGGGACAGAACTTGACGTTTGACCTCTGCCACTGTGCCTGAATGAGAGGCACCAGTTCCTTCACCAAATCCGTCACGTGAATGTCTGTTTTTGCACCGCTCTGCTCCAGTAGAAATCTCTCCCTGATTAGGATACCCCTCTGGATAGCTGCCCTCAGAGTGGGCACCTCGCTGGGGATGAACTCTTTGCCTGGGCCCACGAGTTCGCCCAGTTTGGTCCCAGACTCCCGCCTGGTCCTTGGACCTTTACATGAACCAGGGCTGGACATCTGAGACAGAAAAATATTTACAATGTATGTAATTACAAAGGTATACTCGCTATTTAGCCCATTGCGCTGTATGTCCACGCAGTTTGACACGCCCCTAAACCAAAATAATAAATCAAATATACATTTAGCTCACTTATCAGTCAGAACCGTCGTTGCACTTTCGCAACATAAGCTTCTGATACCGCGGTACAACTACCTCCCCTGGCTCGAAACTACAAATACACCTCGATTCCGGAATGGCCCCATGCGTTGCGTGTGACAATGGTGCACGCGCTTCAGTTGGATGTTTTCATCCAGAAGCATCTCCCGCTCCGCAAACTCCATGTATACCGCGGCATTGGTTCTACTGCGAAAACGCATTGCTGACCTCCTATAGACTGGTCCGAAAAAACCGTAGTAAGAAGAAGACTTACAAAGCACATGTTCCCTTAGTCTTCTCAACATTCCCTTCAGGCTTAATTCATTTATAGCAGTTTCAGGTCAAACTTTTCGGAGTCCAATAACAAGCACAAAATTACCATTTCCCGTCAATGACATAGGAAATCGAGAAAATTGCATTCTTCAGGCTCAATTTTGCAAAGGAAGGAGTGTCCAGATAAAAAATGCAAGAGGACAAAGCCACCATAAAATTCATTTTTACATCAGAAAACATATATCCTAGACAAAAATGATAAATTTTATTTTTTTCACTGAGCCCTAGTGCAGGTCCGGTGGGTGCTGAAAGCTGAGGTGTTGGCTTTCGACCGATTGCTTCCTCTCCAGCTTTCCCTGTGTTCTTTTACTCTTGTTTGCAGTTCTCGGTCGGTTTCTCCAATGTAGGTGACGGGCTTGCCATTCACTGAACATGAACATTGTATGCTGTAAATGATGTTTGAGTTCTGTTCTTTTGGTAGGTGATGTTTCGCTTTGCTGCAGAGGATTCTGGATATGGTTCGTTGTGGTTTTTACACCAGCTGTACGCCGATTGCCCGACTCGCACGTTTTAATAATTGTTGGGGTTTAACGACGCACCAACTGCCAGGGTCATACGGCGTCGCCACTCGCACGTTTTAACTGGTAAAACGATGGTCCTGTAAATGGTGCCGAAAACCGGACTGGAAGAGACTGGTTGTTCGCCCCCGCTGGGGTGGGGAAGGCACGGGCCTTGAGCTTGATGTCCTCAGCGGTTTTGGTGATGGTGGACTTGATTGTATTTAGTGGGTATCCGTTCTGCTGGAACTTTTCTTTGACGAATAACAGCTCCTTCTCTCGGTCCTTGACAATGCTGCAGTATCTGTAGGCTCTGATGGTGTCTGCTCGAATGGCCGCTGTGAGGTACCCAGGTTCTGTGAAAGACTGCCAACGTTTTTAATTTTCACTAGTGGAGAAGTCCTTTATATTTATGTAATTCATTCACATCCACTTATCATGGCATTTCGAGCTTGAAATTATGTAGGCAATGCCAGAGAAAGGACTGAGTTTTATTTGCCGAGTGCAGACAGCATCTATACTTATCAAGGAATATCCTCAAGCTATGACAGATAGTGCTTCGAAATAAGCAGTTGCCAGCCGAAGCTTTTAGGTGTTCGTTTTGACCCATTTCAGGGCCTAAATGCAGAATTAGATTTTTGGTACCCTCTGTCTGGCAGTTATGTTACTTGGTTAATTCGTGTTTGCAGTCTAATGAAGGAAGAAAATAGAAAACAAAGATGTGGTTTGCAAAGAGTGAGTTATTGCATGAGCTTAGGACTTTATATGTTGTTCATGCTTTAAGTTGAAAAAGTCTGTTTTTGAGCCAAATCACATATAAGGCTGTATGACTTTTACATAATATTGCTGAGATGAGATGCAAAATAAGTAACAGATAAGTACACTTTAAAACTGTATATGCTGCATTGTTCATGTTTGTCTAACGACTGTTCCCGGCATGGGTCTAGTGTGAATATGCAAATTCTCAATGACTTATTATTGCCAAATAAAAGTATGAAATTTTTCCAAACATTTAGGTCTGAAAATGCCTGAACTGTCAGTAACGTGAGCACATATGTTGAGAAAATAGCGCAGAGTCGATTCAACTCTGACTCACGGCTTGGAGACTGACTCCAATTCTGACTCGGCTCGATGAGTTGAGCAGTTCAGTCGACTCTGCCTTAACCCGAATCCAGAGGTGAGTCGACTCAACTCTGACTCAAGCAAAATTTTAGTCGACTCGGAGTCGATTCCGATTCTGATTGGCAACTCAACAAGTCTGCCACAGGATGCAGGGCCAAATGACATGCACTATGCTGTACCGTTTTCAGAATTATTTTTGGGCTCAATAATGTTGTAAAACGCAAAAACTACGAAAATCGGAAACTTTTGCATTGAGCCGGGAGCAAATTTCCGTCACCAATGTTGCGTATCCATGGGTATCAGCGTGCTAAATCTGCGCCTATGTGACGACTACACGATGCAAATACAAGCATCGCTCTGTGAGGCACCTACCCGCCCCGAGGAACTGTTCAGGCAAGCACTGTCAGTTTGTTAATGTTTCCACTTTTTGGATATAAGTCGTAGATTTCGGTTGATTAGAAGGCAAAATAAAAACAATGGAATTCTCACAGACCTTTCGATTTTCTAAAATTCATATCAAGTCACTACAACCGACATCTTAGAAACAAAAGCGGAAATATAGTTGCACCCGAAAAATCATCATCCTAAAGTATTTACTCTTCCGTCAAGCTCAAGTCATGATGCAACTTTGTTCCTTAGAAATCACAATGTTCACAATATTGTAAAATTCACAAACACCGAAGCGTAAGCTGCAACATTATATGTTTATTTTTTGCTCAGACAACACATTTCCGCAATGATAGTTTTCGTGCTGGTTTCATTGTAAATTTAGCTTTGTATTCCTACGCAACAGCTTCAGCGTTGTGAATGCAATGCAGAAAATAAAAATTTCACGCTCTAAGGGGAACGTGAAATATTCCACCATTATGTTTTACCTCCAATTCTTGTATCAGGTATCCACTCAGTTTTCGTCCACCAATGCGTTCCACTGGTTGTACCTAAGCCACCATCAGCAAGACCAAAAAGCCGGACGTTTTTTCTATACTTACAATACTTGCCTTTTTGCCAGCCACAACTCGGAAAGCTTTCTAGATGGACAAGAATCTCTTCAAAACGCGGACTGGCTCGTCACATTCCAAACGTCAGAAACAATACAACGAACATGTTCTTATCGGAAACAGAAATCCATGCCAGCCTCAGCTTTCGGCAGCCAGACTATTTCCATCGTCTCTAAAATAAGCACCTAGGGATAACATTTTCAAAAGATCTAAGGTTCCATAAGCATGTAAACCATATTGTTAAAAAGCAAAAATGATATTCACGCTTTCCAGTTGCACCATTCTTGTCAAGATTCGCCTAAAAGAAAATCATCAAACCTGGGCAATGCTCTACTTTGACTATGGATATGTTGTTTACGATGGACTATTGACTTTATACGACAACTAGATGCTTGAGAAACAACAAAACAGATCAACACGATTAGTAACAAAGAACCGCCGTAGAACTCCCACAGGAAAGATGAAATTATATTTGGGTGGATCAGTGGCGGATCCAAGACTTCATTTCAGGGGGAGGGGCTAGGGGGCTCGAGCCTCCCCGTAATTGCCTCGAAACAGCCTCCGGCCATGCATTTACTATATTAACTCAGCAATATTCGTGGGGGCTTGAGCCCCTAGCCTCTTTGTATCCACCACTGGGTTGGACCTGTTTAAGGACACGAAGGGGAAGTGCATATATTCAAATTTTGAGGTCTGGTTTTTGGAAGCGCACCTACTTACACCGCTCACTATTTTAATATTGCAACTATTTGCAACTCCTTTAGTATTCAATATACCGAATACTACAGAAGATGCAGTTAACAGGGCATTACGAAGATTGCGTCAAAGAACGGAGTTTCCTTTCAAAACCGTGAACATGAATCGTTCATTCATACCAAGCGTAAAACAACCTTTTGACAAGTTACCAAACCAGCTGAAAGAAATACTCACTAAAGGTTTTCGCAAAACACCTAAAAGAACACTTCAAAGGCCCTCCAACCTCGGATGTATTATTCGATGGGATCAAAAATTCAAAACTTCCTCTTTACCCAGATACAGCTAGGTTTTCCTCCAATTAACGCTCACGTGAAGGAGGCTCAAAATTCAGGCTCACCCTCCTGTTCTTGTGGTTACCCAAATAAAAACATAGAATATTATTTCCGGCAATATCCCCTTTTTAGCCTCAGAAACATGTCATGCCAAATAGTATATCCACCATAATTATTTCTTCATCCATAAACATGCATCGAAAACACAAAATTCATATCTTACTTCACGGTCGAAATCTTTCTTCTGGTAAGGACCAGGCAGTAGCTCATGCGGTCTTTCACATTGTTTCAACAGGAAGGGGTTTGTGGCAAACCATAGGTAGTGTAAATAATCAGGTTGCCACCAGTGCTGGACGGGGTGTTATTTCAGGAGTGTGTAGCGCGGAGGTGGGGCGGCCCGTGTGGCAGCTGGGAGACGGCACAGTCATTGTGTTTGCGCTGGATGCCTCGATCTAAGCGCTCCGGTGCTGTCGTGTCCTTCGTAAAAGACTATTGGTACGTATGTTTGGGCGTAACAAATGTATAGACATAGATATAGACCTTGCCACCTCGATTTGCCTACGTGCATCGATTTCAATCAGAATATACATCCAACTCAACTGGAAGGTTTTCGGGTGATATTTTAAGGGGATTCGGGTGATATGTTAATCCGGCATGCTATCAATCTTATGAACGTCGTAAGCTTGTGTTTGTGATGTGGCATGGCTGGAAAGGCGTCGGGGATTTTTTATTTGCAAGGATTTTTCGATTGCGTTGCTTGCGTTAAAGCTAAATTGGCCCAAACTAAACTTTTCCGACAGCTTAGGCCACATTTATAACGTGGCAGAGCCTTTCAAAATAACTTTCGTCTTCGTTTATTTGCAACTGTCTCACATGTCAAACGGTTTGAGAAATTTAGGTGTTTTAATGAAAGTTGAATAACGTTTTATTAATACAGTCTTTCTGTTACTTGTCTGTATTTCGGTTAAGAGTAAAGCTGTTTCTTCAAGTAACATTACATCCCGTGCCATTCTGCTGCCAGCTTTCTCAGCGAGTTTGATAATGTGCGAGAAAAATTCCGCGCAATCACGATTAAGATTACACCATGCCTCTAAGAACATCACACATTTGCAAGTTAATGAAAACCACCAAGCACTGCTGCGGCAGCTGCGTTCTTTCACCTTCGATGGGGAGAAGAGATGTCGACAGGCTCCGCAGTCTTACTGAGGCATGCGGCCGCATAATGCGCTGAAGGAGTCGACGTTTCTTACACTTTTAGTGCAAACAGGACTTAAAAATGAAAATCCCTCCTAAAATTCACGAAGATAAGTGATGGAGGCGATGAACAGTGATTGGCTCAAATGTAGCATAATCATTAGTAGTGAGCCTCTTCAATTGCCAGCCGAAGAAATTGTTCGGTAGTCTTGCTTCAGCCATGATTGACGTGGCACTGCTTCAAAAGAGATTCGGTAGTCTTGCTTCAGCCATGATTGACGTGGCACCGCTTCAAAAGAGATTCGGTAGTCTTGCTTCAGCCATGATTGACGTGGCACTGCTTCAAAAGAGATTCGGTAGTCTTGCTTCAGCCATGATTGACGTGGCACTGCTTCAAAAGAGATTCGGTAGTCTTGCTTCAGCCATGATTGACGTGGCAATGCTTCAAAAGAGATTCGGTAGTCTTGCTTCAGCCATGATTGACGTGGCAATGCTTCAAAAGAGATTTCGGGTAGCTGCGGCCCAGTGCTCCACAAAAGCTTGGAATGGGCAGAGCTGATCTGGCGGACACCAACTGAGGAGTAGTGCTCGCGACTCGAGATGGGTCACAGAGTGCTATGATAAGTATATAACAATGGTGCTTAGTAGTTAACACGCGCATTGACGGGGGGCGGGTACCTGCCCCCCTCGGGTTTTTCGGAGATATCATAAAAACGGCGACGCGCAGCGCCGCCGTACTTGGTATACCTTTTCTCTCATCTTTGTTCTCAACTTTTGTCAAAATTTTAAGGCCAGGTTATCTCAGGTGAGGTCACCAGTACAGGTCAAGTGACTTGACCTCAAAAAAAGTTTAAGATAACATAAGTCGTATCCGATTGAAACTCATATCACATAAAGAGGGTGAACTTATCCGATTGAAACTCATATCACATAATGGGCCCACTGAGTTCTCTAAAATATGTTCTGGTATTTTTGGTATCGATGACCTAAGGTCGGGTACGAGCCAGACTTGTTGATGACTCAAAATTTTTCGAGTCGACTCAACTCTGACACACAGCTTAAAAGGCTGACTCTGATTCTGACTCGACTCGATGTGTTGAAAATGAATGATGACTCAATCGAAATTCATAAGTGAGTCGACTCAACTCTGACTCAAATAAACATTGAGTCGGAGTCGACTCCGACTCAGAATGGTGACCAAGTATGTACACAAAAAATGCACATTTCCTTTCATAGGACACAAATTCCAATACATTTATTCATGGTATTAACTATTTAATAACTGCACATTTCTTTCAATAAAATGTCAATTGCAATGCATTAATCTACGACATAAGTTATGTTTGCATAGGAATGAAGATAGGTGCCAAATGCGAAGATAGGTATGAGTGAGATGAAGGGCCTGAAGGCTTTTCATTTTGAAGGTATGTCCTTCATGAGTAAAGTCAGAATAGGCAATAAGCGAGGTTTAAAACACAAGGAACGGGACTCAATATTTTAACATTTCACATTTTGAGTGGCAATTCCTGTCCCAGTGCATTTTGAAAAATCCTGTGACAAATTAAGCTTAGAAATACATGCTAAGCCGCGTCGAGCCGAACCTGTGCACCACCTCAATCAAAAACAAAACAATGGACGCTCGCGTTGTCCTCCCGATAAACATGTGGTAAATACTACAGATCGCGCACTGAAGACATTAAGCGTACCTAACCTCCGATAAGACAAAAGGTGACGATCATGGCAGTTGAATAACGATAAATAGCAGTTTGAAAAAGTCACGTGACTTAAAAACCTGAGAAATCTGCATACCTTGCCATGAGGCTACAAAGCAAAGATAACATATTGTGGCGCACAATAATGGTTTCGTGACTGGTGTGGCGCGCGTGGGGTACAGTGCTTTGTTGTGTGCAGGCAGTGGGCGCTAAATAGGTAAATGATAATCAACATAATTTAAAGAGTGGTGGTTTGTGAGGGACTTGATGTGTAGAGAATGCCAGAGATAGGCTGAGTTTTACTTCCCGTATACAGAGAACAGTAGGTACAGTGTTGTGTCGTCGGTGTTTATATTATCTACCAGGGGATGTCCTCAAACCATGAAAAATCAAGAAAGTACTTTTAAAAGCAGAAAATTGAAGCTTTTAGTTTCGGTTTTGACCCATTCCAAGGTTTATGTGGGTGCTTGTACTACTGAGTTTTTTTAGTGTTTCAGTTAACGAAAGGAAAAAAATAGAAAATAAAGATGTGGCTTCCTAAGAGTGAATTATTGTATGATTATTAGCTTAGGACTTCTTATCATGTGCACCCTCAAAGTCTAAAAGTCTAAATGTGTGCCAAGTCACATTTTTCTGTATGATTTTGCATGCTATTGCTTATATTAAATGGAAAATACTAGGAAGTGTGTGTGCTTTTGAAACTGTATAATTTACACAGCTTATTTTTGTTAATGACTGATCCCGGGATGGGTGCAGTGTTGATATGAATTTCTATGAATAAGTTCCCTATTACTAGCAAATTGCAACACAAAAATCCTTCAAAATTGTTTGCTTTTAAATTGTCTAAAATGTTTCTAAAATAAATTGTCTAAATTGTCTAAAAACATTTCTAAAATGTCAGCCATGTGATCACATATGTCAAGAAAACAGAGTGCTGAGTCGACTCAACTCCCGACTCACAGCTTAGAGGCTGACTCCAATTCTGACTCGACTCAACTGGTCGATCAGTTGAGTCGACTCAGACTTAACTCAAATCTGAAAGTGAGTCGATTCAACTCTGACTCAAGGAAATTTTGAGTCGACTGAGAGTCGACTCCGACTCTAGGTCGCGACTCAACAAGTCTGGTACGAGCCATGACCTCTCCATTGGAAATACATGGGAAAAATGATTTTAACTGAATAACTTTGTAACAGATGGTGATATAGTGTTTATTTTAGCTGCATTAGATTCACCTTGTCTTTGCAGTTCTAATGATACGCATTTTATCTAATTTGACCTTGACCTGGCCTCAGGTCAGGTCAAACCCTTGATTTGACCTAGCAAGGTCATATTATATATATATATATATATATATATATATATATATATATATATATATAACATTCGATTCGGCTTGCTGCAAAGATTCATATAGTTCCAGTTATTTTGCTCTATCTTTCCTTGTTCAGATGTAATGACCAAACAACTTCATTTACATGTTATCCCTATGACGGCATATTTCGACTTCTAGTGACCTTAAATGTGACCTGAAAAAAATCTTTCAAATATTTTTGATGGAGAAGCGAATGGGCTACCCAACGCTGTTTACCTTTTTTCGCTACCTAGCGTGGTTCTCGAGATCTTAGGGGGGGGGACGGGTACCCGCCACCCTCCGTCAAAGTGAAGGTGGCTGAGACCCCTGTCAATGCGCGTGTTAAAATTTAGAGCAAAGTTTGATCCAAAACCGTGTGGAAAACAAGATAAATATACAGCAAAAAACTAGTGCAAATAATAAAACTGATATCATATGTATTTCCTTCAGAAATGACGGGACCACAAGTTAGATGGAAGGGGGGACGGAGCGAAGCCCCTGGAACATCAATTTACCTCCAGAGGGGCGCCTCTTGAGAATAAGAGATAACAAGTCCTTGTGACTTTAAGGAGTGTCTATTCATCTCTGATCGGAAAGGGGAAATTCTATTTTCGCATTAGGGACGTTGAAATCTGAAGAGGGCGGTCAAAATGACCGGTCAAAGCTGAGGGGAGTTTGCAGCTCTATTGGAGGGCATTTAAGGTGGTCGGATTTAAAACTGGAAAATTATCGAGGAAACTGTTAACACACACACTGGACAGGAGTCAGAAAGTGCCCCCCCCACCTATTTTCTAATTTGGCCGGGAACACCGACGAAGCTGAAAGATGCTACTTCCATAAATTTGAATGTGTCGATGAGTGTTCGAATGGCGAAATAGTTTTCGATATCAGTGGATAACGCTTCGACTTATAGGTTGATAAGATATGACAAGTATTTGGATGCCAGCCTCGGTAGGCAGCTGCGCCAGTTCATTTCCAGGGTAGACTGGGTAGTGAGGTCAAAGTGCTAGACAATCGGCATTGCATAGCACGATTACTCATTTAAAGGTCATGGTCAAGTTCCAAGATAATCCAGCACGACGTATATTACATTTTGACGTCAAAATTAAAGCGAGCCGTATGACCCTGGCAGTTGGTGCGTCGTTAAACCCCAACAATTAAAGCGATTAAGGCCGAGGTAATTGATCAAGGTGAAATTTCATGGACTTAAGAAAATTCCTCATTTTTTTACTTAGCGACATGAAGAGTGTTAACTATGATGTATGTACACTGCCGAATGTACCATACTTGGTTTTTGTCTTATCTGAAGAATCGGCAGCAGCGCGTTGTTATCAATGAAAAGTGCTCGGAGTGGTGCCAGGTTACATCTAGAACTCCAGAAGGTGGACAAAGACAAAGACAAAGACTTTATTCAGAGTCTTCCACGGTCATCCATGGCTACTACGACCCCACGTCAGTTGGAATGGTAAGAAGGAGACACACACACACGACATTAAAATCAATGTAAACAGGGTTATTTAAAAACATCGTTAAAAAGACAAAGCATACCACACAAACACCACTCGCTCAGCGCACCTGATCCCGCTCTGCTCGGTTGGACTTGTATCACAACCGCTATTTTTCATGTACATACATAAATGATCTACCAGCCGAGATATCCTCCTCGTACTTCTTTATGTTCGCCGACGACGTAAAAAAGTATAGTCAGTTCACTTCCATAAGCGATTAAGCGCAACTTCAGGCGGATTTACACCGATTCTGCCCCTGGTCTAAAACGTGGAAACTAAATTTGAATCCGGCTAATTGCAAGTACTTTCGTATGTCATTGGAAACGAGACCGCTTCATTCGACATATTTCGTGGAAGCTATGGCATTGGAAAACGTTGAGAATATCAAGGATTTAGGCGTATTCATATTCATGTTACATTACATTACATATGCGTATGCTCGTGTCAACACCGTGAAGAAAGGTCTGTTCAGGGGGTTAACCATTGGGACAAATGAGTTCAAAAACCGGTGTCCACTAGCGGACCTTATTAATGACACGCTATGTGCATGTAGTAACAAAGCTGTCGGCTATGTGACCTCGCTTTAACACGCGCATTGACGGTGGTCTGAGCCACCTTCGGATTGACGAGGGGGCGGGTACCCGCCCCCTAAGATCTCGAGAACCACGGTAGGTAGCAAAAAAACGGTAAACGGCGTTGGGTAGCCCATCCACTTCTCCATCGAAAATATTTGAACCATTTTTGTCAGGTCACATTTAAGGTCACCAGAGGTCAAAAACATGCCGTCACATGCCGTCATAGGGATAACATGTAAATTAATTTTTTCGGCCATTACATCTGAACAAGTAAAGATAGAGCAAAACGACTTAAACTCTATGAATCCTCGCAGCAAGCCGAATCGAATGATATATGATTTAACCTTGCTAGGTCAAATCAAAGATTTGACCTGACCTGAGGTCAGGTCAAGGTCAAATTATATAAAATGCATATCATTAGAACCGCAAAGCCAAGGCGAGTCTAATGAAGCTAAAATAAACGCTCTATCACCATCTGTTACTGAATTATTCAGTAAAAACCATATTTCCCATGTATTACCAATGGAGAGGTCATGCTTCGTACCTGACCTTAGGTCATCGATATCAAAAATACCGGAACATATTTTAGAGAACTTGGTGAGCCCATTATGTGATATGAGTTTCAATTGGATAAGTTCACCCTGCTCCGACTTATGCTATCTTAAACATTTTTTGAGGTCGGGTCACTTGACCTGTACTGGTGACCTGACCTGACATGACCTATCCTTAAAATTCTCACAGAAGTTGCAAAAATGTTGAGGGAAAAGGTATACCAAGTACGGCGGCGCTGCGCGCCGCCGTTTTTCTGCTGTCTCCGAAAAACCCGAGGGGGCAAGTACACGCCCCCGTCAATGCGCGTGTTAAGCCTTAGCAATAGTTTCAGACGGGAAATTATGGGACCTTATGGCTGGACGTGCGAGTATCATTGTATCCTTGATTGTATCTAGGTGTTTTTACATTTTTATAGGACCTGTTTATGTAATGACATTGTATTGTTGGTGCTTCCTGGCTGAATATGAACTTGACTTTGTCTTTAAATGGACTCGCTCCGTGGACAATGCGATAAGTAAATGAAATGATATGGAATGAAGCTTAATGCAGCAACATAGAGAAATTAACTTAAATGTTTTAAGGAAGGAATTCCGAACAATAAAGTATCATCCTTTACATATATCCTTGTTTCCGGTTAACACCGGCCCTTGTGGGCCTTCGAGCCAACTTCGCCATGGTGGGGTTGTTCAAACACCCCGCCCCTCGAACGTGGCGCCTATGCAGGATAGCGAAAAAAACGTGAACACCAATGAAAATTCGTGAAAATTCATGAAGAAACTACATCAGTCGCCTTTTGGCACAGGTCAATATTGGGGTCATGAGAGGTCAAAGAAGGTTGCATGTTAGAGTAGTGTTTTTGGGCTCTAGTACCTGACAGAGTTGAGTTGGAATCATTTTTAGACACCTTTCGCTTCCTCTCGTCACGGCAAATCGAATGCCGTATGATCTGACTATACTAGGTCAAAACACAAAATAAACTGACCTCAGGTCAGGCCAAAGTTACTGTCTGATCTAGCATAGTCAATATGCACCTCAATCGACTTGCAATAACTGTCCAAACGCAATGGTATCAAAATAGAAGCTTCACAATAATTTCATGCAAAGTTATTGACCTAAGTCTGAAAACCTGCTTAAGTGACCCAGATGACCTCTCAGAGGTCACAGGTCAAATATTGCAGCTTGAACCTAGAAAGGGATCCATGATACTACAATCTGGAGAATATGAAGGTACTCTTAGAGGCATCTACACAAATACAGCCCAATTCCTGTTTTCCCCATGCATTTCCAATGGAGAGGTCATAGTCCGTATTTGACCCTAGGTCATCGATATGAAAAATCCCAGAATATATGTTGTAGTACTTGATGGACCCATTACGTCGTATAGGTTTGAATTCGATAAATTCACCCTTTTCTTACTTACAGCACCTTAAAAATCTTTGGAGATGAGGTGTCTTGACCTGCACTGGTGACCTGACCTGAGATGACCCAACCTTAAGATTTTGGGGAAAATTCTGGAGTTGATCAAGGATAAGGTTTACCAAGTACGGCGGCGCTTTGAGCTGCCGTTTTTTCGTTCCGCCGGAAAAATCATAAGGGGGTGTTCAAACACCCCCACTGAGGCAAGGGTTAATATGCAGTGTGTTTATGGCTTTTTCCCTATAAGCATCGTAATTGGTCCCCAGCATGGCCTAGATTTTTCCTTAATGACCTGTTTTGGCCGTAACTGTTTTGTTATGCCCAGACTCTCTTTGCTTTTCGGAACTTTTAGGGCTGCTGCTCCTGTGCGCTAGTACTGTATCCCAAACCAGAGTGAGAGCAATCAAACATATTCCCATAGCGTTTCACCTCGAATTCAGAAATACGTGCACCCTTGCATTTCTTTTTAAGGTGCCCGCTATTCTTCTATAACTGGAGCCGGCTATGAATCTGCATCTTTTTTATATACATTTTGTCCAAGTTGTTCTCAGTTCGGTTTTTGGAGTCCGAGTCTCACTAAATTCATCAAAGGGACTTATGACGGAGACCTCGACCCCACCACCCGAACGAGCAACTCCCACAATGAAGGGTTGATTTAAAAGCCAAAGTTTAACGTCCCACAAAGCATAGGGACGGCCGCCCCGCTCAGGTCATCCTCTCACCAGTCAGTTGCCAGCCGACCTGTACGTCGGATAAACTACTGAGCGCCGGAGCGTCTCAGGGGAACCGATCCCAAGCCTGGACATGCACTGTCACTGCATGCTTCTGAGCAGCGGGCCGGAGCCCAACGCTCTACCAACTGAGCTACCGGGGCGGCCAGGTGTCAAGTTCAAGCAACATTACATTTTCAGTTGCAAACAAGTCATTTGGGCCAAATCTAATAAATAATCTACTGCTCGGGATATTTTATGCTGGCTTAACTAATAATGAGTGTCCTTATCCTTCAGATGTTTTCACTCAGATACATATGTGACGCCACTGCATATGTGATTTATAGCTGGGATTTAGGGACGACATTTCTCGTCCCCAAATTCGTTCCTGTAGATTATGTCATCAGTTGACCAGGTCCACTGGTGGTGGTACAGATCAGTTTTTTAACCCACCAGCTATTTGATAGGTAAGCGGGAGTGCCCTTCCATACCCGTGTGATCCCACAACTTGAGTTCCACTATAAACAGATTCAGAAGCATTGGTGAATACATTAGGGTCGCACCACTCTCCGCTCCTTTTTCAGTCATGCTACTGTCAACTACTTCGGGTTAGTAAATTATCCACGTGGTCCCCCCAAAAGACGAACAAGTAACATTCCAGGGAATCACATTGGTCAAGGTAAGGGTATTGCTATGGGTAAAAACCTCTGTGTTAGAGTTCATTAGTTCTAGAAAAGGCAATGGAGACGGTGAGCCATGAGCGTCACTTTCAAAGAAGGAGAAAAAGAAGGATGAATATAGTATCAATATTTCATAAAGAAGTGTTATGGAACACGCTCCAAGCTAGTTAGTTCTTTTGCTGTCTTCTGTATTTGGATATGAAATAATTTATTATATGACCCTTTAACCGAACTTCTTGCAGCGGAACTTCATCAATATTACGAAAAATTGAACATAAAACAGTATTCCATGCATTACGAGCAGAAGATGATAAAAACAATTTTGTGTAGTTTGTTGCTGTAGATGGAACGTGGAAATACTGAACCTGACGGGTTTGGTTAGAGGTTGTTGCTGTAGAGGTCACTGGCAGTCACTGGTTACCAGGATCATCGGCAGGGTTTGGATACGTTGCTGCTTAAGTCAATAGCAGTTGCTGAAAACCAGGTTCATTGGCGGGCCGGATACGTTGCTGTAGAGGTCGTTAGCAGTCACTAGTTGCCAGGTTCATTGGCGGACCGGATACGTTGCTGTAGAGGTCGTTAGCAGTCACTAGTTGCCAGGTTCATTGGCGGGCCGGATACATTGCTGTAGAGGTCGTTAGCAGTCACTAGTTACCAGGTTCATTGGCGGGCCGGATACGTTGCTGTAGAGGTCCTTAGCAGTCACTAGTTGCCAGGTTCATTGGCGGGCCGGATACGTTGCTGTAGAGGTCGTTAGCAGTCACTAGTTACCAGGTTCATTGGCGGGTTCGGATACGTTGCTGTAGAGGTCGTTAGCAGTCACTAGTTACCAGGTTCATTGGCGGGTCCGGATACGTTGCTGTAGAGGTCGTTAGCAGTCACTAGTTACCAGGTTCATTGGCAGGTTCGGATACGTTGCTGTAGAGGTCGTCGGCTGTTGTTGGTTACTAAATTCGTTGGCAGAAGTTCAAATACGTTTCTGTAGACGTCGTTAGCAGTTGCTGGTTCCCAGGTTCAATGGTGGCGGTCCGGTTTTCACGAGTAGCAGCTGCTGCAGCGACTGCAGTCGCGGCTGCAGCGACTACCGTCACGGCTGCAGCCGCGGGATCAATGGGGCTGACCGCGGCAGACCTGTCCAACATGGCACAAACAAAGAGGACTTACCTGCTGGGGTGTTGGCTCTGCCGGCTTTCAGCAGAGTCAGATGTGCAGCTGCCACGGCAGCGTCCCCTAGCCGATACCCCGCGAGGACCCCCACGCTCCACACCGCCACCACTGACCACCGACTGAGACCAGGCCGGGACGCCGCCGTGCCCGACCTGCCATCTGGCGCCGTGGCCAGCAGTCACCTCGTGGGCCCACACCGCTCCCTGTGACGACCATCCGTCATCCCGCCGTTTCCAGCCATCCTCAAATGATTTCTATTGGCATGCTGTCCTCGCTCGGCACTGCGTTTACAGGATATGAGACCAATACCAGTCAACTCACTCAGTTCCAGGGAAGATGGATCGAATCTGACTTAAAAGCACCGATGTCTGCTGGAAGGTGAGAGTGAGTGACCTTTTTCCCCACACTACCTATGTCGAGATTAAAATATACTTATTCAATAACTTAAACCGATTAAGCACAGCTCTTGAAAGGATCAATCTTGAAAGCAGCCTTCAGAAAATGCAACATGTATTGTGCACAGGGGCGCAGTGTTGTAGTGGTCAGCGCAGCTGACCCGATTTCAAGGCGCGACGACTTCCCTAAACAAGGAGCAAGCTGGCTCCCGAGAAACCCTTCCAACCAGGGGTGTAGTTTTCTATGTCTTTGGGGGTGCCCGAGCACCCCCAATACATGTGCCGCCCCTGGCTTATCACCGCTACCCTGAAGAGTGTCACCCTATCTCATCACTGCCACCCTGATTCGTGCCGCCCGTGTCAAGTTTTTCTCGTCCCGGGTTCATTACTTCCACTCTGATTGGTTGCACCTCTACCCCCTGATTTATGACGCCACACCACTGCCGCCACCGCCTGATCACTGTCGCCAACAATTAATAACTGCCGCCCCCCCCTCCGGATGATTACTGCCGCCCTTTGTTCATCACTGATCTGCTGACTGATCACTGACACCCCTGGTTTATCACTGCCGCATTGATTCATGCCGCCCCTGGCTAAACCACCCCGGTTTATTTCAACACCCATATACTTGCCCCTCCTGGTTAGTCACTGCCGCCCACCGAATCATCATTGCCGCCCCCGGCTGATCACTGCCGCCCCTCGTTCACCACTGCCGCCCCTGGTTGATCACTGCCGCCCCCTGGCGGATCATTGCCGCCCCCTGACTGATAACTGCCGCTCCTTGAATGCTAACTGTCGCCCCTGGCGGATGACTGCCACCCCTGGCGGATAACTGCCGCTCCCTGGCTGATAACTGCTGCCCCTTAGCTGATCACTGCCGCCCCTGGCTGATCACTGCCGCCCCTGGCTGATCACTGCCGCCCCTGGCTGATCACTGCCGTCCCCTGACTGATCACTGCCGCCCCCTGACTGATCACTGCCGGCCCTGGCTGATAACTGCTGCCCCCTGGGCCGATCATTGCCGCCCTCTGACTGAAAACTGCCGGCTCTTGACGGATAACCGCCGCCCCTGGCTGATCACTGCCGCCCCTTGAATGATAACTGCCGCCCCTTGGATGCTAACTGCCGCCCCTGGCTGACAACTGCCGCCCCCTGGCTGATTATTGCCGCCCCTTGGCTGCTAACTGCCGTCCCTGGCTGACCACTACCGCCCCTGGCTGATCATTGCCGCCTCCTGACTGAAAACTACCGGCTCTTGGCTGATAACTGCCGCCCCTGGCTGATCACTGCCGCCCCTTGACTGATAACTGACGCCCCTTGGCTGTTAACTGCCGCCCCAGGCAGACCACTGCCACCCCTGGCCGATAACTGCCGCCCCCTGGCAGATCACTACCGCCCCCTGCCTGAAAACTTCCATCCTTGGCTGATAACTGCCGCCCCTGGCTGATCGCTGCCGCACCCTGGCTGATCATTGCCGCCCCTGACCGAAAACTGACGGCCCTTGGCTGATAACTGCCGCCCCTGGCTGATCACTGCCGCCCCCGGCGGATTGATAAGTGCCGCCTCCTGGCTGATAACTGTTGCCCCTGGCTGATAGTTGCCGCCGCTTGACTGATAAATTTCGCATCTTGGCTGCTAACTCCCGCCCCCTTTCTGATCACTGTCGCACCTTGGTTGATAACTGCGGCCCCTGAATGATCACTGCCGCCCCTGGCTTATAACTGCTGCCCTTGACTGATAACTGCCGCCCCTGGTTCATCACTGCCGTCTCCCGGGGCAGTGAGCATCCTGGGGATATCTGGGCAGTGAGCGTTCTGGGGGAGCATTCTTCTGTGGATATCCCTAACATCATGTTATGTCTGAGGAGCGTTAGTCTTAACACGCGCCCCGCTGGGGGGCGAAATTCGCCCCTCCTGGTTTTCCCTAGATAGCTAAAAAGCGAAGGGACGCAGAACAACGAAACTTACAGTACCTTATTCCTAATCAATTTTACACATCTGACCAAATTTGTCAGATCAAGGAGCTATTCAAGGTCAAGCAACCCGACCTCAAAACCTAAAATCACGAGTTGGAAGCGGCGCCCAGGAAACATCAGAAAATCGATCAGTTTAAAACTTCCACAATATGATAAGGCAATTAAAGCCTACAAATCTGCTATCTCGGAATTTAGATATTGTTGACCTGAGGTGGGGTCAATTTTTGGTCACCCCATTACAAGTCTATGGTGAAAAATAGAATGGGCTCGTTTTCAGTAAATCTTGGATAGATAAAGCTGAAAATCCTCAAACCGTCTATTCTAACCACGATCTTTACCATAAAGTTGAGTTTTTGAGCATCTAACCTCTCAATGGTCATGTCAGGTCACGGGAGTATAGAGTGATTGTTTTGCCAATAACTTCTCACTGAATTGAGATAAAGCTCCCATTTTGCGTGCGTTGTGCTTATATTGTCAAGGGGAGTCGATTGATATGCAACATGACCATACCAGGTCACTCGATGACCCTGAACTAGCTCGAGGACAGGTCATTTTCACTATTTGACCTAGAAAGTTCATATTATACATCATTCGATTTGCTGCAATGAGAGGAATCAAATGATGCATAGATATTTTCTCTAGGTCCCCTGAGGGCAGATCTAGAGAGAGAAACGTACACTGTTTTGTCGTAAGCCTATGGAACCTTCTCTGGCCTATGCTGACCTCAATATTGACCTGACATAAAAATTAGTCGTATAAAATCTCTTCGTCTTGTCAAAAGCTTTCGAATGTCGCCCGAAATCTTCCTTTACCTTTTGTGGGGAATGAAATACGGAGGGGGAAACGCCCCCACCTCAGCGGGACGCGTCATGACAGGGACCCCAGCGGGGCGCGTGTTAATGCCATATATTCATCCTAGTAGTCTTTCAGGTTTTACATAACGTCGAGTTTCATGTTACCTATAGTCTCTGACTTTAGTATATCGTGTGAAATTTTCTGTGTCATTTTGTTCAGTACTTGTATTTCATTTCATTTTTTGTGTTTTATATAATCTTCTGATCCAACTTTCACAACCTGTCCTGTTTTACCACCTGACTTGTTAAAATTCGTGCGGAAATGTCCTATTTGCGTATCTTATTCAATGTTATGGGTGCCGTATGACCCTAGATGTCAGCGCGCTCTAAAACCTCAAATATGATGATGGACCGTCTCACGGCTGATCACTGCTGCCCCTGGTTTATCACTGCCGCCCTAATTTATGCCACCTCTGGCTCATTGATGTTGTCCTTGGCATATTTTGGCCCAAATGCGCGCCGCCCCGACTCATCCCTGTCGCCGCCTGGCTGTTCACTGTCTCCTCTGGTTCATAACTGCCGCCCAGATTAATCATTGCTGCCTTGATTCACCCTGTCCCTGGCTGATCAATGCTGTCCCTGTTTTTTATTAACCCATATATGGGCGGCCTCTGGTTAGACAATTCATTCCTCGAATCTTCACTGACATCCCCGGCTGATCACTGCCGCCCCTGGTTTATCACTGCCAAGGAGACCAGTCCGGCCATGACCCCCAAAAACGGTCAAACTTAGGCCCTGCTGTCCGCACAGTTTTGTCAGGAGGAATATCTAACACCCTTCGAGAAAGCAAACAGCAGCCCACAATCGTCTAACCGTCATCTGTTTGTCTATTGGAGGAATTCTCCGAGCCGAGTAAATGGTAGACTGACGCTGCCGTGCTTTTACTCTTTTAGTGTCAACCAGGGGTGAAATTTGTTATCTTTTTGGTGTGTGCGAGCACCCCTAATCACAATGAGAGCACACCCAATGCATGTCTCGCCCCCCGGCTCAGCATTTCTGCCCTGATTCATGCCGCATCCGTCTTACCGTCTTACAGGTCGTTTGCGTTCATTATCTCCATCCACTCTGCAATCCTGAAGATAAAATTTAACCCCAAAAAACTAATACACTTCAATTGTGGACAGGGGCGCAACCAGGGGGCACGTGCCCCCCCATCGATGCCGAAGCGCCCTTTGATCGCTAGGTGGTTTACCCCGTTTGGGCTGTGCCGCTCGAAATTTATTGCCCTACGCCGTCGAACCTAGATGCAATTAGATCACATTTAGCGATTAACACGCACATTGACGAGGGGCGCGTACCCGCCCGCTCGGGTTTTTCGGAGATAGCATAAAAACAGCCGCGCGTAGCGCCGCCGTACTTGGTATACCTTTTTTCTCATCATTTTTACAACTTCTATCAAATTTTTAAGGTTAGGTCATCCCAGGTCAGGTCACCACTACAGGTCAAGGGACCTGACCTAAAAAAGTTTAAGATTGCATAAGTCGGAACAGGGTAAGCTTATCGAATTGAAACTGATATCACATAATGGACCCACCGAGTTATCTAAGATATATTCCGTTATTTTCGATATCGATGACCTAAGGTCAGGTACGAGCTATGACCTCTCCATTGGAAATACATGGGAAAAATGGTTTTAACTTAATAACTTAGTAACGGATGGTGATAGAGCGTTTATTTTAATTGCATCAGATTTGCCTTGTATTTGCAGTTCTAATGATATGTATTTTACATAATTTAACCTGGGCTTGACCTCAGGGGAGGTCAAATCCTTTATTTGACCTAGCAAGGTCATATTATATATCATTCGATTCGGCTTCCTGTGAGGATTCATATAGTTTAAATAGTTTTGCGCTATCTTTACTTGTGCAGATGTAATGACCGAAAGCCTTCATTTACATGTTATCCTTATGACGGCATGTTTTGACCTCTAGTGGCCTTAAATGTGACCTGAAAAAATGGTTAAGATATTTTCGATGGAGAAGTGGATTGGCTACCTAACACCGTTTACCGTTTTTCGCTACCTAGCGTGGTTCTCGAGATCTTAGGAGGGGGCGGGTACCTGCCACCCCCGTCAAAGCGAAGGTGGCTCAGACCCCCGTCAATGCGCGCCTTAAAGCTTTGTTTTACAATTTAGTACCTTTCTTTGATCAGCTAGGGCATTCTGTCGCCTTTCCAAGCACCCGCGGAGAGTATGGGTAGGTAATCCGTGACCAGCTAATGCCTCATCGTCGCCAATAATCGTACCGGCGGAGCTAATCTGGTGCCGCTTGAGCTCATCTGGTGCCCACTGAGCTAGTCTTGGCCACTTGAGCTGATCACGTGCCCTTTAAGCTGATATGGTACCCGTTGAGTCAATCTGGTGCCTCTTGAGCAAATAATTGTGCCTCTTGAACCTAGTTAATGCTCTCTGAGTTAGTATGATGCCTCCGAGCTTGCCTGGTGCCCTATTAGCTGTTTTAGTGCCCATTGAGCTGATCTGAGCCCCCTGAGCTGACCACATGCCTCGCAGAGTTGATCTACTGTCCCCTGAGCCAATATGGTGCCTCTTGAGCTGATCAGGTGCTCCCTGAGCTGGTTATTGATTTCTCCTAAGATGATCTGGTGCACCCTGAGCTGATCTTGTTTTCTCTGAGCGGATCTACGCCCCTGCTTTGGTCTGGGGGCAAGGAGCTGATCTAGGCTCCTGGGCTGCTCAATCCGGTTCCCCCTGAGCAAATATGTTCCCCCTGAGCTAAACTAATTCCCCCTGAATCGAACTGGTGCCTCCTGAGCCAACATTTGGCCTCCTGAGCCCATCTCATGCCCTCTGACCTCGTCTAGTGCCCCTAAGCTAGTTTGGTGCCCCCAAGCCAATCTAGTGCCTTTTAAGCTGATCTGGGACTCCTGAGTTAATTAACCTTCGCCCGGGTGGGGGTCTTTTTAGACCCCTTCGGGTTTTTTCGAAGTGACAAAAAAAAAAACGGCGGCGCGTAGCGCCACCAAACCTGGTCTAGCTGTTCTTTCATCATTTTTACATCTTTCCTTAAAATTTTGGTTCAAGGTCATATCAGGTCAGGTCACCAGACCAGGTGAAGTGACCTAACCTAAAAAATACTTAGGACCGCATAACTAAAAGAAGGGTTAATCGATCAAGCTGAAACTCATACCACATATTGGGCCCACCAGGAGCTACAACATTTGTTCCGGGATTTTTGATATTGATGACCTAAGGTCATGTGCAGAGCATGACCTGCCCTTTGTCAATACATGGGGAAAATCACGAAATTAGTGTTTCTCAGTAAGTATGGATGGAATCAACTTTACACATCGGTTGCGACTTGCTCTTAGCCCATTTCTGAAGCTGATGCCAAAAATTTTGACTTGTGACCTTTTAAAGGTCACCTTAGGTCAAATAAGTATTTTTTAGCGTTTTTCTCTATAAATTTTGAATAAACTAAGATAGAGCTTTTATTTTGTCACAGAAGTGTTTGTATAGTCACTGTAAATCAAATGATATGCATCATGACTCTACCAGGTCAAGTTGGGTCAGACCGTTGACCTGGGTCAGGTCAAATTCTTAGATTTGACCTGGCATGGCAATATCATATATCATTCGATTCGTATTGACAAGAGGATTACAATGTTGCATAAACTATGGCTGTATCTTGTTTGGTTTGGAAGCTATTAGCGAAAAAGTAAACGCCCTTATGCATGGGTGGCTATGGACATTCCCAAGAATATTCCCAATATTTAGTGACCTGTAGCTCACTAGGCTTTGACCTGACATGAAAATGAATGCCACTGTAATGAAGGCGCATCCCAAGAACTTTCGAATGGTGCTAGAAAATGTTTCTAGCTATCATAGTTTCTGAGATATATGAGGTTTTCTTAGTACACCTCATATTAGCAATTTTGACCTATTTTGACCTCTGGTGACCTTGATTTTTACCTGACAAGAAAAATGACCAAAGTGTTTTTGATATCATTTTCGAAGAGCTCTAGATCGCCGTTTTGCGTTTTTTTAGCTCTCTTATTTTTTTTAAATCGTGGGGGTCTTTTTTAGCCCCCCCACCAGGGCGAAGGTGGCTCGTACCCGCCACCGGGGCAAGGGTTAACCCTCGCCCCACCGGGGGCCATCGATGGCACCCCTAATGTTTTTCCGGGATAGCGGAAAAACGACGAGGCGCAGCACCGCGGTTGAGGGTTCTACCCCTCACTGCATCATTTTCCCATCATCCCTGAAATTGTTTACCCTGGGTCACCCAAGGTCAGGTCACCAGACAAGGTCAACCAAGGTCACCTCACTTCAATTTTAGAGCTCTGTAAGAGCTACATTTCAAAGTTGATCGATTTGAAACTTCCTACACTTCATAACCCCTCCAGGGTCTATAAGGTGTATATCCGGGATTTTTCGATTTCGTGCCCTGAGGTCAGGTCACGAGGCGACCTCTCCCATTGGAAAAGCATGGGGAAGACCTGTTTCATGATATTAGTACCACAAAAATGATTGCAAATACTCAGACTGCTCAGAACAGCGTTTTTGGACACCCTTTCACGGATCACAGGGGTCATATTTACCCTTTGACTTTTCCAAGGTCATCCAAGGTCACCAGAGGTCAAAAACAGTATTTTGACAATAACTTTTGACCTAATTAAGTTAGAGCGGTAAAACAAACACCATTGTGTTTGTCTTGTCACTGGCTTTCATTTGATATACGGCAAGGTCACTTTGTGACCTTTCGTGACCTCAGGTCATATTAGGTCACGAGGTGACCTCTGGAGGTCAAACCACTGGCGGGAGGTCTTTACGTTCTACATAGTGGAAAAAGTACTGGCAATTTCTTATCATATGAACTTTACCAGACCTCAATAGCTCTAATGACATAAGAGTTATGAGCAGTTTGCTTAATCATTGCATATTTGAGTAAAAATAGCCGATCTTGACCTAATTTGACCTCTGGAGGTCAAATCATTGACCTGAGCACTAAAACATGTGAAGTAATTTCTTACTGAATTCACACGAGCTTTCTATTGCACTTTGCAGATTTGCGCTAACGGCCATATTTTCGGAGATAGAGGGGGGCCATCGATGGCCCCCGGTGGGGCGAAGGTGGCGCCGGACCCCCGGTGGGGCGCGGGTTAAGTAATTTCCTCAGCAGCTCTGGGGCCCTAGGCTGAGTTGTGCCCACTGAGGCTGATGAAGGCGCCTGAGCTGGTATGGGGCTCCTGGGCTGATTAAATAGCTCCTGACTTGATCTAGTACCTCCAAGTTGATCTGTGCCCCGAACTGATCGGGGACCACTGAGCTGATCACTTGCCCTCTCTCTGAGCTGACATGGTGCTCCCTGAGCTGATCTAGACCCCTGCTCTGGTCTGGGGGCTAGGAGCTTATCTGGGCCCCCGAGCTGATCGATCTGGTTCCCCTGAGCAGGTATAGTGTCCCTGAGCTAAACTAATGCTCCCTGAGTTGATATGGTGCCTCATGTGTCATCATTGTGCCTCCTGAGCCCATCTGATGCCCCCTGAGCTAATATGGTGCAAGGCCCTTTGAGCCTATCTGCGGCCCATTAAGCTAGTCTGATGACCCCCCCCATCTTTGGGCCACTTAGCTAGTCTAGTCCCGGGCCAAGCATGAGCTGTTCTGGGGGGCTCTGATCTACATCAGGGCCCCTGAGCTGGTCTTGAATAGACAGAGAATAAGAGCACGAGGCCAACTCCCATCACCTCGGGGGTCACGGGGCTAGTTTAATCCCAGGGGGCACAACTGGGGAAATGAGGGGCAGTTACTCTGGAGGTCTCTGATCCTCACTAGGGGGTCCCTGAGCTGGTCTCCAATAGATGGGGAACAAGGACACAGTGCAAACTCCCCTTGTAAAATGGAGCTAACAAGGAATGGGCCGTCATCGCTAAAACGGCTTGTTATGCCTAGGCACCCCGGGTTAAATAAATTGCTTATTTTACTGGTGGATTCTGGGAAGGGGGTGATAAAAAGGCATGTGCCCCTGAGCTCAGGGCACAGTCCCCTGAACAAGGATTTCTACTAATTAATTTAAATGAATGAAGAACTAGTTTTTCACAATTTTCAGCCCTGTCACATCATCCCCATCCAAAGTACCAGCCTGTTTACTTTTTCTTTACTCCAACTGGGACGGATCCTTGTAAATATGGAACTTTTGAAGGCGTTAAAATGTATCTCCCTAATTATTCCGGCAACAAAAATTGTATTCGTTCAATGTCACTATGCCACACCTCCTCCCACGGCCATTGTGGGAGCCGCGGTACTTAATCTGCGTTCAACCAGAGCTAACTCGTCACAACAAAACCAGTGGGCATAATAAATGAATTTTCCTCTCCAATATGTCTTATCTTGCACATAGTGACAGAAATTACAGGCTCTGCTGATTTCTCTGATGTCAAGTACTTGCATGAGTTGGCTGATTTGTCCTTAAATCTATCCCAAAAAGTCGTGTTCTGGCTATTTTCATGAGATTTCGGTGACACTTTTCTTTTTTCTGTTTTTATTTCAGTTTTCCTTCTCCGTCAATTCTTAATTTGCATTTTTCTTGGACCAAAGGTACCCAAAAGTTTATATTGACTAAGATATAGTAAGTTTTTAGGTTACGTTAAAAGTGCCCTTTCTCTCCCGAAGTGCCCCTGAAAGGTGGTGTGGCCCTATACCAAAGCTCTGGCTGCGCCCCTGATCATGGAAAGATTTAAAGCTCAGATTGGATTATATTACGACGTGTATGTAGCTTTGAGATGTCGCCTAAAAAGCAAACACGTTTGGCAAAGGCTGTAGGATACCTGCCCAACATTAAAGTAGAATGTTCCCTGTGCTATAAACGATGAATGCAAAAAAAACGATGATTCACCTTCCAGGGCGCAAAAAACGATGAATAACAGATTTGGTGCAATGAAGGGGTGCCACCCCCAAAGCCGCCGCCCTTATGGGGTGCCACCCCCCACCGGCTGAGCACCCCAAAGATTTTGGGAAAATTACACCCCTGCTTCCAACAGAGAAAGGATTGGCGACGCCATATGACCCTGGCAGTTAGTGCGTCGATAAGCCCTTAGCATCAATTAATAACCTTTTTGGGTTGCCGTACTCTACCCAGTTTATTTATCTAGTTAGTTTCGAGTTATTTATGTTCCCGCGCCTGCCTGAAAAAAATAGGCGGGCTGTGATATTTGAAGGAGACGGAGAATAATCTTTTAGGGTGTTAGTGGATTAGTTAATTGAAAAAGAGTTCTTGAGCATAAGTAGCAAAGGAAAAATGAAAAACTAAGGAAAAACAGAAACGTCACATGGGGTTCAAATTGACTTTGTGACAAAAATGAAAACGTTACAAAGATACTCTTGTAGGAATCAAGACACAATTTTGTAACTAATATACTTGTTGCCAGTTCTAATTTTCAATAAACCTAATTTGATGCGAGCTTTTAACTTTTCTTTCAATGCTGGTACCTGGCTAATGTCTGGAAAAATAGGGCACATAATCTGATTCCAAGCTTTTGGAGCCGAATATAACAATGCAAAATTGTCTGTATTTTGTCGTTCGTTGCCAATGGAACGTGGAAATGCTGAGCAGTTTTGTATTATTTGGGATTTTAAGTTCAAAACGGGACAAAATAGCTAATGGTAGTGAGTAATATATGATTTTGGCTAGTAAAAGCATATTCTGCTCAAGAATCATATCTGAAAGCTTAATCAATTCGAATTCAATAAAAAAAATATATATATATACATGTAACAATAGTTGATTTCAATATATATATATATATATATATATATATATATATATATATATATTTAACATTTGAATAATATTATATTTTGAATAATAGATAATGTTTATATATTTGAATTCAATAAAAATATTGTTTATATATATATATATATATATATATATATATATATATATATATATATATATATATATGTATGTATATACGTATATCTGGATCTTGTTAGATATTTTCCCCTATTTCACCCTAACAGATATGCGGTCGCGCGCCACGCGCGGCCATGGTCACTGCCGGGTACGCTGCGCCGCATTGCAGTTGGGCATTGCGGAACACAACAGGTTTTACTGCCATCTATCCATCGGCTCAGCTACTAACTACCAAACGGAAAGCACGACTCAGCACTTCGCGCACGGTGGACACTGCGCTGCCATACTGGTGCGTTACCGCGGATCGTTCTGCACGTACGGGGTCAGTGTCCGAATCATCCGAACGTGCGCTGGAGAAACCGCATTATTCTACAGTGGCCTTACCAGAGGCGTCACCACGAATTTATACCCGTGAGAGCTAGACTCCAACGAGCCTTCCGTCCCTGATCTCTTCTTTTTAAGGTTTAACGATGTACCAATTCCTAAAGTCATATGGCGGGAATGAAAGTAATGGGAAACTAATCACAGCCTGTTCAGATGACCCCTAAGAGGTCAGATGCTCAGAAAATCAACCTGAGGCCAAGAACGTGCTAAGAATGAATACTATGATTAATTCTCCAAGTTGATCAATCCAGTATTTACTGAAGGTAGCCATTTATTTTTCCTCATAGACTCATTATGGTGTGACAAAAAATTTACCCCGTGTTACGTCGACAGTACGAAAATGTTGAGATAACATATTTCTAGACTCAAATGACCTCATCATATTTTGAGAGCGTAGGTAAGTTGTTTTGTTTTGAGTGTCCTCATTTTTGCGTTAAGTCGCTCAGTGGAGGGGGACCTAAAGTGCCCCCACCTATTTTTCCAAAATGGTCGGATAACCATTCACCGCCGGAATACGCTACTCGGCCACATTTCCGAGAATTTATGAGCGCATCGATTGATGAAGGACTTTTGAAAATCGGTCAATATTTCTTTACTTATAGGCCTTCAAATCAGACCTATATTTTGAGACCCTTGCAATCCCGTGGACGCACCAGTTTGCCTGCACTGTAGACCAAGAAGTGACGTCCTAACGTCATATAATCAGGTTATGTGTCAAGGCCAAATCACATGAAGGTCGAGTTCAAAGGTCACAGATCAAGGTCATTAACCCCAGTATTCCGGTCAGATGGCATTATTCAGTATGAAATGTTATGTTATGACTTCATGATTTTGGATACTCAAGGTTAAAGTAAAGGTCACAGGTAAATGTCAAAAGTATTTTTCAAGATCTAACCTTCATTTCCCCGCCCAAAGGCTGCTATAGTGTCAGTTATACTGTACATTATTGGGAATATGTCACATTGCTACGTCATAGACCCTTGACCTTGTATGACCTTGACCTCAAGATTTCTGAGAAAATTGTGTGGAATCTTCTCTGTATGCCCTTAGTCCGTTTTTGGTGCATTCCCGGCTATTTCCGCAATAACACGGCATTTCTTGAAAAGTATCCAGCACGACCAATATTTGACCTTTGCGACCTCGTTTGACCTTGAAGATATTGACCAAGGTCAATGAGACCTTATCATAAGGTAGATCGCCGTCGCCCCACACACGCCTAATGGGTATTTCTTTTGATTTCTGAGATCTTGGGGAGGGGTTGGGCACTTTAGCACCCCCTCCACAGCGCGTTGACGCCACACCCTTCTCCACTGTGCTTGTTAATCAGGAAAAACCAGGAGGGGAGGGAATGAAACTTCATTCCTCCCCCAGTGGGATCCGCGTTAATGTCCGTCCGGGGTCTAATGCTCCCCTTTCCATTCTGCCTACTCCGCACTTTTAGCACTTGTACTGTACTCGTAGCTTCCCTGTCATATAATTTGATCCTACCTACCTTATTTCAGTCTTTCGTCCAATTTAAGTTCCAAAAACTCCGTAAACCCTGCCCAGGGCTGAAAGAACGACAAAGTGGAAACATGAGGAATTTTTGGTAAAAAATATAGAAAAATGTGGAAGTTTTTTTATACCAGCAAACGCAGCAGAAGACGGTGTGCGACGCGGCGCCCAGCTGGTATGTTATCGCAGGTCGTTCTGCAGGTAGGGGGTCAGTGTCCGAATCGACGGCTTGCGGCAACATAGAGGATGCTTTCCTCCGCCTATGTCCTACAGAGAACTCTGTCTCAGGACATCCAGTACACCAAACAAAAATGCACCTTGACGACTTAGAAAAATAAAAAGGTAGATTTGCATCGGCATAATTCTAAAGTGGGGCATTAATGCCAACAAAAACCCCATGCATGACGCAAACGATTTGTTGTTTTTCCGTACCCTTTTAGTGAACTGAAAGTATTCTTTTAATAGAAAGATGTACCCTTTTTAGCCGCGTGCATACCAGTCCAAACTCCTGAACAAATGCCCTGATATATGACGTAGAATAATGAGAGGAGAAAGCATGAATGCCGACGACTAACGAAAAAGCAAACGATCCAAAAGTTTGCTTTACAAATGTCAGACTGTATTACGTCACAACAGTTTATCCAACACCAATGACACCATACAGCCGCGGTCAGTGTCACACAGCAGCACATATTAATTTAGTCAAAACCGCATACTTGAACATCATTATCAAAAGTAACGATAAATTGCATACGCAGGTCAGATTTTCACGGTCAGGGCCGCTGGCTGTAAGAGCAGCTCTTCAAAATAGAAGACGCTGCCGAATACGGTCCGAATAAATGCATGGTCTTGTAGGGCACTTGCCGAGTGTGAGGATCGCGGGCACGGGTCCCGAAAGGTTCAAGGTTCAAGAACGTTAGCGTAACGTTCGGTAGCAGCAGTCAAGTTTCCAGAATAAACTTAGGTCAAGGTTCAAGAACAAACTAATTGTTTGTTCTTGGGCCGAAATTTGTGAATCGTTTAACGCGCGCTATCACGCATAGCTACTTTGCGTAGACTTGACGTATCATCACTTTGTATGACTTGGTGTTATGGCTAATAACATTAACCCTCGCACCTATTCTGATTTCCAATATATTCACCCTAACGGAGGAGGGGGAGGGGCGGGGGTGGTAGTCGAGATCGACCAGATCGAACTCATGTTGAGTTTCACGACGAAAAACAGCATGTTCCTTGTCACCAGGCCTCGCAAATGACACCAATTTTATGACTTCCAAGTCACAGAAACCTTCAACGTCCTGGAAAGAATTGATTTTTGCCAATCACGGCCCAGTTTCCCGCTCTGCTACTATTGTCATCATATCTGACAAATACTCACAGGTAGGGCAAAAAAGAGTCATCAGAGTGATCTGAAGACACTTGCACTTTTATTGATAGACAATACAGGGATATGATCTTAAAGTTCCACATGAGGCTTGGTCGAAGCTTACACACGACAGAAAGTTTGAACTGCCCTGAATTTCTAGTTGTTACTCCTGCAAGGGTAATTTTAGACGATTAATATTCGAATTCATCACTAAAGAAACTTAAATTTGTTTTGAATCCCAGGAAGAGGCCTCATTTTCCGAGAAATGGTAAGATATACGGTACAATGGGCAGAGCCCAACTGGATTCGCTGAAGGTAAAAGGTCAAACAAGGTCAAATAGAAGATTTAAGGTCACAAGAGGTCACCAAAACGTCATAGGTAGTCAGCTGAGTTCATAGCAGGCTTTATATCCGAGCTCCGTTGGAGGGAACTCAGCGCACTGCCTGATCAGCGGAAAATCTGCTTCACATGCTTCCGGAAATTCCGTCATAGCTAGGTAAATTGATGTGGCCCGGACATTAAAAACTGCGTAAAAATGTTAATGTGCTGTGCTCGGTGGTGTGAGCTCTATGCTAGTTATTTTCGGGCCATGCCTGGACCACCATAGAGGGGGAGATTTGCAACAGCATGAAAGGGCGAAGGGTAAGGATGATACCGAGCAAGCGCGTAGCGCCTGCGGGGTCTCCCCATACATATAGGTATAATTTAACATACGAGCAACAAGGCTCGGCCCGACCCGACCGTCACGCTAACGAAAAGCTTATAGCTCCCGCAGGGCGGAACATAACTTGGCTGGGCCTTCACAATGTTATAGCCTGATCAAATCAATTACTGACGTAAACGCATCAGGTATGAGTGGGCACTGGCTAAGTTCGTGGCACGTGAAAAATTAGAGGCATGTCAAGTCATCAAATTTCGGTCACCGACTACGTCATAACTCGATTTTTGCTGATCTGAAAAGGCTCAAAATGAGGGTATTAGAGATTAAGAGGTGAACGAAAATTTCACCCTAAGTCAAAACGCTCGCACACAGGTGCACAAGAAAGAGCTGAAGACATTTCACACCCATGCTATCGAAAAGCTATGGATCCAACCGTAATGGAATTTACAATATATATTCGGGCTAATCTACGAACAAGATAGCATTGGCTACATTTGACGTCGTACGCCACGTGCACACGTGAATATCTCTCTTCGATATCTAAGAAAATGCTGACTCGATTAGACTGAAATTTAGTATGCATATTTGCGCCGGGAAAAAATTACTGTACTGCACTGATCAACACCAGAGCCATGTCCCAAGCAGTTGATGTAGCGTTAACCCTCGCCCCACTGGGGCCATCGATGACCCCCTAAAGTTTTTTTCAGGATAGCAGAAAAAACGACGAGACGCAGCACCGCAGCTGAGAGCTCTATCTCTTACCCCATCATTTTTCCATCATTCCTGAAGTTTTTTTACCCCGGGTCACTCAAGGTCAGGTCACCAGGCGAGGTCAACCAAGGTTACCTCACTTCAACTTTTGAGCTCTATAAGAGCTATATTTCTTAGTCGATCATTTTGAAACTTCCTACACTTCATGACCCCTCCAAGGTCTACACGATGTACATCCGGGATTTTTTATTTCGTGACCTGAGGTCAGGTCACGAGGTGACCTCTCCCATTGAAAAAGCATAGGGAAAAGTTGTCTTATGATCTAAAGGTCACAAAAATGGTTTCAAATGCTCAGCGTGCTCAGAAAAGCGTTCTTGGACACCCTTTCACGGATCCCAGGGGCCATATTTTCCCTTTGATCTCTGCAAGGTAATCCAAGGTCACCAGGGGTCAAAAACAGTATTTTGACGATAACTTTTGACCTAATTAGGTTAGAGCGCTGAATCAAACACCATCGTGTATCTCTCGTCAGTCACTGGCTTTCATTTAATATACGGCAAGGTCACTTTCTGACCTTTCGTGACCTCAGGTCATATTAGGTCATGAGGTGACCTTTGGAGGTCAAACCACTGGCAGGAGGTCCTGACGTTTCACATAGTGAAAAAGATCTGCCAATTGCCTATCAAATGTATTGTACCGAATCTCAATAGCTCTAATTGCATTAGAGTTATGCCCAGTTTGCTTAATCATTGCATATTGGAGTGAAAATAGCCTATCGTGACCTAACTTAACCTCTGGAGGTCAAACCATTAACCTGAGCGCTTAAACATGCGAAGTAAGCTCTTACTAAACTCACGCGAACTTTTCCCAGACTTTCGCTAATCTCCATATTTTCGGAGTTAGAGGGGGCCATCGATGACCCCGGTGGGGCGAAGGTTGCGCCGGACCCCCGGTGGGGCGAAGGTTGCGCCAGACCCCCGGTGGGGCGCGGGTTAATTTTGCACCAAAGAGCTCTTATGAATGCTGGTATATGGTGGACACTGAATCACAGGGGCACGCGAATTCAGCGTTAACAGCTTCCCCAGGCAGGAGTAAGATCGTAAATTCGAGTTTTTGCCTAGTGCTCGAAAATTATTGATCGCAGAGATACAACTTCATCTGAGTGTGCAACGTCAAATGGCAAACACTGTTGTGGTATTTTTAAGATATTTTGACTCAATAACTTTGCATAATGAAAAGGAGAACAAAAAATTGCCGAAACTTTTGAATTGAAAACGGGGTGCGTATTTCCCAAACTACTGATGCGTGATCATGGGCATCAGAGAGCCAAATCAGCACCCATGTACGGTCTACAAGATACATATAAAATCAACGCTCTGTGAGGCACGTGCCAGCCTTGAAGCCAGCGCTGAAGTAAGGCACATTCAATTTGTGAATTATGCTCGTTTTCGGATATAAATTGTAACTGACGGGCAATAAAAAGACGAAATAAAACAATACAATTTTCACAGCCGCTGTGAATCTTTCTTGAATCTATACAAAGCCACTACGACCGACAATTTCGAAATGTACGTCAAAGGCTGACATCGAAAACATGACATTTCGAAGTGTTTATTCCTTCATCCACTTGAAGCTATATTAAAACTTTGTTTTGCTTCGAAAATACAATGTTCGGAAAGGCCAAGGGTAAGCTACAAAAGCACGACTTTACTTTCCCCTAAGATAAAGCATTTCCAAAATTATAAGCTGCGGATTTCACCGAAAATCCCTCTTCCCTGCAAAAGAATCCATCAGACAAAGAGATGAACATGTTCAGGGCTGTCAATGTCATGTAAAAAATGGCAATGCCAGGTTCTTACGGTTCCGCCGAATGAAATATTCGTTCATTATGATTTCACCTTCAATTTATTATATATCAGATGCCCGATGGGCGTAGGCCCACACCGGTTTTACCAGTATTAATGGTAATAATTTTGAAATAAGGGAAATATTAACGATACTAAGCGTAACGACCTTTTCTCCGTAGACAATATAACCAACCCAAATAGAAAATATCCACTCCGTCTGCGCATCACTCACTGGTGACAGCAGGATGTCCAAAACTGGTGACAACTACGGGGCTAAAATATGACATTCAGGTGCCAGAAGGCCGACATTTTGTGAAAACTTTGACAATTTTCATAAATTGCATACCTATCTACAATATCAGATCCAGGAGAGCATTTAAGAGGAGTTTGGGGATATGAAGAGAAATATTGAATGTCATTTAGCTTAAAGATATGCAACCAAACAAAATTTGAAAACATTCCATTACTCGTACGTAAGCTAGTCAAGAAAATCAGAACATAGCACTGCAAGGCTTAGAAACCCTATCAGTATACTGAAAGTTCCTTAAGAACACAGTTAGGAAGGAATAAGATTTAGGGGGAGTGGGCGAGATTGAGCACCTTTTGTATCCGCCACTGCCCGTCAGGAAACATATAGCATAGGCATACAACGAGGATACGGCGCGCGCTCTTAAACATATGATGACGTGCAGCAAGCGTTGGTGATGGAGAATGAATGATTGCATCAACAACAACGTAAAAAGAATAACAACAGAGGTCACCGTATGCATTCCAAAGGCCGCAGTATCCTCCTAAAACTGTGGCACAGCACACCTAACCACACTGTATCACAAGAAGAACAGTCCGGTCCGTAATTCAGGGTGGCAGCGGTCCCTCACTCTTCCCAGGGGGGGGTGGAGCTCGGTTCCTCGCTGTCCCGTGCGGGGCGCGACGCGGCGCTGTCAGCCCTCCTTCCAGTAGCTGAGGTCGAGCCCGGGCAGCACACCACTGTCGCAGGCGACGCGAGGGTTCCTGCAGCCGACATCGACGCGTCACGCAGCGCCTACCATCCGGTGCCAGCGCCGTCATTGATTACCATTTCCTGTCATTGGCATCTGTGACCCTTTCAAAACAGCTTCTTTCTCGTTGGCCTGTACCATTCTAGTGGCCTATGGGTACATACTACACTCAGTCTCTTTCAAGTTGTAAAATGTGTCTTTTTAGCTATTTCGCACGAAAAACAAATTCCTCATTCTAGGTCCAGTAGCACGAAGGATCCCAAGGGAGAGTGTGATCGGGTGGTCGCCCACTTAGGTCCATGGTGCCCCCTCCCTCCACTGTAGACGCTAGATCGCTATCTCGGGTGCTGAAGGTGCCTCAAACGTCCTATATTCGTCAAACGCGAGAATTGTATGATACAGGTGCCTCAAAATCAATCTTAGAAAGTGCTCTCGCAGATACTTCTTTTTTGTCTACTATCGTTTGATCGTGTGTCGTCCGTCCCTCCACTGCCAGCCGAAGGTTCCAATTCGACTATCTGGCTACCTCTCTCCAGACAGCGATGCCCCCTTAGCTAATTTTTTGTGTGGGCTAATTCCCGCTATAATTTTGAAACAAGCACTCTAAAAAACGCTCAAATTTTTCTTCGGGAGGGCGCCCCTCAGAATGTAAAAGTGCTGCCCCCGCCCCCCACCCCTCTGTACCGGAATCCAGAATTTGTCACTGTTTTTAGCTGACACGGCTTAAAAGTACGTGACTTACGACTTATAGTCCGAAAGCACGAATGGGTAGACTTGGATGGTCTTGATTCGGTCCGTGTTGTCACACAGCACCCGCGACAGCTGCACATTGCGAATCTGCTGCAGTTGTTCTGCAACACAGCACAGTGGCGATGACGTCTCCACGACAAAATCCGTCAGGGGTGATAGAACACAGCCCTGGGAGGACTCTCAGAGACGACAGAGCGCAGTCCTGGGAGGACTCGTCAGAGGCGACAGAGCGCGGCCCTGGGAGGACTCGTCAGAGGCGACAAAGTACCTCCCTGGGAGGACTCGTCAGAGGCGACAGAGCGCGGCCCTGGGGAGCTCGTCAGAAGGTGGCGCCTTTCCCGAACTATCTACAATTGCACGCGGTCGGATATGGGCTTCGGGAAGCGAAGAGGACGCCGTCCTGGCTTCGTATTCATCTCGTGAGATCGTGGACACACTGCATCCAAACATGATCCTAAAATTAGAACTCGAAAACAGTTAAAAATAGATATCAATAAAAGGAAAACAATGAACCCTCAAAACAGCCACTCGGCTATGCAAATAAAAGATAATTGGGCGAGATGTTCTGCTCATAAACCAAATCGCACAAGAGCCTGTCGTCTTTCGACCGTATCCCTGGCGGGAAGCCCGGCGATCAAGCATATCTAGCTTGTGATCGGGAAATGGCATGAAGCATAGGATGAACTGGTCTGACTACCTACCTGTCGTGAAATGGGAACGGACCAGTCTCATTACCTATCAGAGTGGAGTGGGAACGGACCAGTCTCACTACCTACCTGCCGTGAAATGGGAACGGACCAGTCTCACTACCTACCTGGCGTGGAGTGGGGACGGAATGGTCTCACTACCTACCTGGCGTGGAGTGGGAACGGAATGATCTCACTACCTACCTGGTGTGGAGTGGGAACGGACCAGTCTCACTACCTACCTGGCGTGGGTGGGGACGGACCAGTCTCACTAACTACCTGGCGTGGAGTGGGAACGGAATGGTCTGACTACCTACCTGACGTGGAGTGGGGATGGACCAGTCTCACTACCTACCTGGCGTGAAGTGGGGATGGACTGGTCGCACCAGAAGCGGATCTAGGACTTTATTTCGGGGGGACTGGGAGTTCCAGCTTCTCCAGCTATTACCTCGATCAGCCTCTGGCTATTCATTAACCATAGGCACTCTAACATTTCAGGGGTGGGGCTTGAGCCCCTTAGCTCCTCCCTTGTATCCGCCACTGAGTCTGACTTCCTACCTGGCGTGAGGTGGGAACGGACTGGTCTGCTACTTACCTGGCGTAATTTGGGAATGAACTGGTCTGACTACCTAACTGGCGTCATTTGGGGAATGAACTAGTCTCACTAACTACCTGGCGTGATTTGGGAATGAACTGGTCCCACTGCCTACCTGGCGTGAGGTGGGAACGGACTGATCTGACTACCTACCTGGCGTGAAGCTGGAGGGCTGGTGGCCGTTCTCGTACCAGAAGCGGTCTCCGTGGCGAACGCGGTGCAGCTGCGTGGCTATGATGCAGGCGAAGGTGGAGCCCACCATGCTGTGAGGCAGAGGCCGCTCAGCCACGCCCCCAGAGAACAAGTCAATGTCCCAGGGCGACCTGCAGCACACGGCCACAGTCAGCTCCCGGGCAGACGGCGGCGGCACACGGGCAGAGTGTAGCGGGACACGGGCAGACGGAGGCGGGACACGGGCAGACGGCGGCGGGACACGGGCAGAGTGTAGCGGGACACGGGCAGAGTGTAGCGGGACACGGGCAGACGGAGGCGGGACACGGGCAGAGGGTAGCGGGACATGGTCAGACGGCGGCGGGACACGGGCAGAGTGTAGCGGGACACGGGCAGACGGCGGCGGGACACGGGCAGAGGGTAGCGGGACACGGGCAGAGTTTAACGGGACACGGGTAGAGTGTAGCGGGACACGGGCAGACGGCGGCGGGACACGGGCAGAGTGTAGCGGGACACGGGCAGAGTGTAGCGGGACACGGGCAGAGTGTAGCGGGACACGGGCAGAGTGTAGCGGGACACGGGCAGACGGCGGCGGGACACGGGCAGAGGGTAGCGGGACATGGTCAGACGGCGGCGGGACACGGGCAGAGTGTAGCGGGACACGGGTAGACGGCGGCGGGACACGGGTAGAGTGTAGCGGGACACGGGCAGACGGCGGCGGGACACGGGCAGAGTGTAGCGGGACACGGGCAGAATGTAGCGGGACACGGGCGGACGATGGCGGGGCACGGGCAGAGGGTAGCGGGACACGGGCAGAGTGTAGCGGGACACGGGCAGAGTGTAGCGGGACACGGGCAGACGGCGGCGGGACACGGGTAGAGTGTAGCGGGACACGGGCAGACGGCGGCGGGACACGGACAGAGTGTAGCGGGACGCGGGCAGACGGCGGCGGGACACGGGCAGAGTGTAGCGGGACACGGGCAGACGGCGGCGGGACACGGGCAGAGGGTAGCGGGACATGGTCAGACGGTGACGGGACAATCAAATAGCGAACTGAACTGGGTTTGCTGCAGTTTCTGGTAACAATGGCTACAGTAACAAAGTGTTTGACGCGGTGATAACAGTATGCTGATAAAAATGCGGAGCCCAAACCATCCCCAACAAAAGCACACCTTAACCACTACTACAAGAAATTCCTCAAGTAAGCCGGAAATGTGGAATCATACTTTTCATCAAGATTATAAAAAGCTATTAAAACCACATAACAAAACACAAAAGAGCTTTGTACCGAACCAGGATTCAACATCTTCTACTCGAAGCCGTCTAATGTTATAACGAAAAACAGTCTATCAAAGAACACGACAGTGGAGCAAACCAATGTAATATACCAGCTCCCATGCAAGGCCGGAGACGGAGCGACCCATAAGGCATATTAAATTACTCGATACACTTCAGGTGCGTTGCAGGCCGATTTTTCCGAACTAGAGGTGCAGTACCAGAGAATAATTATAAATCATCCAAATGTGCCAATTATAATTTCCGGAGATCTCAACTGTGATTTGTTGAAGGATGTTTCTGATCTTCCTCGTAGACATCTGGAGGACTTTCTTAACAACTACACGCTCTGCCAGCTTGTGCAATCAGCAACTTTTGCCACTGGTTCCCTTCTGGATGTCTGTATTGTACAAAATCGAGATTCTGTCGCTGGTTGTCAAGTGTCTAAATGTGATTTTAGCCCCCATGACCTTGTCAAATTTTCTGTTAAAGTCTCCAGACCACGGCGTACGCCGTCGAAAGTCCAGACCCGCTGTTTGAAACACATTGACACCCAGACGTTTCTTACCGATCTGTATCATGCTCACTGGGATGGTGTTTATCACGCTGTTTCAGTTGGGGACAAGTGGAACGCATTTGTAGATAAGTTCTTACCTATTCTCGATCATCACGCTCCACTAAAATTCATAACCATCCGCAATCCCACCGCTCCCCCTGTGTCTCAGGAGACAAAGGAGCTCATGGCCCGCTGTCGCCGTGCTCGGGCGGCTGGTGAGCGGGGGTCCGCGACCTATAAGAACCTAAAGCGCTCGGTTCGCTCAGCGATTCGGCGAGACACCCGAAATGATATTGGGCGCAGGATATCCGAGCAGGGCCCAGGCACCGTCTTCAAAAACATCCGTAACGTTATCGAAAGCAAGAAAAGTAGTAATTGTATTTTACCCGACTTGACTAGTAGCGAGTTAAATAGTTTCTTTGTCGATGTTGCACCCAAAATTGCTGCAGAAATAGCAAGAGCTGGCCCGCTACCCTCTGTCCCCTGTCGTTTGCCCCGCGTCGGTGCCTGCGCTTTTAGCATTTCACCAATCACGTTGAACATGTTGCACTCCATCATTTTTAGCTCGAAAAGCTCAGCTGCTAGAGGGAACGATGCAATAAGCATGCGTGATATTAAGGTAAGCTTCCCCGCTGTCGGAGACCTCCTCCTTCAAATCATCAACACCTGTCTCATGAATTCCGATATTCCTCATTCTTGGAAACATTCTCTCATTCACCCCATTTATAAGTCCGGAGATCCCTCGAACCCATCAAATTTTCGACCCATTAGTATCATCCCTGTATTGATGAAAATTACCGAACGAGCGGTGCAGCGCCAGCTGTATCACTACCTTTCATCCAATCACCTCATCTCTCCTTCCCAGCACGGTTTCCATCCTCGTCACTCGACAGAAACCGCGCTGCACACAATCTCCGACAAGATCCTCTCATCCGCCGACAGTGGGAGGATATCTTTGCTGTGCCTCATTGATTTGTCGAAATTCTTTGACATTATTAACCATCAGATCCTTTCACAAAAGCTGCAGTTGTACGGAATTGACACTTCATGGTTTTATGCTTACTTACATGGTCACACTCAAAGTGTTTTATTGCGGGGACAAACATCACCACCACTCGCTAACACGATGGGTGTGTTCCAGGGATCGGCCTTGGGCCCTCTACTGTTCACCGTGTTCGCGAACGACCTGGGACAGTTCGCGGATGAGGCAGCACTTGTCCAATATGCGGACGACACCCAGGTGCTTGTGTGTGGTGAGAGGAGCGACGTGCCGGCACTTATATCTCGTATGGAAACCTGTCTTGCTTCTCTCAATCACTGGTTTAATGCTAATGCCGTTAGAGTTAATGCAACTAAAACTCAGCTCATTGCCTTTGGAACTCGTCAAAACCTCCGCTATCTTCCACAATTTAAAGTATCCTTCTGTAGCCAATCTTTGGAACCATGTTCAGAGGTGAAAAATTTAGGAGTCATCTTCGACCGCTCATTGACCTGGGATGCGCATGTCGCTCTTCTCACCCACCAGTGCATGGTCGTGCTGACCGGCCTGTCCCATGTGCGGCATTATTTACCTGATGGCTTCATCACGACTCTTGTAACAGCCCTAATTCTCTCGCGGGTCAGGTACTGTTTCTCTTTATACGGAAGTGGGTCAAAAAGGAATATGGTCAAAATTAAAAAAATACTAAATTTTGGAGCTCGTGTGATTTTTAGTCGCAGGAAGTTTGATCACGTGTCTGATCTGCGAGAGAGGTTGGGCTAGCTCTCAGCTGAACAGATGGCTGATTTTAGTCTTGCAACCCTGACTCACAAGGTTTTAGCTTACGATGAGCCAGAATCTTTGGTACCAATGTTGCGGACAAACTCGTCAAGACGCGAACGTGCCACTCGTCAGGATCTGATGTTGTATGTCCCTAGATCAAGCACAGAGACCGGGAAACGCAGATTCGAGAGCCGAGCCCCATCTCTCTATAATAGTATTCCCTCTGATTTGAGAGAGCTGGACCCAAAGCGGTTCCCGCGGGCGCTGCGCCGCTATATGCTTGGCAATGTAACGTGACGTGATGCTGGTGGGTCGAAGTGTGGTTCTGCTGGTGCCGTTCGGTGTGGAGTGTTTGTTGTATTGCTTTGACTTTTTGTCTTTTCAGTATTTTACTTCTTAGTTGTGCTTTTTTACCTCATCTTGCATGCTTTTAATGAATCTGGACTTAATAGCCACGACCAAACTGTGGATGTCCTACGTAGTATTACAATACAATACAATACAATACAATACAATACATTGGTCTGACAACCTCATACCTCAGGAGGCGACTGGCCGTACACCTACAGAACGGATCACGTGATACATTACCTCAGAAGGCGACTGGCCGTACACCTACAGAACGGATCACGCGATACATTACCTCAGAAGGCGACTGGCCGTACACCTACAGAACGGATGACGCGATACATGCTGACGCTAACCACCACAATCCTAGCGCAGAGCGCTGATCACCGCTGACTCCTAACAAAAGAAAAGCTGCACATCATCATCATCATCCACAACAAGCAGTTGATGCAACTGCACCCCTGTGCGACAGGAATATTTGGGGGCAAGTGAGTAGGTGGTGGAACTGAGGTACACATTCATGGGGGCTCCATTGGGTGCTTACAATGTATTTCTATTTGTATGGTGTGAAGTGTTACCCCTGAAAACAACTTGTGTTTGGTATTTCTGTAGTAAAAGTTCTCTTAACGATATGCTGTGCGCTCTTATATAAGGATTCATAAACTCAAACTCTTTTGTACTTCTCCAAAGCGTGGATGTCAAGTGTGTGACCACGACATATGCGGGCTGAAATATTAATTTGACTATATTGATTTTGTGCCCTTTGCCTCGACTTTATATACATTTACTAAAGTAACATAAAGGTATCAGAAATATAGAATCGAATTCAAAGGAAGCTTCCAAGGCTCAATAAGCAATCACCTTTAATGTCCAACACATTAAGAATAATATAATCTTAAAAAACATAAATACCCCATATAGTACGTATTTCACGATACCGGTTATTTTGACTGACACCAGGCAGGCCTGGCTCTGCTACTGCATCTGCGCGTTTCCATCTATTATGCTATTTTGATTACAATCATTATTACACATTTTACGTTTGCCTTACACCACGCTCTTTATCGTTACCTTCTACCTTTTACCATACCTTGGTCTTTTTGGGCTTTTTAGGGTTTAGACGTTTTAGTTTCTGGAGTTTGGCATTTTGTGCCTTTTTGGGCTGTATTAATCGTATATTTTATTTTTGCGGCATTTTGTTGCCTACGGGTGGTTTTTTGGGTGTGTTTTAAGTTATTTGGTGTTTTTACTGTCTTCTGTTTTATCATCTTTTTACGGTCCAAGGTCATTCCCACAACACTTTGCGGTTCATTCCACCCTACCTACAGCAGGCTTTCCAAAAACTTATTGTGTATTACTATGTTCCAAACTACATAAGTATAGAAGTATTTCGACCTAAATGAAACATTCTCATGTAAAGCTTGACGCAAAAAATACAATAAAACTATTACACATCTTCACAAGCACGTGGAGAAGAGCGCTATGGAATAAAAGTGACCATAGCATGCTCCCGTCCCTAAACTATATGATAGTGACATGCCATAGACGTGCTCAGGCATTGTAATTAAAACGGTTTCACGTATGTGCAAACAGGGGCGGATCCAGGATATTTCGCTAGGGGGCCACGGCGCTGGGGGCGCCATTTTCGGGGGCGCCATTTTTATGCCGGCTGGGGGCACCAAATTTTATGTTCTTTACCCATTTAAAGTATTTTTTGCAAACTGAATCAGTTAACCCGCGACCCGGTGGGCCTCCGAGTCACCTTCGCCCTGGTGGGGGTGTTTGAACACCCCCTCTCGAACTCGGCCCCTATGCAGGATAGCGAAAAAATGTGAAACCTGGTGGATAGCTCGCTCATACAAATTCATGAAGACACTATATCAGTCAGTTTTTGGCTCAGGTCAACATTGAGGTCATGACAGGTCAAAGAAGTTGGCATTTTGAGCAAAGCAGTTGGACTCTAGTGTCTGACAGCGTTGAGTTGGAATAATTTTGTAGGCACTGTTTGCTTTCTCTCGTCACGGCAAATCGAATGATGTATAATATGAGCATACTAGGTCAAAACACAAATCACCTGACCTCAGGTCAGGTCAAGGTTACTTTTTGACTTAGCATAGTTCATATTCTTATCAATCAACTGGCAATAGCAATCCAAACACAATGGTATAAACAGAAAACTGTATCATCATTCCATGCAAAGTTATTGACCTAAGTTTCGAAAACTGCTTAAATAGCTTCGGATGACCTCTCAGAGGTTACAGGTCAAAACCTGCAACATGAACCTAAAAAGGGGCCTAGGATACTTCGATTTGGAGAATATGAAGGTATTATCACCTTTATCTACACCAATACAGTCCATTTTCTGTTTTCCTCTATATTTCCAATGGAGAGGTCATGGTCCGTATAATAATTATTGGGGCTTATCGACGCACCAACTGCCAGGGTCATATGGCGTCGCCAACTCTTTCCCTGTTGGAAGGGTTTCTTGGGAGTCAGCTTGCTCCTTGTTCAGGGAAGCCGCCGGGCCTTGAACCCGGGTCGGCTGCGTGGCAGACAGCTACGCTGACCACTCCACTACCGCGCCCCCATGGTCATGGTCCGTATTTGACCTTATGTCATCGATATGAAAAATCCCGGAACTTTTTGGAGAACTCGGTGGGGCCATTATGTGTTATAAGTTTCAATCCGATAGATTCACCCATTTCCTACTTATGTTTCTTACCTTTCCTACAAGTTTCCTACCTTCAACATGGTTTGAGGTCATTTGACCTGCTAGGTAAGGTGACTTGACCTGCACTGATGACCTGAACTGAGATGACCCGAGCTTAAAATTTTGGGGAAACTTGTGGAATCAATCAAGAATAAGGTGTGCCAAGTACGGCGGCGCTTCGCGTCGCCGTTTTTCTTACCGCCCGAAAAATCGGACGGGGGTGTTCAAACAGCCCCCAATGGGGCGGGATCAAAGAGGTAATCAGTTCCATATTTTCTTTAAAAAAATCGGAAACATCATAGCTTTAAATGTATCTAAAATACATTTCAGCAGTGGTAAACAGTGAATGCATCTCTTTGACGTTTATTTCATTGATGCACTGGAACCCACGGTTAGTAAAGACACTTTGGGACCCGGGGAGACTGCATGGGGACTATTTTCTCTCCAATCAGTGATCAAAATTATCTTCAGAAGCGTTAAACAGTTTGTAGAAGATCAACGAATATTTAGAATAGGCCCGTCTCGTTCAATGGGCCTATGTTTGTCATTGGGGATTAGGTTTCTACAGGACAGGTCAGATCAAATCCCGATACACTTTGGGAAGCCCCATGATGGTTACATGGACTACTGATTTTGCTTATATGATGATGATTAGCACACAGGGCCTTAACTAGCCATAAGGGTCTAATAAGCCACTAGGTCAGAGCAGTGATCCCCGTTTCCTTCAATCCGAGCTAGCCAGCCACGAAGGATCTATGACTTAAGTTTATGAACTTAGGCTTAGTTCAAGACCCCAGTTATTGTAAAACTTGCTAAGGCTATATTCTAATATTATGCCCTCCTACGACTTGACTGAGACAAGCAACTTGCCGTATTCCAATGTGGTACTTTGACCTCCTTCCGTGCGTAGCCACGCTCGACGTAGGGCAAGCGTACCCGGGATGCACGGGGACCAGTACCGACCTAGCCTACGCAGAATATCAGCATACCGATCTAAGGTGCGCTCTACGATCACAATGCTGATTTCACCCCACCTGCGCAGCGCGGGCGCAGGCTGGAAATCAGAATAAAATGTCGACGTGCGTGCGCCCATTCTTATGTACTCTCGGCATCATAATACGGCCCCTGGTGACCCTAAGGCAAGCAAAGGCCCAGTTTAGGGATACTCCACATCAGCGATCAACTCAGAAAAATATGTTTGTGTCTCCCTTCAGCGGCATATACCAGCATTTTTCAGGAACTATAAATAGCTATAACCAGATTTTGGCCGTTGGCCTGTCTTCGCTGTGCTCTGGCAGCGACATAGGACCCTCGACTGACCAAAGTGAACTCGAAGTCGTTCACAGTGTGCACTTGTACATTTTCCGGCTTTCTCAAGGGGTTCGCTAACTGGCAAATTAGATCCTAATGTATTTAAGGGTCCCACCAGTCCCACTTACAGCAGTCAAACACCGTCATGGATGGCTCCCCGTCTGGATGCAGGGGGCCCAGTGACTTCCCGATTAAACCTCAGGTCACCTCTTGACCTTCCACAGGAATATGGCAGGCCTTACTGGTCACGGAAAGACCTGTTGGTCCCGGAGTACCCTTTTTATAGACTGTGCGCTCAGTTCCAAATATATATTTACGAAACAGAGTGTTCTTATGGTAACCGGGGGTATCGCCCTGTCCGACAAAAAAACATGCTGGCAAGACATGACCATGACTGCGACCGAAAGATCTGTTAGTTACAGAGATCCCTGTTGACCTAAGATTGCCCTATTCATAACGAGGAGACTCCTGGTTCCAAAGGACCTGCTGACCGTAGAGGGCCCTACTTGTCACAGCATCCCCCGCTGGCCACAGAGGGCATTCTCGGTGGCAGACAGAAGGCTCTTCTGACTGCATTGGGCCCTGCCGACCACGGAATGATGTCCTGGTCATGCTTGTCACAGAAGGCCCTGTTGAAAAGATGTGACCCACCTGATTAAAGATTGTTCTTCTGCCCCTAGGGGACCCTGACGGTCACATATAGGGCGTCGCTTGCCGCAGAGGGTCACGCTTGTAACAACAAGTCATGCTGGTCCCCGAGGTTTACGGTTGGTCATAGATTGGCGTAGCCCGGCTGCCCTTCGCGCGATCTTTTCCCTTCGGGTGCCTTTCATGCGGCTGCGCTAGCCTCCCCACCCCTTTGCTACGTTTCTGTTCCTCCCTACTATAGTTTCATCACCCAATCAACTCTCCTTCCCCGATCACCAAGGCATTTTCCAGCTCTATCAAACCCGCCGCAAACTCAACCTATCCAAGGTGATGATGTAAGAGATCGCACCTGACCAACACTGACCGACCTTATCTATCACTGATCAACAACCGAGAGGGCTGGGTACATGGACGATCCAGGATTTTGATAAGGGGGAAGCGAAATCTCCGGGGGCGGTCAGACTACCATTTGGGGTCAGCCTTTGGTGTCATGGATCTTTGTGGTGCTAATTTTACGTATTTGTGATGCCATTTGAAAAAGTGCCGATTAAAAAAAACATGTTGCCAAGAAAAGGAAGAATTTCTCAAAGTGCCTCTAGTTAAACAAGCAACAATGAAACAGGGCACCTTCTACCTGGATTAGGTTTTGAAGCAGACTTTGCGCAGAGACGGCCTTTGGAGATTTTGCAAACCAGTCGTTGCAGTTAACCCTGTCTGCGCAGAGCGGATAGTGATAAATCCACAATATTCTATATAAGGCGAAACTTTTTGCTGTTTACAAACTTGTGGGAGAGGACGCAACCAAAATTCTGCAGGTGCCTCCTGCTGAGCTCTCAATGTTTTTCTTACTCAGATGACGGGAATTCCGCATTGCTGTCTGGACACAGCCTTTCATTAGTGGCATTGCGAACAAAACACCTCGGCAAAATAAGTAAATGATCGAAGTCAACAGCTTGTCGCAAAAGACAACAGAACCACATATCGGACGGGCACACGACCACACATCGGATGGGCATGAATGCGCCCTGGGGGATTCTGCGTGGTAACGGAGCAAAATGACACCGATCGATACCCAAAGCAAACATTAAAAGAACTCAGGGCAATTGTTACCACTCACAGCTCTGAGAGCTGTCCATGAGCCATGGTAGTGCCATGTTGCAGTGGGATGCCCTAAGGCTGAAAAAGAGCGGTTAATCGTGAAATTGGGGCACCCGAACACAAAGTAGAGGACATCCGAAGTTGAAGGCGGTATACGTAAAAGTGGGGCGCCCCAAAGCTGAGAAAGAACAGACAATTGTGGAAAATGGGCGCGCAATCATGCACTAGAGGGCAGTCAAAAGTGGATGAGAGTGATCAATTTTACAGTGGGCCGCTTTAGAGCTAAAAGGGACGGTCAATCATGATATAGGGGTTATGAACCACAAAGCGGAGGGCGGCCAGAGGTGAATGAGGGCAGTCCACGTTGAAGTGGGGTGCTCTGAGGCTGCACAAGAGCGGCCAACAGTGGAGAAGGTGCGCGCAATCATGCAGAAGAGAGCGGCTAAAAATGGATGAGGGCAGTCCATGTTGCAGTGGGGCGCCCTCGGGCTGAAAAAGCGGGTCAATTGTGAAAACGGGGAGCCCAGTCACAAAGTTAAGGGCCCCTGTAGGTAAATGACGGTGGTCCACAACGCAGAGGTCCGCCACGCGCTGAAAAAGGGTGGCCAAACGTGAAATATGGGGTTCCTAACCATAAAATAGAGGGCGTCCGGAGGTGAGTGAGGGGTCCACATTGAAGTGAGGCGCCCTAGATATGCAAAGGAGCGAGCAATAGCGGAGAACAGGAGAACAATCATGCAGAAGAGGGCGGCCAAAGGTAGGCACGGGCGGTCCATGTTACAACGGGGCGCTCTAAAGCTGAAAAGGGCGGCCAATCGTGAAATATGGGCGCCTAACCACAAAGAAGAGGGCGTCAAAAAATCGATGAGGGTGGTGCACGTTGAAGTGTGACGCCTAATAGTAATCCGGGGGCATGATATATGAGGGGGTGCTTAGGTTAATAAATGAGTCCAGCGGTGATGCAGCATGGGAGTGCCAAAAGTTCAGTGTGGTACAGTGGTACACCCTGTGGGACGCCGATGGTCTATAGCCGGGGGAAGTGTGGTGAGTTAGTCAGTTAGTTATTTGGGCTTTCGGGGCGAGGGATCGTAATGGTGATAGTGCATCGGGGGGGGGGACGCTGATACTTCACCGAGGCGATACCGAGACTGGAGATATGGATACCGGTGCTGCAGGCAAGGGGCGCCTGCAGTACATAGGCTTGGAACCGTCAGTGGAGCGTCTGTGGGAGCAAATAATCCATCATAGGGATACTGGTAGGGTAACAACAGGATAGAAGGGGGTACACGAATAGGGCACTGGTTGGGCAACAGGGAGGAGAAGACGGTGCATGGGAAGAGCGCTGACGGCGCAATTTGGTCATCAAGGAGACACCGAAGCTGAAGTTTGGAGCTTCCGGTGATACAGCTTTGGGGTACTTGCATTCAGTGAAATTTGTGGGAGCTGTCAAGGGGAGGCGCTAGTAAGACAACGGGCCACGTTTGGGATGCAAGAGATGCAAAGTAAAGAGAAGCTGCATGGGGTTTCTGGCAGGGATGTGTTGGTGCGTTCATGGAGCTAACGATAGGCACCCATCACGCACCATGGAGGCGATGGAGGCACAGAGCATGCTGTCAAAAGTTGAGGCGCCCATAGTGCCGCGTGGCGGGGGTAGGGGCGGGGGTGTGCTGGGCGCCGGTAGAGCAAAAGTAAGATACCAATGATGCATCAACGAATCATCAGAAGCTTGTGGGCGTCTATAGTGAAGTGTAGGGGCACCAATTGAGCGAAAAATAAACACCAATGTGTACCATGGGGGGCGCCAGACAGAGCAGTTTGTCGAAATGTGGGGGCGCTCCCGATGAGCCCACGGCGGGGGATAAAGGCGCCGGTGGAGCAAAGCACAGGCACCAATGATTCATTATGGGGGCGCCAGTGATACAGACCGATGCGTCAAAAGATGGTGGAAAGAGGCGGGGAGGGCACCCATAAAACTGAAAGAAGACAACAATAATGCATCATAAGAGTGGGCTCCAGTGGCATAGGAGGGGCTGTTGAAAGGTGAAGACCCCTCAATCGGGCATGGGGGCGCCGTTTGAGATTGAAAAGAATCGCACCAATTATGCACCATGGGGTAGCCAGAGGTAAAGAGCGGGTCCAAAAAGCAGGCGACGCCCACAGTCAAGCGTGGGGGCGCCGATGGAGTCCACAGAAGACACCAATGATGCTCAATGGGGATGCCGGTGGTACATGCGGAGTTTCAGCACATGGGGCGCCCACAGTGAGGCGTGGGGGCGCCGTTGAAGTACAAACGAGACATCAATGCTGCACCATGGAGGCGCCAGTGGTATAGAGCGGATTTTCCGAAGGTGGGGGCGCACGTAGTGAGGATTGGGGCGCCAATAGTTTATAGCGGGATTCCATGAAGTGGGAGAGCCCACGATGAAGCTTATGGGCGCCGGTGGAGTGAAACGAAGGTACCAATGATGCACCATGGGGGGCGCCAGTGGTATAGAGTATTTTGTTAGAAGGTGGGAGCGCCCGTAGTGGGGAGTGGGGAGAGAGAGTGGGGGCTCCACTGGTATAAAACGGGCTGGTAGGGGCTGAAGACCCCTCAGTGAGGCGTGGAGGCGCCATTTGAGCAAAAAGCACCACTGATGTACCACGGGGGCGCCAATGGTGAACATCGGCACTAAACAGCAGAGGCGCTCACGGTGAAGTGTGGGGCGCCGGTGAAGTACACAAAGACATCAATGATGCCCAATGGGGGCACCGGTGGTACATGAGGGTTCCAAAGGTGGGGCGCCCACAGCGACGCGTGGGGGTGCCGTTGGAGCAAAAACGATACATCAATGCTGCGCCATGGAGGCGCCAGTGGTATAGAGCGGATTTTCCGAAGGTGGGGGCGCACGTAGTGAGGATTGGGGCGCCAATAGTTTATGGCGGGATGCCAAGAAGTGGGAGAGCCCACGATGAGGCTTGGGGGCGCCGGTGGAGTAAAACGAAGGCACCAATGATGCCCAATGGGGGCGCCGGTGGTACATGCGGAGTTCCATAAGATGGGGCGCCCACAGTGACGCGTGGGGGCGCCGTTGGAGCAAAAACGAGACATCAATGCTGTACCATGGAGGCGCCAGTGGTATAGAGCGGATTGTTAGAAGGTGGGGGTGCCCGTAGTGGGGAGTGGGGATCCAGTAGTACATAGCGGGGAGAGAGAGTGGGGGCTCACTGGTATAAAACGGGCTGGTAAAAGGTGAAAACCCCCTCAGTGAGGCATGGGGGCGCCATTTGAGCAAAAAGGTACCAATGATGTACCACGGGGGCGCCAATGGTGAAGATCGGCTCTAAAAAGCAGAGGCGCTCATGGTGAAGCGTGGGGCGACGGTGAAGTACACAGGAGACACTAAAGATGCCCAATGGGGGCGCCGGTGGTACATGAGGGTTCCAAAAGGTGGGGCGCCCACAGTGACGCGTGGGGGCGCCTTTGGAGCAAAAAACGAGACATCAATGCTGCACCACGGAGGCGACAGTGATATAGAGCGGATTTTGAGAAGATGGGGACACCCGTAGTGAAGAGTGAGGCGCCGATAGTATATAGCGGTATGTCAAGAGATGAAAGAGCCCACGATGAGGCTTGGGGGTGCCGGTGGAGTGAAACGAAAGCACCAATGATGTCCAATGGGGGCGCCGGTGGTACATGCGGGGTTCCAAAAGATGGGGCGCCCACGGTGACGCGTGGGGACGCCGCTGGAGCAAAAACGGGACATCAATGCTGCACCATGGAGGCGCCAGTGATAAAGAGCGGATTTTTAGAAGATTGGGGCGCCCGTAGTGAAGAATGGGGCGCCGGTAGTATATAGCGGGATGTCAAGAGGTGAAAAAGGCTTGGGGGCGTCGGTGGAGGGAAACAAGGGCACCAATGATGCACCATGGGGGCGCCAGTGATAAAGGGCGGGTTGTCAAAATGTGGTATTTGCATGCAGCAGAATTACCACGGGGCGCCAGTATTTCCGTTAGGCATACAAATGTGGAGCAAATGGAGGCGGCCCCCGGGGGTGCCTTAGTGCCGAGGGGGCGCCTTACCAGCGAGGGGGGGTTCGCGGCCCCCGGCCCTGGATCCGCCCCTGTGTGCAAACTAATTTTACCATTTGATGTGCAACGAATGAGGTAAGCATATTGAGCATGTATGTGGTTCTAAGACCGAAAAGAAAAACAATTCATTCATAGGCGGATTAAGGAGACAAGATCATTCAGAGTCCGCCCGGGTATAGCATGCGCGGAGAAGCGTTGGGAAATATTAAAAGCAACAACAGGGCCTAACAGCTATGCGGAATCTAAGTATCCGTAAAACGTTCTTCATTTTGCTCCACGCTTCCCGTAATTTTCACGATTAAGCAAGACAAGCCGATCCAATTGTTTTTTTATTTTCTAATAAGACTAAGATTTTTAAATCTTATGGGGTCGAGTCCGCATCAGACAGGAATAGGGTTACAGGAGCCTGAAAGGAATAGGATTAAGTCTCGTTTTAACTTTCTTTACTAGGAAAATATCAACAAATGCCTAAGCATAAACATAAACTAATAATTACTCCGCTAACCGCTCCAAACATTCTTAAGTTTTTAACTCTCATGAAAAATAGAAAATAAGGAAGCTTTATCACATTTGAATAACTACTTTCAAAGCTCTAACATTCTGAGGCATGGGTGCCAAGTTAAGTCCCGGCAGAGACTCTGGATAAGCTTATCTGATTCCCCAAATCCCTCCCAACAGGGTGATGTTGGCGGCGCTGCATGACTCTGGCAGTTGGTGCGTCGTTAAACCCCAACAACAGTTTATTATCACACTTTGACCGAGCCGTCTGCCACCCTGTCTCTAACACTTTGAGTCAGCCGTCTTCCACCCTGTCTCTAACACTCTGACCAGCCATCTTCCACCCTGCCTCTAACACTCTGAACCAGCTGTCTTCCACCCTGCCTCTAACACTGAACCAGCCGTCTTCCACCCTGTCTCTATTACTCTGAACCAGCTGTCTTCCACCCTGCCTCAAACACTGAACCAGCCGTCTTCCACCCTGTCTCTATTACTCTGAACCAGCCGTTTTCAACCCTGCCGCTAACACTCTGAGCCAGCCATCTTCCACCCTGCCTCTACACTCGGAACCAGCCATCTTCCACCCTGCCTCTAACACTCGGAACCGGCCATCTTCCACCCTGCCTCTAACACTCGGAACCAGCCGTCTTCCACCCGGTCTCTAACACTCTGAACCAGCCGTCTTCCACCCTCCCTCTAACACTCGGAACCAGCCATCTCAGACGTGTCAGACGGCACAGCCCATGGCATTGGTCGGTGAGCCTGGAGCTGAGTTCGGGGAAACCGAGCTCACATGCTGAAACCACCAGATGTCGGCCATATTGCCCAACTCGCCCCAGGCCTGCTGTTCGGCACGTGCTTGTTAGGAACTCATCTAATTCACTTATTTTCCGAGAGCTGCTGGGACTGTTAAAGGGAGATACACGAGAAAAAAATTATTGGCGAGATCAAAATGTCACAAAAAGTTGTTTCAGAAGTCCTTTTCTCATTTTTGCGAATTCGGCCTGCAAATGCATTAAAATTTCTCCAAAGTCAACATTTCTAGACGACTTTACCGGTACACGTCTTATCGATTTAAATGGCGTACCCCCGGCTAAGGCTATCAATTTCTCTAAGAATTAGGTCATATCTATCCTAAACAGTGATGTAGAACTTCGGAATACTACAGAAAAAATTACTTAAGAAAAACAACATTCCAAAACTCTTTTGAAACAGAAATATAGGGCTTAAAAGAAATCACAATTAACCAATCAGAAGCCTAGGAATTCTCATACTGGGGTCACGTGACCAATCTGATGCAAAAGTTTCGTCGTCCTGGGGCTGAAGCAGAAAACAACTCAAGACCCGAGGTACGAGACGCCTGAAGACTTAAGTAATTATGTTTTTTCCGTTTCTAGGGCAAACTAATTCATTTTGTAGCTTTTAAAGGCTTTGTAAAATTAATTCAAATACAAATACAGGAGAACAAACATTTTTATCACAAAAAACATTATTTTTCAACGTTAAATAGTTTTCGAAAAGTAAGTGATGGGTGAAGGTTTCAGCATTTTATCAGAACTGTTAACCTATTTCGATAATAAGTGAGTGGCCTCCCAAAATTTTGCCGAGGATACAAAAATAATTGACAGTTTCGTAATCAGGATTTTTCAAATATCAAAGAAACCACAATAATAATTTTTCGCGTATCTCCCTTTAAGAAGCATAGCACATAAGATTCTGGAAAATTTTATTGACAAATCTGACAAGAATACTGCGGGTTTTGAGCCTTTAAGCTATAATTCCTCGGTAAGCTTCCAATGTAGGCGTTTCTTGGAATCACTGAACAACTCTTTTAAAGATAATATGCATGGACGCCGAAAGCGGGGACGTCAGAGGGGACGACCCCTCAACTCGCGAATCAGGGTACCCCCAATTTTGGGGCTCGACTTAGGTCTTTGCATACTATCGCTATGTCTGCATAGAACTACGTGTGTGTTCAAGTGTAACCTGGTTTTAAGGTTTTCAAAGCCAGCCAATATGGTCAAAATTTGCCTTCCACCCCCGTCTCCCCTCCCCTCGTCATCGCCTGTCCGGGATCCATCGCCTCGTAAATGCCATGGCGATTCTCCTGGGAATACAGCACATTGGTGCAATCTCACGTTGGAATGGTTTTATGGTCAATCTTTATTGAAAATAATGAATATGACATTATTTCTGCTGAATAAGTTATAATAAGCCTGATAATTCGTTTTGTCTAATTTTCGTCTGCTAAAGGTAATACATTCTCAAAACTGCGTGATGTTGAATTGACATATAATTTTGTAGTACTTTGTGCAGATTAAACCTATTTTATTTGCACCACCAATAAATACTTAAACAAATGAAGCATGCTTGGCTAAATCAGGCCCTTGCCGATTTCAGCTTTTTCTCGATATCTTTAAGGATATTTCACGTTTCAAACTAGTCATTAAATAAATTTACACACATCTATAGTCCCTAGTACCGAGGGCACTAAACGCTGGTTATAAAGAGGTTCATGCACAAGACATTTGTCCGCGCAGCGGACCTAGGCATTACGTCACGTTCCCAAGCTCAGCTCATACCACGTGACCACCGAGGGAGGAGAGGGTCGATAGGCGGTGAATGTTTACTTTATTCCGCGAACAGTTAGTTCTGGGGCAAATACAATTTCGACCAAGGAGTTTCTCAGCATGGTCTATTTCATGGATATCCCCCTGATTAACCCTCGCCCCACCGGGGGCCATCGATGGCCCCTAAGGTTTTTCCGGGATAGCAGAAAAACGACGAGGCGCAGCACCGCGGTTGAGGACTCTACCTCTCACTGCATCATTTTCCCATCATTCCTGAAATTTTTACCCCGGGTCACCCAAGGTCAGGTCACCAGACGAGGTCAACCAAGGTCACCTCACTTCACTTTAGAGCTCTGTAAGAGCTACATTTCAAAGTCGATCGATTTGAAACTTCCTACACTTCATGACCCCTCCAGGGTCTACAAGGTGTATATCCGGGATTTTTCGATTTCATGCCCTGAGGTCAGGTCACGAGGCGACCTCTCCCATTGGAAAAGCATGGGGAAAAGCTATTTCATGATATAAAAGCCACAAAAATGATTGCAAATACTCAGACTGCTCAGAACAACGTTTTTGGACACCCTTTCACGGATTCCAGGGGTCATATTTGCCCTTTGACTTTTCCAAGGTCATCCAAGGTCACCGGAGGTCAAAACAGTATTTTGACAATAACTTTTGACCTAATTGAGCTAGAGCGGTGAAACAAACACCATCGTGTTTGTCTTCTCACTGGCTTTCATTTGATATACGGCAAGGTCACTTTTTGACCTTTCGTGACCTCAGGTCATATTAGGTCACGAGGTGACCTCTGGCGGTCAAACCACTGGCGGGAGGTCTTTACGTTCCACATAGCGGAAAAGTACAGGCAATTTGCTATCAAATGTACTTTACCAGGCCTCAATAGCTCTAATGACATAAGAGTTATGCCCAGTTTGCTTAATCATTGCATATTTGAGTGAAAATAGCCGATCTTGACCTAATTTGACCTCTGGAGGTCAAACCATTGACCTGAGCACTAAAACATGCGAAGTAATTTCTTACTGAATTCACGCGAGCTTTCTATTGCACTTTGCAGATTTGCGCTAACGCCCTATTTTCGAGTTAGAGGGGGCCATCGATGGCTCCCGGTGGGGCGAAGGTGGCCCGGACCCCGGTGCGCGGGTTAAATCTAATTATTAAGGTACTACATTCCCTTTAATGTCGGGGCGGATTCTGCTCACAACGTATGTTTTCCCAATATATTAAGACGCGCACTGGAGGTGGGGGGGGCATCGTAGACCCCCACCCATTTTTCAAAGGTGGCTGGAAAACTGCTCGTAGCCGAAAAACGTTACTCAGCCACATTTGACAAGATCAAATGGCACGTCCATTGGTGCAAGAATTGTGAAAATCGGTAGAAATTGTTTTTGACTTAAATGCTCTCAAATCATTTTGAGATCGCCACAATCGCACGGTCGGACCAATTCGCTTGCATTGGCGACCGAGTGGTGACGTTATAACGCCATATAACCGGGATATGTCAAGGGCACCTCACATGAAGGTCAAGGTCAAAGGTCACAGGTCAGGGTCATATCATCAATTTCAAGGTCATTGACCCAAAGTGTTTCTGGTCAAATGGTGTTACCCGGTCTGTTGTATATTATGCTATGACGTCATACTTAAGGTAACTCAATGGAAAGGTCAAGTTAAAAGGTCATGGGAAATGTCAAGCCTAATTTACCGCCAAAAAGTTGCTATAATGTTATTTATAGTGTACATTATAGGTAGTATACCATATTGTGACTTCATAGGTCAATGATCCTGAATGACCTTGACCCCTCAACTGTAGGGAAGGTTTTGTGTGACCTTCCCTTTATAACCCTGGTCCATCTTCAGCTTATATCCGTCTCCTTCCCGCATAATCACAGCATTTCGCAATAGGTCCCCAGCATGACCAATATTCGACCTTGAAGATATAGACCTAGGTCAATGAAAATTGGGTATGATGTAGATCACCATAGCCCCCACCCACCCACCAAGAGGCATTTCTTTTATGCATCTTAGTTGCCGAGATCTTAGGGGAGCCTGTTAGGCCTGTCTCCAGTGCGCGTTAGTGCGAGATCTCTCTCCAGTGCGGGTGTTAAGTTAATTTAGTTAATTTCTAGCAATTACTGGCTTTTCCTAAAACTAAGTTGAAAATATTCTCGGAAAAATCTGAGAAATACTTCACCTGCAGAGGCAGATCTGTGACCTATTTATAGGGTGGATATGTTAGAAAATTATGTTCTATCGTGCACAAGCCAGTCTTTTCAGAACAGAGCCGTCTGCAGGGCCGTCGCCACGCAGTTTTCACTGGGGGGATGGATCTGGACTGAGGGGCGGGGCAGAGAGGAAGAGGATAATAGGCAAACTGTGGACATATTGTCTGTCTTTAAAGACACCAACGATTGATCTAAACACTAGAACGAGGAACATTCATTTAGGTTCACACAGGTAATAGGGTGAAAATACAACATATCCCTGATGGAGTCCCAATTTTGCTGTGAGGGGCATTCTCCTGGCCCATCAGCTGGAGCAGACTCATCCCCCCTCGCTGTCCATGTGCATGGCCGTCCCAACGATTTTGAAAGCAGTTAGAATGTTTGAATATGTTGGACGTGATGTCAGGCGCATTCACGCTCACATACCATTTCAGGTCAGATTCATTCACAGTTGGATTATATTTTTGTCAGAGACAGTTACAGCAGCCCAAAGTTTTTTAGTGTACCTATCTAATTGGATTGCATCTTGGCAGATTATACATTATGTGTACATGATAACGAGGTTGAATTAAAGTAATATCAATCATAAGTCATAAAAATCATAACTAAGTCAAAAGTAATAATAATCCAAATGTCATAACTAAGTCAAAAGTCAACTACCATTATATCAATGTTTTAAAGCTTTGAAATTCTATAGCCGTGCTCAGGTACTGTAATTTAGGGCGATTTCACACATATGTCACGTATAAGTATTTTAGTTCACAAAGTGCAATGTGTGACAAACATTTTCGCATCCGTCTAATGAAAGCTTCATCTATTAGCGGGTCGAAAAGGCGAGATCACTCATATATCACATATCTTCAGGTAGTGGGTTTCCTATAAGTGCTCCATAGCTTTGGGGCCAGTCCAGGCGCCCACTTATTTAATCATTCGTGATTTATTTATTTATCTCATATGAGCGACAGGGGCTTGTCCCCAGTAAATGCTCAAGTCAGGGATAACATCATCAGATCCCTAAAATCACATACAAGACACATGTTAAAAAACAAGTCAAGACAAAAAGTAAGTACAAGCTAAAATAAAAAAGATAAAATATATGTAAAAAAACTTAAAAACATTAAAAAATACATTTGTAAAGGGCAACAATAAAATACAATGAAATAAACTAAATGGTAGGTTCCTACTACTTAACATATTTCCGAACTTGGTTTTAACTTGGTTTTACTTAACATATTTCCGAAGTGGTACGCTCAGAAAAGTGCCTGCCATTGCACGTGTTCTTTTTGCTGGCACGTGAAGCGGGAAGCTACCAAGCAGAAAGGCGGAATCGATCTGGTCCGTTAGAATTTTGTGTACAAAAGTATTGTCATATTGAAGTCTTCTCTTAGCTAGACTTGGGATTTTGAAAAGGGCCAGAAGTTCATCGTATTCTAGATTTACGGAGGGTTGATAGAAACGGATGCTAGCCAGATAAAAAATATGCTGTTTTTCCAGTCTTTCCAGATGCGTTTTGGCAGCTCCACCCCAAATAATACATCCAAACCAAAGAATTGAACGAAGATTGGAAAAATATGCCGTCAACATTGGCTTGGGTTTCAATTTCGAGCTTGCACTCACTCCTCCCACCGAATGGCCAGTCAGGAGCGACCGAATCATCACACCTAACATCCGGTTTGCTCGACTTACGATTTTATCTAAATGTTCTGCGAATGTTAATTTGGAATCCAGCCAAAGACCAAGGTCCCGAATGAAATATACTTTTATAGGGCGTCGTTTTGAATTTTTTAGATGTTCAGCATCTATTTCTTCTTCAGAGAAATTGTAAATGATTTGCATTTGGAAGGATTAAGCTGCAGCTTCCAAAGATGAGAACAATCAGCCAAACGTGTCAAGTCAGCTTGAAGTAGCTCTGAGTCCTCAGGAGTCACAATTTTATGATACAATTTCACGTTGTCGGCGAAAAGAAGACAGTTCATTTTAATTTTGTCCGAAAGATCATTGATGCAGAGAGCAAACAGGATCGGTCAGATAATTCCACCCTCCAGCGTTCCAGAGCGCACAGGTGTCCACTCAGAAAATTTTCCATTAACAACTAGGCGTTGCTTTCGATTTGTCAGGTAAGAAGAGAGCCAATTGAGGGCGGCACCTGAGATTTGATAGGAGTTTTGTAGCTTATGAAGCAGTAACTTGTGGTTGACACTCTGAAACGCCGAGGAGTAGTCGGCGTATATGACGTCAGTTTGATGACCAGATGAGATCGCCTCCCACGCCGTTTTTAGAAGACAAGCTAAATTTGTATCACAAGACCGGCGTGGGACAAAGCCATGTTGGTTTGCGGCCCAGGACCGGTTGAACATGAGAGATTAGTACGTCACATACACAACGCTCCAGAATCTTGCCAAACAGTGGGGTGAGTGAGATAGAGTGGTAATTTGAATTCGAGTTTTTTTAGAGCCCTTTTTGTGCACAGGAACGATGTTCGCTCCCGCCCACCTGCCCGGAAAAGCTCCCCGCTGAACACTCATGTTGAACAGGATGACCAAGGGAGTTACCAATTGTTCACTACATTCTTTAGTAACACAGGCACTAATGTTATCCGGCCCACAGACTTTGTGAACCTGTTCACCGTCGTCAGAGCCCTCTTCTATAATCTTCCAGGCATCCTATGTTATTCAGAGCTCCTCTGCGTGGTAGAGCGGGGCCTTTTATTAAGCACTCACCGTCCTCCCAGAATGCCTAGTCATATCCCGTTTCAGTGGTAGATAAACTCCCGAAGTTGGCCTTAATCAGTACACTCGACGTGTGCTATTGCAGACCCCATGCCTAGAGCATACTCGACGGTGGAATGCGAAACGATGTACAAGATACGTGCGGACGTCTGAAGTGTTGATTGACTAGGATACGCGTTGCTTATTCTGACATTGCTGGTAGAAGTTTTGTTTCCACCTCCCCACAGTGCCATGTGTATGGTGCACGTATGTCGGAGTGTATATGGGAAATGGAAGCCCACATATCTCAATCGCACAATAAGGTAATCCGCTGCGAACAATAGCTCACTAGGGTCGTTAAAAAAGCACTTTTCTACTTTTCAGACTCAAACCCACTTTTTCCCCTTTACACATTCAATTTCAAAATCAATGAGACACATTACAAGCGTCTACAACAACGGCAAAGGTCGCCTCAAAACGGTTAAAAAATTTCATGTTTCAGTCGCCAGATTGGCTGCCCGGCGTTGCAGTCTCCCGTTGTTAAATTGGAATGAAACGGGTGCGTGACCTACCAGTAAAGAAAGCGTGTCATATGCGTGCGTATTTGAACGATAGATGGACTTTAAAATGCATCCATTTACTTATTTACTTGTCAGATCTATTTGCAGCGTAACATAGATATGTGCTATTCCACATGAGACCTGGAATTACATGGTCCACCAGCCTAGTACTCTAAATTCCCACTGAACAGGAATGCCTTCCAGAGGCGAACCTTCCTCTAGTAACCTTCGCTGGAGAACGTCGTTGAGGCAGGTGCTTCTCCCTATTCTCCTGCGAACTATTTAAGAGGTCTGGTACTGATGAAAGAAGATCCTGTTGCATATTTTTACCCTTTAGATGGCTCACGAAATCTTCCACCAGCTTCACACCGCGTTTTGTGGGTCCTTTCACGACAGTTAAGTTCTGGAATACCTTGAAACAGGAGAGGGCTATACCAGTCACCAGCCTCTCAACGGAGCCATTTCATATCAAAACCTTTCAGATTCAGGCGCTCAAATACCAGCCAGCTTTCACTCTATTTCCGTTCGGCTCCCGGCTACCCCTATTTCCGGCAAGGGGGCAATATCGGCCCCCCCTAAGATCTCGTAATCTAACCGGCCGATTTTGAAAATTCAAAGTGCCATAGATTCCTCTGCTGCTAAACTTTATTTTGAAAAAAGAAAATTTCAATATTTTGATTTTTTAGGAGAAGGTCGTGCAAAATATACAATTTTTGTGTATTTTTTAGATTTTCCATAACCCTTGTCTCTGTTGTACGATTTTCACAAAACTAGTTCAGATTTACAAATAATTGACCCAAAATTTTCATATACTCGAGTTACGCAAAAATTCGAAATTCAATGGCAGTTCCAGGACCAGGACTATGAGGGGAAATATATACAACCTAAAAAGTTTTTGTTACGCGGATTAGAAGCCGTCATATACTGCTTGGCATCTTTGACACATAAATAAATGAGAAAAAAGTGAAAAACTCATCAGGGGCGGATGCAGTAAGGTAAAACAATGGGGTAAAATACATACCAACAATATGCGAATGGTATGCATGAGTATATTAGTCCCTCGACTAGTTGAAATTTATTTCTGATAATTTTTACCCTCCCATGGCAGCTCTGGGAAAGGGGGTGACATAGGCGGATCAAGGACTCGTCGTGGGGGGTGGGGGTGATTGGAAACACATTTTCAATATACAACGATATTGAGTCGCGGCGGTGATACTGGCTGGGAATATACATTTTGAAAATTTGTAGTGACTGGACACGCCTCTGGTAATCTAGATTGGGTTATAACTATTTTGAATTTTCATATACCCAATTGTATTCGCCCTGGCACGGCTGTAAGCAGTCTTCTCACTTACTAACGTTTAGTCCTTGTTGATAACATTCCCCCCATTTTGAACTGCTGTAACCGCCCCTGATGAATACAAATAGTGACAATTGTGAATGCACTATCATCTCACATAAAAAATGATATAATAAAACCATATAACTGGTATCAGGATCAGCAGAGACGGCTTCCTTTTACAAAAAAACCATCGCATACGATAATGCTTGGTTTGTGGATAGAACCTCCCCAAAAACCCAGCCATAGCTCCGCCCCTGGTAAATATATAATCTTGAAAATTTCAGAAAACCTGCCTGTACTAGTTTTAGGAAAAGTCAGGAAGTTTCAAAGTTCTATCGCAAGCCGTTTCGGAGATATTCTCAAAAAACCTGAAGGGGGGGCAATATTAGCCCCCCTGCCGGAAATAGGGTTCAGGAATGACAAACTGGCAGAGGCTTAGTACCGAGCCCGAGCTCTTCATATCCTATGTCGGAAACTTTAGCCTACCCAACTGAAAGGTGGATGGTTTTGCTGTTTAGGCCAGGTACTGTGTCACTGCCTTCTTACCTCCAGCATTGTGATTCTTATTTGCGAGGCAGATTATAACTTTCTGGTCACAGATAACAGTTGCGTTTGCACATTGACTTCAGCGCCTCTACACAATACCGGAATATTTTTATTGGAAGACCTATCAGGGAACGTTCCTCGATCATCAGGCCCGGCTAGTGCTTTGGTTCTGGAAGACATGCCAACTCTGTTTTCCTTGATAATATAATCACGAATTGCACAAGCTGGTTTACGTGTGGCTGTCAGGAGAGGTTGTCTCCAACAAATATCTGTTTAGAAGACCCGGAGCCCCCGAGCGAGCCATATTTATGGAATATAAGACATTTAGGACATGAAGTGCGCGCTACTACTGAGTCAGATTCCGTTCATCATTCCCGAAGATACTTAAAGACCGAATATCAAAATTTTTGGAGTTTAACGACGCATCAACTGCTCAGGTCATATAGCATCAGAGGTGAGAGGGAAAGAATTAGCTTCGGCTAGAGCGGGGCGCCAGATTCCGCCTCTGGGTGGGCTCGAACCCACGACATCCAGAACATACAGAATGTCGTTGGCCGAGCCGAGCGCAAGCGCTAACCGACTGAGCCACTCAGACCCCGAAAAGTTAGCGGCTTTCCTTGTAAGTGGTTCTAAACCATGCATTTGGGTTCCTCCGTCACGGATAGTCAGCTTTAGAGCCTTCTATGAGCCTCAAAGCTATCCATAAAATTGCAGTACAGTGCCTTCATTAAGTTGATATAGAAATCGCCCTGGATGTGCTGAAGTCAATTTGCCATCAGCTGTGGTATCTGTGCACAGGAAGTTATATTTTGTCCTGCTGGTGATAACCACCATCCTGGAGGTAAGGAGCCAGTCGCACAACAATGGGAAAAAAACAACAAACAATTCACAGTTGACTAGGGCAGGCTTAAGTTTCCGATAGAGGCTATGAAAAGCTCGGTGAATGGTTCGGTACCAAACCTCAGACAGCTTGCCAATCCTGGCTGGCTAGTATTCGATTCCCTGAATCTGAAATATTATGGCAAGAAATGGATCCGCTAACAAGCTGGTGACTGGTATAGCTTCCCCTGTTTCAAGGTATTCCAGAACTTAACCCGCGCCCCACCGGGGTCCGGCGCCACCTTCGCCCCACCGGGGCCATCGATGGCCCCCTCTAACTCCGAAAATATGGGCGTTAGCGCAAATCTGCAGTGCTTTGGAAAGCTCGCGTGAATTCAGTAAGAAATTACTTGGCATGTTTAAGCGCTCATGTCAATGGTTTGACCTCCAGAGGACAGGTTAGGTCAAGATCGGCTATTTTCACTCAAATATGCACTGTTTCAGCAAACTGAGCATAACTCTTATGCCATTAGAGCTATTGAGATCTGGTAAAGTACATTTGATAGTAATGCCAGCCCTTTTCCCGCTATGTGGAATGTAATGACCTCCCGCCAGTGGTTTGACCTCCAGAGGTTACCTCGTGACCTAATATGAGCTGAGGTCACGAAAGGTCAGAAAGTGACCTTGCCGTATATAAAATGAAAGCCAGTGACGAGACATACACGATGGTGTTTGATTCAACGCTCTAACTTAATTAGGTCAAAAGTTATTGTCAAAATTCTGTTTTTGACTTTTGGTGACCTTGGATGACTTTGGAGAGGTCAAAGGGAAAATATGGCCCCTGGGATCAGTGAAAGGGTGTCCAGGAACGCTTTTTTCTGAGCAATCAGAGCATTTGCAATCGTTTTTGTGACTTTTGGATCTTAAACCTCGCCCCTCCGGGGCCATCGATGGCCCCCCTACGGTGTTTTCGGGATAGCAGAACAATGACGAAACGCAGCACCGCGGTTGAAGGCTCTGTCTCTCACCTCATCCTTTTCCCACCATCCCTGACAATTTTTACCCCGGGTCACCCAAGGTCAGGTCACCAGGTGAGGTCAACCAAGGTCACCTCACTTCAAATTTGAAGGTCTATACGAGCTACATTTCTTAGTCGATCAATTTGAAACCTGCTACACTTCATGACCCTCCCAGGTTCTACAACGTGTATATCCAGGATTTTTCGATTTCGTGACCTGAGGTCAGGTCACTAGGCGACCTCTCCTATTGGAAAAGCGTGGGGAAAAGCTGTCTCATGATATAAAAGCCACAAAAATGATTGAAAATACTCAGACTGCTCAGAACAGCGTTTTTGGACACCCTTTCACGGATCCCAGGGGTCATATTTGCCCTTTGACTTTTCCAAGGTCATCCAAGGTCACCAGGGGTCAAAAATAATATTTTGACAATAACTTTTCACCTAATTAAGCTAGATCGTTAAGCAGCATCGTGTTTGTCTTGTCACTGGCTTTCATTTGATATACGGCAAGGTCACTTTCTGACCTTTAGTGACCTAAGGTCATATTAGGTCACGAGGTGACCTCTGGAGGTGAAACAACTGGCGGGAGGTCTTTACGTTCCACATAGCGGAAAAAGGTCTGGCAATGTCCTATCAAATGTACTTAACCAGATCTCAATAGCTCTAATGGCATAGGAGTTGTGCCCAGTTTTCTTATGCATTGCAGATTTGAGTGAAAAAATAGCCTATCGTGACCTTTCTTGACCTCTGGAGGTCAAACCATTGACCTGAGCGCTTAAGCATGCGAAGTAATTTCTTACTGAATTCACGCGAGCTTTCTAATGCAAATTGCAGATTTGCGCTAACCTCCATATTTTCGGAGTTAGAGGGGGCCATCAATGGCCCCCGGTGGGGCGAAGGCGGCGCCAGACCCCCCGGTGGGGCGCGGGTTAAGACAGCTTTTCCCCATGGTTTTTCAATGGAAGAGGTCACCTCATGACCTGACCTCAGGTCACGAAATCGAAAAATCCCGGATTTACTTCCTTGTAGACCCTAAAGGGGCCATGAAGTGTAGGAAGTTTCAAATCGATCGGCTTAGAAATGTAGCTCTTATAGAGCTCAAAAGTTGAAGTGAGGTGGCCTTAGTTGACCTCGTCTGGTGACCTGACCTTGGGTGACCCGGGGTAAAAAATTTCAAGGATGGTGGCAAAATGATGGGGTGAGAAGAAGAGCTCTCAACCGCAGTGCTGCGCCTCGTCGTTTTTCTGCTATCCCGGAAAAGCCTTAGGGGCCATCGATGCCCCCGGTGGGGCAAGGGTTAATGTTGTGAACGATCCCACAGCGTGGTGTGAAGCTGGTGGAATGCTTCGTGAACCATCAAAAGGGTAAAAATATTCAACAGGATCTTCTTTTATCAGTACCAGAGCTCTTAAATAGTTGGCAGAATGGGGAGAAGCACCTGCCTCAACGACGTTCTCCAACAAATTTTACCAGAAAAAGGTTCGACTCCGGAAGGCATTCCTGTTCCGTGGGGATTTAGAGTACTAGGGTGCTGAACCATTCAATTTCAGGTCTTTTGTTGAATAAAATGTATTTATATCGCGCTGAAAATACATCTAACAAGTAAATGCCTGCATGTTAAATCCCATCTACCGCTCTTATACGCACGCACATGCCACGTTGTCTTTGCTGGTAGGTTATGCACACCTTTCATCCCAATCTAACGAGGGGGGACTGCAACGCCGGGCGGCCAATCTGGCGCCTGAAACATGAAATTTTTAACCGTTTTGAGGCGATCTTTTCCGTTGTCGTAGATGCTTGGAATGTGGCTCATTGAAATCAGAATTGAATATATAATGGGGAAAAAGTGGGTTCGAGCCTGAAAAGTAAAAAAAAGAAGTTTTTTTAACGACCCTAATAGCTCCCGGTAGACGGACTGTACCAAAATACAAACATTGCCGGCTAAATGGTGTGCTCAGTGACGATCTTTAGGCAATGACAGCATTATGAATGACGTCCGATTCCTTGGCCTAAATTTTTGCTGGAAATCCAAATAAAAATCACGACCACTCGCAGTGACTCACAACAATGGCACAACGCAAAAAGCAAGACGGTGTGCAGTTCAAAGCACACAAAACATTATCATCGTCTTCATTATCACCGTATTTTTATTTTCCATCACTGGCTGTGCTGGGTGGTAGGGTCAATGGTAGATACCCTCGCTCCATTCCGAACCGTGGCGCCGACCCTCCCCAAAGGTCACAGCACAAACACATTTAACGGCATCCATTGTCTTTTGACACACTTAAATCGCCTTTAACAGAAACATCCTTTTTCGTACCAAGAGCACATCATCATCCAAGAGCAAAACTATCATCATGGCTGGTGTTTTAGGGCGCATCGACTGCATTGGTCAATTTGCACCCAACAGCAAAGGGGCTGTTAGACTTACTTGTAGAGCCTGGCGTACTTGACGGCGGTGTTGTTGCTGACGAACTTGTTGAGCTCGTGGAAGGAGTCAGTGGTGGAGAGGCCACACCAGCGGCGGTAGTGCATGTAGCCGGGCACACCCATCTCCCGGGCGCGCTGCAGATTCAGCGCTACCAGGTCAATGCCGTGGTCCTGGTGCGGCTGTCTGAACAGCATGTTGGTCACCTGCCAAGGAGGAGGCCCTTGGGGATCTACAACGCACCAACTGCTGAAGCGGTACAGTGGCGCCAACTCTCAATCTGTTGGCAGGGTATATCGGGCATTGGGAGCTCCTTGTTTAACATTCCCAGCCAGGTGTTGAACCTAGATCTACGACATGGGCGTCCAGCGTGCTTCCACTGCATCCCTTCACCTGTCTGGGAGCGAAGTCCTGTCTGAGATGGTGAATGCCCGGCCTGCAGTGTCATCGCGCGGCCTCCCCGGGGCCTGTCTTCCACAAATGGTACGGTGGAAGTAAAAGCTGGAAACCTGAGCGCGCTCCTGCCGTGGGGCGTGGCGCAATGACCTGACCTATCGCACCTGTCCAATACATATGGCCCCGCCCGTCCGAGTTTGAGGGAGCTGCCTCTTTCACATGAAACTAATCGGCCTGCTCCATGGTCAGTAGAGCAAGTCGTCAGAAAATAATTTCCGATTTTGAATTAACAGTAGTGATTTTATTATGTCATGATATGTTACAAACATGATGCAAGCAAAAAACATCCGATGAATCTACGTTTAATGGGCGCGGAACGGCCATTTCTGAAGGCATGTTTTCAGTAGTACGGCGTTGAAGTCTCCATTGACTTCACGATGCATTGTTGTCAGTATCCTTGCAGCACGGTAACTTGGTTACCAACATTAAAACGTCGGATACATTTGCACCTGATCCATAGCCAGGCGGATGCACTGGATACCCGGGCAGCTGCTGAGACACCAAGGCACCCTCTGGTCCTTTCCTGGTCACCCCCTTGTATTGAAGCCATGTGGATTTCTCGAGGTTTGAACCTTAACAACTTTGGAAATTGTTCACCTTTAAAGGGAATGTGGCAGTGTGGCACCTTGGTCGAATCCTGGAATTTAGTGTAGTTAGTGATACATCTTATCCGAAAACCATGGAACTGTCCCTAATTTCTCTGATTTCTCTGTAAAATGTACAAAAAGCTCAATATTTTTATTTTTAAAATGCGCCTCTAGGGGAAAAATAAATATCTGTCTGTGGATGATGTCATGATCTGGTAACCACCACCATATTAAATAGGCTTCAAGGGTTTCGATTGGCTGATACTCACCGTGACGTCAGCATATGTCGTCAAACCAACAACTGGTAACTGTGGTCTGCTGCTCAGGGTACATGAGGGATACATTTAAGGTAGGTTTTAACTTTTATCTACGGAAGCTTCGAATTTTAAGACAAATGAGATATTGAGAACTGGGTTTTCCGGCATGCTTTACAACTTGGCTATTTCAGTCGAAATCACGTTATAAAGGTGCCCCATTCCCTTTAACCACGCACCAACCTCTTGGATGATACGGTGTCGCCAACTCTCACAATGTTGGGAGGAATAGTCAGGTTGTCCTCATTCACTTTCCCTGCCGGGGATTTGAACCCGGAACCTATGGTGCAGGATACAGATGTGTTGCCTATAGCAACACAGCACCCTCCCCTCGAAAGTTGACTACCTAGCCTACTACTTGTCCTCTCTCAACAATACCCTCCATAAAAGTCGACAACTTTCATGGAAGCAGTCTAGAAAATCTTCATCTCCTCGGCAGGAAGGCTCAGAGTGAGCACAGTATAGCCTACCTACAGCCTCCAGTCTGATCATTTGATTATTACATTGCTACACTGTCTTACTCCAAGCTCTCACATACAAACCACGCTCGTAGCCAGACCCTAATCTGAGTAGGTGCTCAACTAGAGAAAAAGCTCAAGCAGCTGACACGCCGAAGTTATCAAGGGTGGAGGGGGACGGGGGCGCTGTGTTGCTATAGGCAGCACATCTGTATCCTGCACCATAGGTTCCGGGTTCAAATCCCCGGCAGGGATGGTGAATGAGAACAACCTGACTATCCCTCCCAACAGGATGAGAGTTGGCGACACCGTATCATCCAAGAGGTTGGTGCGTCGTTAAAGGGAATGTGGCACCTTTATAACGTGATTTTGACTGAGATAGCCAAGTTCTACAGCATGCCGGAAAACCCGGTACTCAATATCTCATTTGTCTTGAAACTCGAAGCTTCCGTAGATAAAAGCTAAAACCTACTTGGAATGTACCCCTCATGTACCCTGAACAGCAGGCGACAGTTGTCAGTTGTTGGTGTGACGGAATATGCTGACGTCACGGGGAGTATCAGCCAATCGAAGCCCTTGAAGCCTATTTAATATGATAGTGGTTACCAGATCATGACATCATCCACAGGCAGATATTTATTTTCCCGTAGAGGCGCATTTTAAAAATAAAAATATTGAGCTTTTTGTACATTTTACAGAGAAATTAGAGAAATCAGGGACAGTTCCATGGTTTTCGGTTAAAAAGTACCCCTAATTACACCAAAGTCCAGGATTCTACCAAGGTGTCACATTCCCTTTAAAGGTGAACAATTTCCAAAGTTGTTAAGGTTCAAAACTCGAGAAATCCACATGGCTTCAATACAAGCGGGTGACCAGGAAAGGACCAGAGGGTGCCTTGGCGTTTCAGCAGCTGCCCGGGTATCCAGTGCATCCGCCTGGCTATGGATCGGGTGCAAATGGATCCGACGTTTTAATGTTGGTAACCAAGTTACTGTTCTGCAAGGATACTGACAACAATGCATTGTCAAGTCAACGGAGACTTCAACGCCGTACTACTGAAAACATGCCTTCAGAAAAGGCCGTTCCGCGCCCATTAAACGTAGATTCATCAGATTTGTTTCCCTTGCATCATGTTTGCAACATATCATGACATAATAAACTCACTACTCTTAATCCGAAATCGGAAATTATTTTCTGACGACTTGGTCTAATGGTCAGCTGGTTTCGCCTCAGTAAATCTCTAGTTCTGCATTATCCTTTTTCCTGCAGAGCCTGTGAAATCGGTGTAGAAAATCATAGCAGAGCACCAAACTTAGCACAAAATCTGAGAGAGGTTATTATCTGTGGGCATTTATTACGGTGTGACGTCAGAAATTTGTATTTGACATGGAGGCGTACAGTGCGTATGTAGTTATGATCACCAAAGTTTTGCGAAAAATCCCGCTCCAAAAAGCATTGTGGGAAGCACGGGAGCGTGCAGCCGACTATGCATGCCGGCGCCGCAGCTGCCCCGGAGTTGCGCTCCGCGAAGCGTGACTTCGGTGTTTACAATTTCGCTAGCTTTACAGACTTGCAAAATTGTAAACACCAGATTGCTGGGGGTATACTCATTGTCTTATTTACTGTCACGTGCATATTTTACTCAGGATTATAGCAAAATTAGGACATGCCAGCCGAATTCCATCAGCAGTAATTATTTACTCTTCCCCGAAAGACCTTCAGCGCTTACGAAATTTGAGTGATTGCTTGGGAGGGTTCACTCCCATGAAGCTGTTTTGTTTCCCCCAGAAGAGTCGGATTACTTTTTGCTTGTTCCCATCTGCCCAAAGATGCTGTTTCAATCAAGATGCTGTTTCCGAAGACTACAGCTTCACCCAAATGTTATACTTCATACGATATAACAGATTACCAGTCAAAATACAGAAACGGGCAAGTTCAACAATATGTTTAGGGGCTATTCTTATATAGCGTGAGCCGAATCTGAGGGTGTTTGTACCCCTCATCTTTGTCAGAAATAGTCAGAAAATGGTTGACCTCCTCCCTTCGTCAGCAATTTCAGAAATTACCAGATCTCCCTCTCGACAGCAACAACGGTCGACATGAGCAGTCACACAGAGACACCGCAGAACTACAATGCACGGGCGGTACGGGCAGCTGGTGGCAGTGGACACTGGGTGTGACTAAGAAACATTGACTTCGAAACATTGAAGTACCCGCTATCCAACTACCCTGCGCGTGCAGAGTTCACACTCAATAGATCAAAAACGATTACATGGCAGCCGATTATTTGTCCTCCCACCGTCAGAAATCGTTAGCAAAAATCAGACCCACTCTCCTCTTCGTTAGAAAAGGTCAGAAAATCAGACCCCTCCCTGTTGCTGACGTCATATGTGAACATCCCCTTGCCAGCTTGTCTTGTTTTACTGTGGGGATGAACCCAACACTTACACCCTGTCAGTCAGTTCGATGATTATAGAAACACGGCAGACACGGGTATGCCTCTGCAAATTGACCGGTGGGTATTTGGAGTTGGTTGAGTGTCACGTTTTGAACGGTGAAGTCGATGGCGCTCTGCAGCCGGCTGTGAACCACTGGCGGCGTGGCGACTGCTGCTGAGTTGCACCCACGGCATCCACCAACACCATGAGAAGTTCGAATAAGAGCCTCGTTCCTGGATACCCAGGTCACCCGAAATGACAATTTTACCAACTGGAAATGATTGGTATATTATATGATTCAATTGCTTTCGGGAATCAGTCGAGGCACCAAGAGAAGAGCACGCAACGGATCAAAAATAATTTGGGAAGTGTCGTAGTACTGTACATACGTCAGTGGGATGGTGCGCGGGGATTTCAGGAGTGCAAAGAAAGGGACTGAGCAGCTGTTTGAAGAATTTCAGCATACCCAGAAAAGGCTGGAAATTAAAAATGCTGCTCGCTACAGCTAGGAAATAGCTGAAATATCATACTTGTACCACTTCTTTGATACTGTAAATAGCACGTGTAAGGAAAACGATAGTTGTGTTGGTTCCATGGACAAACCATCACCACAAAGGATTGAGCACATCTAAATGACCGACTTGGCCTTCAGAAATGCCCCTTGGCGGGCTAAATGTAGCCGAGTTCACCGGATATCCGTCAGGTCGCGGCGCTAGACGCTAGGCGCTAGGCGCTCGCCGCTGCCTGCTGTTCGCTGATTACACTCGCCGACCGCGGCACAGGGAAACTGCGACGCCGGGCGCCGTCGTCGGAGACTTCTTACCAGGTCCGGAACCATTTATCACTTCTACTTTACCGGGATTTCTTTCGGTTTTTCTCAAAACGATAGCTACCCACGCCACGTTATATCGCTCTCCATTCGTCATCGGTTTAAAATACATCAAGAACTACATATATCAAGCGCTGCCAAGTATTCATCGGGTCTCGTATCTACGAAACTCGGCATTGTTCTGGGGCTCACCTCTTCAGTGATGGCGAAGTCCATGGCCATGGCTGGCTGGTTGATCTGTCCCAGGAGGTACTCGTCGACGGCCCCAGCTCTATAGAGATCGTAAGGTCTCCGAATCAGGTCTGCCAGGTTGCGCTCCCCTGTGAAGGACGTTACCGTGAATTCAGGTCACCACCCTTACTCCCCACTCCCGACACCGCCCGGGCAGGGAGGCGCGCTCGGCGGTCGGATGCTCGGACTGAACACACGAGCAGAAGCGTGCTGGTCCGGGTCCCAGACGGCGGTCAGCCACTCAGCTACGGAGATGAGCGATGGGGGCGTTTATCAATCTACTCATACCCCTCTGAGTACGCACATTTGATTATTTTTTGGTCTGCTTATCTATATAATCCGTGCTTCTCCCAACAGCCGCATTTTCCCAATTACTCGGAAGTTCAAAGAGTCTTTTAAGAGGCTCCACTGGCTCAAACAAGACGCGAAATGTAGATTTCTGCCATGGGAATCGAACCCCTGGTAATCCATGCTATTCGGTTTGAATGTCTGCTAATTAGGCCCTTGGCCGCGGGAGACCCTCCAGGCTCCTGCTCGGACTGGGAAGGTGGTCCGTGAGCTCACCGATATACTTGTGGCTGGGACTCCAGCGCTCCACGACGGAGGGCAGCAGGCTGTGGCCGAACCTGTAAGCGGCCGTCATGAAGCCGAGCGTGATGCTCGGGTCCTCTGACTCACTGTAGCCGTTCCAATAGCCCTGTAGCCAGACTGAGGTCACGTGGGCAGCCGGGGTGCGCTGCTTAATCATTACCCCTACCGGCACCAGGGCACTGGGTAGACCGAGAGTCTATTACAAAACCATCACCCCTACCGCCAGTAGAAGTATTTCATTCATATTTTTGCGCGAGTTATCTGTATAAAACATTTTTGCATATGCTTTGGATAGCAAAAACAGTGCCCATTAATAATTTTGGAGTCAGATACATACATGTATGTAGTTATTTGATCATACGTATGAAACTGCTGCAATGAAGAGAAACTCGGTCCTGTTTCCTCTGATTTTTATACACTACCTGAAGCAAAGAGGGCGAGTGCGACTAAGTGTACCCTAGACAGGGTCTGAACGTCGAGGATACCTTGCTTTTATGTCCTCATTGCTCCTAGCAGTCATTGAGCAGCTGTATCCGAAAACATTGTTGCACCTAGTATGAAACAATTACTCCAGATACATGAGCAGTTTCAGTACGCTACCGTCCGTGCAAACGGACTTATCGACTCGTGACGTAACCTGGAGTCCCAAAAGCAGAATCCCGATTGCATGGGTCGACAAGTCTGTTCCCACGGTCGGTGTGTAAATAGGGCAAACTGAAACTGCTCACATATCCAGGTTAAGTATACCTGACATCACGGTCAGTGCTTGATCGTACTGTCTTGTATTCCTGTTGAACTCTCGAGAATTAGTGAAGAGAATACTAGGCAAGTATTCGAGAAATGTGCCATTTACATTTCGCTAAGCTAAAACGCACGTCCTGAAGAATGCATTAGTAGAAATTAAGCGAGGCTAAAGCACGCTGCTTTTGACTCCCCTCGGCACATTTCACTTACACACATAGATATGTCTGACCGTATTCCATTGTTATTGTAAAAAAACATCGCATGTGTTGACCGCCCAAGTGCACTTGCGGTGTGGCGCGGTGCGTGAGTAGGAGGCGGCGTCTCACCCGCTCGGAGAGGATGAGGCCGTGCTCCCGCATCACCCGCTTGCCCAGCACCATCGGCAGAAACTCGTTGAAGGTGATGTGCTGTATGCACGCGATGACAATGCGGCGTGACTCCTGGAAATGACGTGTTATCAGATGGAGAGCACCTGCCCGAGCTCACGTGCGGCCCAGCACGCCAGCACGAAACGCTCCGGTCGCCGTACCCCGCCCAACACGAACACTGGTCCTGGACTGGCGCTTCCTAAAACTTTCAGGACTAGCCGCCCTCCTTTCTCCTACGCATCTTTGCTGTATTTAGAAATGGTAAAATTTGTCAAAGCTTGCAGCGCATTTTGAATTCAGCACATTTCCAATAAGTTTTAAGCATTGTATGCCACAGTTGTATACAAACTTAGTGTTCTAATGTTCACTTTATCCCAAACAACACCCTGGGAATGTTGCAGGCTCTACCGGAAAGGACATTGCAAGCTTAATGAATAACCTCTCAGCTCTCAATGGTGGGTGACGAAGGTGTGTTGTAGCAATTGCCGATACCCATAATACGCAGCCCACACCCACTTTTTACCCAAAGGCTTAATTCTGACTGAAATCAGATGTTTGCCATTTCAGTGAACGGACTAATCTCGGGTGCAAATGTTACAGCACAGAAAAACGCCCGTATTCCGTGCCTTGGGTTTAACCCTCGCCCCACCGGGGGCCATCGATGGCCCCTAAGGGTTTTTCAAGATAGTAGAAAAAACGACGAGACGCAGCACCGCGGTTGAGGGCTCTATCTCTCACCTCATCATTTTCCCACCATCCCTTAAAATTTTTATCCTGGGTCACCCAAGGTCAGGTCACCAGGCGAGGTCAAACAAGGTCACCTCTATTCAACTTTAAAGCTCTATAAGAGCTACATTTCTTAGTCTATCAATTTTAAAACTTGCTACACTTTATGACCCTTCCAGGGTCTACAACTTGTATGTCCGGGATTTTTCGATTTCGTGATCTGAGGTCAGGTCACGAGGCGACCCTCTCCCATTGGAAAAGCATGGGAAAAAGCTGTCTCATGATCTAAAAGCCACAAAAATGATTGAAAATGCTCAGACTGCTCAGAACAGCGTTCTTGGATACCCTTTCACGGATCCCAGGGGTCATATTTGTCTTTTGAATTTTCCAAGGTCATCCAAGGTCATCAGGGGTCAAAAACAGTATTTTGAAAATAACTTTTGACCTAATTAAGCAAGAGCGCTGAAACAAACACCATCGTGTTTTTCTTGCCACTGGCTTTCATTTGATATACGGCAAGGTCACTTTCTGACCTTTCGTGACCTCAGGTCATATTAGGTCACGAGGTGACCTCTGGAGTTCAAACCACTGGCGGGAGGTCTTTACGTTCTACAAAGCTGAAAAAGGTCTTGCAATTTCCTATCAAATGTACTTAACCAGATCTCAATGGCTGTAATGGCGTAGGAGTTATGCCAAGTTTTCTTAAGCATTGCAGATTTGAGCGAAAATAGCCTATCGTGACCTTTCTTGACCTCTGGAGGTCAAACCATTGACCTGAGCGCTTAAACATACGAAGTAATTTCTTACTGAATTCACGCGAGCTTTCTAATGCACATTGCAGATTTTCGCTAACCCCCATATTTTCGGAGTTAGAGAGGGGACGGGCCATCGATGCCCCCGTGGGGCGAAGGTGGCGCCGGACCCTCGGTGGGGCGCGGGTTAAGTTAAAAAGCATCATAAAGATGGGGTAAGCCCTTTATTTAAAGAGAGTGTGACCAATCATTCATGGGGATCGAACTGATATATCAGTCTTAAAGGGAATATGACAAATATTCGTGGGATTTGAACCATAAGCAAATTTGGAATTTTAGATTGGGGAGGGGATGCACATGGGCGGGGGTGCGCCATCTGGACCAGGAGAGGGCGTCACTTTTGGGCGGGAAAAACCTATCAGATGGGCACCAAATTCTATCCTTGGGGGCACCGATACTCGCATCCTGAGGGGGGAGAGGGAGACATTCCAGGGGGCGTCATTAGCCTTTCAGGTGGGGTACTGTGACCGTATTATGGGGAGCCAAGTGTCGACAGGGGTGGGTGGGGGGTGCAAAGCTCACTGGCCCCTAGGATCTGGCCATGACTTGAGCTTAGCTTTCAGCCGCATAGGACGTGTCGAAGACCCTATGGTTTCAAATGCCAAGTTTATTATTTGTTTATCTTTTGATGTATAATTCTATTACTTTAAGTTTATTATTTTGTTTCCTTCAGAACTCACTCTTTCCCGAGCAACAGGATACTACAAAGTACCTGGATACTAAGCCCCGCCCCCTATGGGCCTGACCACTGGCGGCGGCTGCTCGGTGATGGCAAGGACGTGGGCGGCGCCGAGCTCCGTTCTAAATACACACACTTCTAACTCAACTGACCAGTTCTGAGACAAATGAAATGTCAATCTGAAGACATTTCGGTATACTCTATCTCATGGCTATCTCATTTCAAACCCCATAATAAAGATGTCGCATTTCCATTAAACTACACGCGTTTATTCATTCACCTTACTTATTACAGTCGGGTAAAAAAAGGTAGTAAAACACCGACGGGGTTAGAAAGGTGAGACTTCATAACCGCCCCCATGGTGCCGGGCGGGGCTGATTTACGCGACCGAGCTGAACGGGACTAGCACTTTATGGCACAAAAAGAAGGCTAAGAGCAACATGCACCAAAGAGCGGCAGCCGGGCAGCTCGAGCAGTGTTACGGGACTACAGTCTGCAGGTCAGGGGCCTGAAGAACAGCCGAGAAAACCAGACTCCGTCTTTAGTCTGTCCAAAAACCGATCATTTGCGCAGAAGATGGGTTTTCCCTTGGACATTCATCCAAGCTCCGCATGAACATGCTTATTTCTCCAGAAGTGGTGAATTCTGGGGTGGGAAAGCATTAATTAATAAAGGATTTTGGCGTGTTCTACATGAATGGTGTTCTACTTGCGCGGGCGAATCCTGCGGGTGGCTCCGGCGATTGATTTGGGCGCTGCAGCCGCATGATGTTTGATGCTGGTGGCTGCCGGACAGACCGAGCCGTAATGTGCGCGTTCGTGACCTTGCTGAGTGTGTTGTGGTGGGGATGAATTTTTAGCACTGTTTCTTTGTCTGCGTTTTTACCAGTGTATGTATGTGGTGATCCTTTGAACTGATTATTTCTGCCGATCAGACTTTTTGAGTCGCGACTCGGAGTCGGAGTCGAATCTGAGTCGACTCGAGTTTTCCTCGAATCAGATTTGAGTCGACTCACTTACAGATTTGGGTTGAGTCTGAGTCGACTCAACTGATTGACCAGCTGAGTCCAGTCAGAATCAGAGTCAGCTTCTAACCTGTGAGTCGGGAGTTGAGTCGACTCAGCACCCTATTTTCCTCACATATTTGATCACCTGGCTGACATTTTAGAAATTTTTACAACTAATTTTCAAGGACTTTATATTGTTATTTGGTAATAATAGGTAATCTATCATTTTCATATCCACACTACACCCATGTCGGGATCAGTCGTTAACAAAAAAGTTATGTAAAATATACAGTTTCAAAAGCACACACATTGGCTAGTTATTTTTCATTTAATCTTAGCAATAGCATGCAAAATCATGCAGAAAAATGTGATTTGGCACAAAATCAGACTTTTTCGACATTGAGGGTGCCCACCATAAGGTCCTAAGCTAATTGTCGTGTAATAATTCACGCTTTGGAAACCATATCTTTATTTTCTATTGTCTTCCTTCGGTTGACAGCAGTGACAGATTCAAGGGGGAAGCAAAAAGGAATTGCCCCCAAACGGGAAAGGCTCGGGGCAAAGCTATGTTTTTGCCCCCCCCAAAAGCGATCGACCTCCTTTTTTTCCCGACTCCTTTTTAGTTTATAAGCAATATTGATGATTCAACTCTCAACTTCAAACAAAACCAGTTAAGTTCAGTGTAAATATGTGGCCTTGGATAGGAAAAAAGGATCTTGAGCGTCTAATTTTCACCCCGTGAAGTTTTTTTTTGTTTTTTGCCCCAAATACCCAAAATTCTACCGGCAGGTCATACTATAGCAGCAATTTTCACTGCATTACGTTTTTTTGCTTTTCGACTTTGGTTTGCCCCTCCCAAACCGACCTGCTAGATCCGCCATTGGTTGACACTACCTAATATAAGTGGCAGATAGAGGGTACCAAAAATCTTGTTTTCCACATAAGCCTTGACATTGGTAAAATGGAAACTAAAAGCTTCAATTAGCTGCTTTTTCAATGCACCTTCTTGATTTTTCGTGGTTTGAGGATATCCTCTGGTAGATAATATAAACACTGACGACACAGCACTGTACCTACTGTCCTCTCTTTACGGAAAATAAAACTCAGTCCGAAATCTGGTGTTCCGTAAGTAATTCAAAACTTAAAACTGACAGAAAAATACACATCAAGGCCCTCACAAACAACCACTCTTTAAATTATGATGATGATGATTATTTACCACCCACTGCTCCCGTGCGCGCCAAGCTTGCCACACAAATATCATTGTGCGCAATAAGATATTAGCGATTTATGCTTTAGTAGCCTGAGGGCAGGATTTCCTTTCCTAGATATTCATATTGTCTTAGGTTTTTTAAGTTACGTGACTTTTAAAATGCTATTCATCGTCATATTTTGTGCCATCCAAGGTTAGGTTCGCGTGATGTCTTCAGTGCGCCATCTGTAGTCTTTACTACAGCTTTTTCGGGAGGACCGGGCGAGCATTCATTGTTTGTTTTGTTTTTGAGGTGCTGGATAGGGTTAATGTGACAGAGCGTAGTATTTATTTCTAAATTAAATTTGTCACAGGATTTTTCAGAATGTAGTGGGGTAGGAATTGCCTCTCAAAATTTCAGATGTTAAAACATTGATTCCTGTTCTTTATGTTTGAAACGTCGCTTATCGCCTCAATTATGACTGCTCATGAAGGACATACCTTCAGAATGAAAAGCCCTCGGGTCCTTCATCTCACTTATCTGTTCGTGTTAAGCACGTTTTTTTCATTCCTGTGCAGACATTATTTATGTCATGAATTATTGCATTGCAATTTACATTTTATTGAAGGAAATGTGCTGTTAGTAAATAGTTAATGCAATGAATAAATGTACTGGAATTTGCATATTATTAAAGGAAATGTGCATTTTTGTGTACATACTTGGCCACAATTCTTAGTTGGAGACGACTCAGACTCAGCGCTTATTTGAATCAGAGTTGAGTCGACTCACTCCTGAATTTGTGCTGAGTCGAGTCGGCTCACCATTTTCAACACAGTGAGTCGAGTCAGAATCAGAGTCAGCCTTTAAGCCATGAGTCAAAGTTGAGTCGGCTCAAGAAAATTTGAGTCATCAACAAATCTGCTGCCGATGGCTTTAAGCGTCGAGCTTTGCCACGCCGATGCCCGGGGAGTTATGAAGGGGCCCCGCAACGGCGGGTCATAGTTGTGCGTGCTAATACGTGTATGCTTTATGTATCGTTTTACTGGAAATATACCATGTAAGGACGTAAAATCAGCTCAGTTCAAAACTCATCACACATGTAAAACTATGATATTCACTTTGAGGTCAGGGGCATCATCTCAGCATCTGTGGGTATGTTATTCGGATACTAAAGACCCACCAGAAATAACAAAATCACAAATTTTTCCCAAGGCAGACAAGTTTTTGCTCTTAGATAAGATAAGTTTCCCCAGAACACAATGTCTTGCGGGGGCAAACGAGAGAGGAAATGGCATTCCCCCGCAAACAGAATTAGCGAAGTTAAGGAGGTACCGAGATTTCCCAAACTATATTAGGAGCACGGGTTTTTTTCTGCTGTGTGCAGAACACAGGAGATGGCACCACATTTACTGAGGTGAAAGTTCACCAGACATATCTGATAAACACCGTCCCCCATTCAGGTAGAATGAGGCCGACATCAATTATTTTAGGGTGCATCGGGTTAAAACAGAATTTGGTGTCCATGAAAATCACTTTAATTGATACAAATGAAACTAAAACTATACAATATTACAATTTCGGACAATTAAAGCAAACATTTTCAATAGGTAATTTGAGTTAGAAACTTACATTTTGAAGCGGTTTAGAAGATGGATGCTTATGCTTCAACTTAAAAATATCGGCAACAGCGATAACTGTTTTCCAACTTGTTTTTCAGTGAAAACATGCGGGTCAATCCGAAAATTCGATGGGCCTATTAACACCCGCACTGGAGGGGGTCTGGCACTAACGCGCACTGGAGGGGGCCTGGTAGGCCCCCTAAGATCTCGGAAACTAATAGGGTTAGAAAAACGCCACTTGGTAGGTGGGTGGGGGCTATGGTGACCTACATGATGACTAATTTTCATTGACCTAGGTTAATATCTTCAAGGTCAAACGAGGTCGTAAAGGTCAAATATTGGCCATGCTGGGATCGATTGGTAAATGCTGTGATTATGCAGGAAAATGGCGGGAATAAGCTAAAGGCGGGCAAGGTTCATAGAGAAGAGGTCTCAAAGAGGCTTCCCCACAACTTTTGGGTCAAGGTCATTCAAGGTCATTGACCTTTAATGTCACCATTTGGTATACTGCTTATTATTTACACTTTGACTAACACTGCAGCCACTGTTTAGCGGGAAATGAGGATTGACCTTTCCCAATGACCTTTGACCTTGACCTTTGTATTGGGGTACCATACCGATGACGTCATAGCATAATATATGTCAGACGGGGTAACGTCATTTGGCCGGACGCACAGTGGTCAGTGACCTTGAAAGTGCAGATATGACCTTGACCTGTGACCTTTGACCTTGACCTTGACTTTCATGTGAAGTGACCTTGACATATAGTCCCGCTTATATGACGTTATGACGTCACCACTCGGTCTTCAATGCAAGCTAATTGGTCCGACCGCGCGTTTACGGCGATCTCAAAATGCAAGTCTAACTTTGAAAGCCTATAAGTCAAAAAATTTTCGGCCGATTTTAAAAAAATCTTCACCAATCGACGCGCTATTAAATTCTATTAAATGTGGCCACGTTTCGTTTTTCGGCTACATGCGGTTCTCCGGCCACCTTGGAAAAACAGGTGGGGGGGGCCTCCGAGGCCCCCTCCAGTGCGCGTGTTAAGATGTCCATTTTTAATTTCGGCCAGTTTGTAGAAACGTTGCCGTCCATAAGTATGAGGGCCCAAAGAGGGCCAGACTCTTCACTGCTTATAAAATATTTTTTTCGATCTCATGGTTATCTCAGCATTGGAATGTGACCCGGCTCGTTATCTCTGGCGATGTGGAACTTAATCCTGGTCCTGCACCTGCCAGAAACCTTACATCTCCGAGTGGCCGCGTGGCAGCGAGTCCTTCAGAAAAGATTCTGATCACTATTATCACTCAGAACGTACGTAGCCTAAGAAATAAGTTGCACACGCTACGCTCCCAGGCTCCAGAAATCAGCAAATATTATCTAATTGTTTTTACTGAGACATGGCTGAAACCGGACATAACAAACACCGAGCTTCAAATCGGACTTCCAAACCACGCATGGTTTCGCCGGGATAGAGACGGACATGGTGGCGGCGTCGCGTGTGCGGTCCGATCTCACCTCCATCCAACCGGGAGGCATGACCTGGAGAGCAACGGGACGGAAGTGCTCATGGTGGAGCTGCGGACAAGTCCTAGGCTGCTCATCGCAGTGTGCTACTGCAGCCCAGCTGCAGACAGGGGAGTTCTCGCTGCGACGATGGCGTCTCTTCAAGAGACAAGAGCTCGGCACCCAGGAATTTCGTCGATAGTCCTCGGAGATTTTAACATACCCGATATCCAGTGGAACCGAACTACAGCGGGATGGGCGCGAGCAGTCCCGGCCCGCTCCACTCAGCGGACTGCCGAATTCATTGATGGGTGCACAGTGAGTGGACTTCGGCAGCACGTGTGGCAACCCACCAGGGCGACAACACGTTGGACCTCATCCTCTCGACTGAATTGGACATCAACGTGGATGTGAGAAACGGAATTTTTAAGTCTGACCACCGTGAAATAGTGTGTACAGTGAAAGCAGTGAAAATTGGGGTGCCACTCGTCAGTAGGAACACTGCTTTTGACTACAAGCATGCAGACTTCAACGGACTAAGACGAGCTCTCCAGTTAATCTCGTGGCCTGTGCTTGATGTTGATGACGTTGACGAGGCTGTTGCAATATTTTATTGTTTACCTCAAGCTGCAATAGCCGATTATATTCCTGTAATTCACATCAAGCGAAAGTTTCCCCCTTGGTTTGATCGAGAGCTCAGGGAAGCCCTTAAGGAAAAAGAAGCTGCGTTCAGGCAGTTAAGGCGCAACAGAAATGAAACTGTGGTAACCCAGTTCAGGCAGACAAGAAGTAATTTTAAAAACTTAGCAAGTTCTAAATATGGTGAATACCTTGTAGGACTCACGCATGATTTCAAAGCAAACCCTAAACGGTTCTGGTCGTTTTTGAAGTGTCTTAAGGTAGGAAATAGGAGTCTTTCTGTCTTAGTTAGCGAAGATGTTACTATTAATGACGACAAATAGAAGGCCAATGTGTTAAATCAAGCCTTTGCTAGCAAGTTTACTGACCCTCACGTCGCACACCCGTATCCAGAGCCACCAGTGTATGAATTACCTGTCTTGTCAGAGATAGAGTGCACAGAGGACATGGTCCGAAACATACTGAATGAAATACCTGTAAACAAAGCATGTGGGTCTGACGGAATAAGTGCACGGATTATTCACGAGTGTTATGATGAACTTGCCACGCCTCTGAACAACATTTTCAATTTGTCTTTGGCCAAGGGTGTCTTTCCAAAAAAGTGGAAACAGGCAAATATAGTACCCAGCCATAAAAAGGCAGCACTAAGAACCCGACCAACTATAGATCAGTTTCGCTCATTCCTATCTTTGGAAAGACTCTAGAAAAAGTTGCATGTACGTCACTGCTTCGCCACGTACGGCCAGCCATGTCTGATCATCAGCACGGGTTCATGGAGCGACGGTCCTGCGCGACCAATCTCGCTACGTTGATGGCCGATGCAGGGCAATCAATAGAAAAGGGATTGCAGACGGACTGTGTGTACACAGATTTCACTGCAGCCTTCCAGAGTGTTAATCATTCGCTTATGGTTCATAAATTTAGTCTTTCGTATCATATAACAGGATCGGCTCTAAATTAGCTATCTTCTTACCTTCATGACCGACAGCAACGTGTGATAGTCAATGGGAAAAGCTCCGAGTGGGCAGATGTGCTCTCGGGCACGCCGGAGGGCGGATCGTTGTCTCCACTCATGTTCGCCATGTTCATCAATGACCTTCCGGCCCGAATGAATTCTCACTGTCTCATGTTTGCTGATGATGTCAAGATATTTCCAAAAAATTTCCTGCAAAAGTGATGCGGCTATCTTGCAAGATGACCTAAATCAGCTGTGTAGATGGTCCCCTTCCTGGAAGCTAAATTTGAACCCTACAAAATGCAAGTCGTTCAGAATTACCCTAAAAAAACGACCAATTCAGATGACATATTTCGTTGGAAACACGGCCCTTGAGCACGTGGACACCATCAGGGCCCTCGGTGTCATTCTGAATCAAAAACTCACCTTTGCACCTCATATAGATTCAGTTGTGAAAAAAGCGAACAAATTTCTTCGTCTTTTGATTCGATCATTCCAAAAAGCTCGAGGTGGACGTGGCGCGGGTGGAGGGGATCAGTCCGTCCTCCGTCCGGGCATCTTACTGTGCGCATGTAAGGTCGATACTGGAGTACTGCAGTGTTATATGGGCGGGGGCTGGATGAATTCATTTGAACCGAGTCGGGCGTGTCCAGCATAAATACCTCATGTGGCTTAACGCAAACGTTCCTCGTCGCAGTGCATGTGGCTCCCTTGCTTACAATGATTTTTTGTCACACCATGGAACAACATCGCTCACCGCCCGTTTTTTACAACATGACATTATGTTTGCCTTTAAAGTTCATAGAGGCATGATAGACTCGTCGATTCTTCTTGAACGTTTTCCTCTACATGTGCCGGCAAGAAGAGGGAGAACAAACCAGCTATTGAGTGTGCCCTACGCTAGAGTTAGCACGGTGAAGGAGTGGATATTCGGCAGAGTACCGCGGTCTGTTAATGAATTCATGAGGAGATGTCCTCGGATAGATATGTTTAAAGAGCAGGTGGCCAGTTTCAAATCTGCTGTGATACTCTATGTTAGGTCCTTATAGTTGATTCTGTTCCCACTGTACGCATTTATTACAGTTTTTAACACTTAGTATAGCTTTTAACAATGCTCGCGCGTGTAATTGTGTTTTTAGCTATTGAGTTGCTTGAGTTGTTGGATGTTTAGATTAGGTTTTTAACTCTCTCGACTTCATCTGTAAATGGGAGCATGTGCCCGTAGACGATAGACCAAATAAATGAAATGAAATGTTACTGGTAAAAAAGTAGGTAAACGCAAGCAAAAAAAAACAATAAGAATAAATAAGCAACAATAACAACATTCAGCGGTGGAAGCGTCGACCGGTAGGATTAAACTGGTGAAGTGAGTCAGTTCTTCACCTTAAAAGAGGTACTTTGCGGGCGGACAGCAACACTTAAAAGGGCTATTTACTGACGGACGCGTCCTCCTCAATCAATAGATTATGAAACATTAGCTTGCTTTGAATGGGGGAGCAAAAGAGACTTTGGCCCCCTCTATTTCCCTTTGGGGGAGGAATGGCCGGGTAACCCCCCCGGATTTCGCCCCTATATTGAAGGCAAAGTTTCTTGTCAGAAGGAGGTTGAAGATCACCCTCACTTTCTTCGCCTGCGGTGTCACGTCTGAACATGGCCATAAACTGCTGTGCTTCCCTCACATGTCTGGTCACAGCCAAGACGTGAATCATAACTATTAGTTTATAAATCCGCCGATAGACGGCGGGACACCGCCACTGGCGGCGACAATGGGGGGGGGGCATCGGGGCACGGAGCCCCCTTAAATCAGAAATTTTAACACTAGTCCTCTGGTGTTGACTGGAAAGAAATGGGCTGAAAAGTCCATGGTGCTTCCCCTTAAATTGGGACGTTGCGCCGTCATATGCACACTCGGCAGTCCTGCCGAGTTCAGCCCCCCATCCCCCACCCTCTGCTTTTGGATCACCTAGGTCCTACGGGTAGAACTCCCAAGTGAATCCCCTGCCAGGGCTACCTTCAGCGTCATAACGATAGGACTTCCGAGTTAACCTCCCTTCTGGACCTTCTCCAGCGTCGTATCGGTGACACTCTCAAGTTATCCCCACCCCCACCCTACCTTCATAATTTTTTGGCATGTGACATATCGGTGACACTCTCAAGTTATCCCCACCCCCACCCTATCTTCATAATTTTTTGGCATGTGACAGGCAGAACTCTTAAGCCGAGCTCCCCAGCCTCCCCCTCCTTCCCACCACCCTTACCCGGTGACCTAGTCCTTTGGGACAAGGTAGGTAGGTTTTGCTCCGATTCTCGCTAACCGTGAGGATTCGCGGCTGGTATCGGGGACGCCCTTGTGGATGAGGCAAATAAGGCGCGGCATAATCAAGAAGTTCTGTGATCGCGTTCGTTAGCTTAACTCTTTGAAAAATATACTGATAAAATCTTATAACTCTTATGGATTGATATGGTTACTGGGAATTAAAATGCATATGTTACCGGCAGTATGGGATTGCAGGCGTCTCGCAAACTGCCCAGGCACTTTATTGGCTGCTCAGGAACCCAGGAAGTTCGAAAATCATTGGAACGGCAAGAAAAGTTTCTGAAATCATATAGTGTAGGTACCTTTGGCTCACATTCGTTTTGGCTCAGGCAACTATGGTTCATTAGTGTCATATCCGGAAGCATGGGTGGCGCGCTGGACAGGAGTGGCAGGCACGGACAAGACATATCATCTCTGCCATCAGTTGACAACGTTAGTCACCAGTCATTGGACCCATCCAGAAACACCTCTCCTTTTTGCGGTGGGCCCTATTTGAACTAGCCTATTTGAACTTATGGATCGTTTTGTTAATACAACCTCCCAGTCGGAACTCAAAACTTTACAGCATAACAGTACTGTTCGTAAATTATGTATGTACATGCATAACATTATGAACAGACTTATGAGACCCCATAAGATATTCGATCAATCACATATTACCTAGTTAATCCTCGGTGAATAGCATGGTGTATCCATTGGAAATATAAACATTTTACATGTCTAGCATTGCTGCAATTGTAAAGTCCAGCACGGTTGCAGATATATCAAACGGGCCTCGGGAAGTAAATCGACCACAAACCGTCACTGGTCTACAAGCATGTATAATATTTCATACATTTCTGCGGCCTTGTAATCCCTCATCTCAGTCTTTCTTCTATTGATATTTTCCTATGATGGGCCTTCCAAGGCTTGATTCAAATTCCCGATCATTGCGAATTCATTTGGCTTTATTTTGAGAGCTGATCAGGTCCCCGAAGACTGAAACTCAAATGGGTGTTTCATAATGAATGATATTTTTGAATTGGTCATAATGCGGCTATAAATAGGTTGTTGTGGTATGATTTACATATCAATCAAAAGCAAATTTTGGGACATTTACGATTTTTCGTATTTTGATAGCTGTTTTTTTCATTTTTGCTAGTTCAAAACAGTCTTAAAAATGAGTAGAAAATACTGTCTATTCTGCCTTCATCAAAAATTTTAGTAGAAATCACGCGCGTATCATGTGACAAGTATCACGCCAATGGCACCGCAAACATTATATCGTCACTGTGGTACATCACGGTCCACACGCGCATTGCCTCTGGAAATCAATTATAAAAAACACACCTCTCAAGCTTAGGAAAGCTTGGGTCCAAGCAAGCAATCCCCAATTGGTTCATGTCCCTTGTTCTGTGGTGAACAGTGATATATTTCGCGCTGTGCCCGCCGCATCCAGTCATTCATATGGAAGGTAAGCCAATGAGCCATATGAAGCTTGAGCCGAAAGCTTTAAACTTGTAATGTTACTAAAACTTGTGCGTTTTGATGTGCATGCTCACGTGCCATTCTCGTGTGGTAAAACCTTTTTAGAGTGTTGCCAGTTCCGTGGTATTTTCGGGCATATATCATGTTTCTTGCATCATTTTCTGAGTACATTTATGACGGGGAAAATATTTGATGCAAATAGAACATGTTTATAGAAAAATGTCTTACAATTTACCATTAAAATGAGCGTTTTGTGGACGGATTTGAAGGATTTCTAGTACTTCACTGAGCATTTAAAAGATATCATTCTTTCTGAAACACCCTGTAGAAACGTTACAGAGATAAAGAGCTTTTAGAGTCATCCAACTGTTCGCGTCCCAGGGGCTACCACCAAGTTTAGATACAACTTTTGAGGCTACTAATTGAGCCGGAGGTACTGCTCTGCATCATGCATGATTTCGATGTAGAGCGGGCACTAAAACGCATATCTCCTGGTTATTGCACGCTAGTACCTTTCTCGTGTTTGTTAGTCGTTTCCTCATTGATTAACCTGATTAGGCGCCTTGTTTAATCACTTTTATTTCGGAGGAAACGGGTCGAACATCCCCGCGCGATGAGCAGAAACGATTTGGCCGTCTGCTGCAGCGACCCGTACGACTGCAAATCATCCCCACGGCAATAAAAATGCTCTTTCTGTGCAGCTTCCAAACAAATCAGCATCACGCAGTACATAGCAGGGTCACTCGTCGGGCCCGCACCCGCCTGTTATAGCAGCCATCGGGCCCACACCCACCTGTTATAGCAGCCATCGGGCCCACACCCACCTGTTATAGCAGCCATCGGGCCCACACCCACCTGTTATAGCAGCCATCGGGCCCACACCCACCTGTTATAGCAGCCATCGGGCCCACATCCACCTGTTATAGCCGCTCGTCGGGCCTGCACCTACCTGGTAAAGTCGCTCGTCGTCCCAGTGCGGATTGATCTGTCGCAGCCGGTCGCATATACGGTTGTGCTCACGAAACCAGGTCAGGTGCATAGTGCTCAGAATCAGCTGTTCGTTCACACGGATCTCCCCTGAAATTCACAACGATGCTTGCCATGTATGCAACACACCTTCAACATATGATAAAGCCAGGAAGGATGGATAATTTCTGTTTGCTACCTTTTTAAACAGAGAGAGTTACGTTGAAAACCTGGCATTCATCCTGGAGACGACAGTGTAAGGTCAGTGCAAGCATGCATGTCGACGATGCGTGGGTAGAACATTCTGGATCAATTACACTGGCGCAGAGCTCTACGGTGTACAGAGAGTGTCTAACATGCCAATAAATGGAGAACTAAATTAAAAAAAACAGATTTGCATATCCAACGAATGTGCAAACAACTATTTGCACTTACAAAAACTTTTTTGTACATAGGCCAAATCTTATTCGGGCCAAATACCAGCTTCTTAGGGCAGCATATTCGTCAATACCTCTGTAAAAGGCACCAGTTTAAACTAGCAGATCTGTTCTTGGGCACCTCATAGCTAGTAAGGAGACGCCGCTGACGTTGGACACTGTGAGCCCGCCTCTCACCTGCTGACGTCAGACACTGTGAGCCCGCCTCTCACCTGCTGACGTCGGACACTGTGAGCCCGCCTCTCACCTGCTGACGTCAGACACTGTGAGCCCGCCTCTCACCTGCTGACGTCAGACACTGTGAGCCCGCCTCTCACCTGCTGACGTCAGACACTGTGAGCCCGCCTCTCACCTGCTGACGTCAGACACTGTGGGCCCGCCTCTCACCTACTGACGTCAGACACTGTGAGCCCGCCTCTCACCTCCTGACGTCGGACACTGTGAGCCCGCCTCTCACCTGCTGACGTCAGGCACTGTGAGCCCGCCTCTCACCTGCTGACGTCAGACACTGTGAGCCCGCCTCTCACCTGCTGACGTCGGACACTGTGAGCCCGCCTCTCACCTGCTGACGTCAGACACTGTGAGCCCGCCACTCACCTACTGACGTCGGAAACTGTGAGCCCGCCTCTCACCTGCCAGGAAACACCGCTGGCCGGGCCGGTCGCGGATGCAGCCCTCGTCCTGGAACTCGAACCGCTGTGGCAGCAGCGGCTTCAGCTTGCGTCGCTTGAAGCTGTCTGGAAGGTACGACTTCATGTGTCCTGTTCCGATCTCACGCAGGGCCCTGCCAATGAAAACTATTGCTCATGCAAACAGGCAGTAATAAGTGCAGTTACAATAACTTGTATGAGTGGTAGTCCAAAAAAGAGTCAAGTCCGGGAAGAAGAGGCCTAGTTGTATGATGGGAAGAATGCATTAATGGCTGTAACTAAAAAAACAATCAGACAATGGTGCAACCAGGCTCAGAAGTATTAATTTTTGGAAAACCTATCCGAAGACTAAATATTCTGGTGCTGAGCTCAGGGTCTGGAGCATGAGTTAGATTTAGCATTTCATACGGCGCAAGTAAACATTCAGTTGGACATTCAAAACGTTCACACAGCCAGTGCGACCAGTTTTTCTTAACTTGATTGGATTATGATGTTGCGCTTTTAGTGGCTTCCCATTGTATGCAAGGCTTAACTCCTGCCGCAGAACTTTTACATTTTTGGCACTTTCGCGATGTTGTACTAGATGGGGCCAAATGAATAATCGTTCTTGGGACAGGTTGCAAAATTGGCTTGTAATGGAAATGTTTAAATTGATCGAGGAGGGAAAATATTAGAAGATGCGAACTTAGATATATCACGTTTGTGCAATTTTCATGGTTGGTAAAGATTTCCCGGCGGAAAAGTGAAAAAAGGAAAATAAGCAGTGCAAACTTTGCTACCATCTACTCCTTACGCTCACTTTGTACGTTGAAACCTGTCCCGCCAGCGTGGCATTTTGAGAACACAACTATTTTCATACACATCAATGTGCAAGAAAGCCAAGCAGGTAACCACACGGTGTTAAAAAGCCTGTCCCATTAAATGACGGTCTCGAATATTCCATGTCCTTAGCAGATTGGCAGGTGTGGACAATCAAGCAAAAGGTATTCAATCAATCCCGGTAGCTCCTATTTCATACAACCATGAGGGAAAGAAACCTGATGCAAAGAGAAAACGGAGCTATATACTGGACTGAGATGATATTTTCCGGCTTTTTCGTGTTCTGTTTTTAGTGTGCTGTAATGATTCGGCGTGTCATCCGTTTCGCAAGCACTGGTGTACCAACTTGCCATACATACACCGTTCTGTGGCCTTCCCGTCTGCCCGTACACTGACCTTTTATCCCGTCCATTCTGCCACACACTGACCTCTTATCCCATCTATTCTGCCGCACACTGCCCTCTTATCCCGTCCATTCTGCCGCACATTGACCTGTTATCCCCTACACCAGGGCATTTTGCCACACACTAACTTCTTATCCCGTCCATTCTGCCGCACACTGACCTTTTATCCCGTCCATTCTGCCCACACTGACCTCTTATCCCATCTATTCTGCCGCACACTGCCCTCTTATCCCGTCCATTCTGCCGACATTGATCTGTTATCCCACACAAGGGCATTTTGACACTACTTCTTTCCCGTCCAATTGCTGCACACTGACCTCTTATCCTCATTCTTGCACACTGACCTCTTATCCCATCTATTCTGCCGCACACTGCCCTCTTATCTCGTCCATTCTGCCGCACATTGATCTGTTATCCCCTACACCAAGGGCATTTTGCCACACACTAACTTCTTATCCCGTCCATTCTGCCGCACACTGACCTTTTATCCCGTCCATTCTGCCACACACTGACCTCTTATCCCATCTATTCTGCCGCACACTGCCCTCTTATCCCGTCCATTCTGCCGCACATTGATCTGTTATCCCCTACACCAAGGGCATTTTGCCACACACTAACTTCTTATCCCGTCCAATCTGCTGCACACTGACCTCTTATCCCCTCCATTCTGCTGCACACTGACCTCTTATCCCCTCCATTCTGCTGCACACTGACCTCTTATCCCGTCCATTCTGCCGCACACTGACCTCTTATCCCTCCATTCTGCCGAAAACTGGCCTGTTATCCCGTACGTGTTACTGTACACTGTTCTGAGCCCTCCTCCGTCTGCCCCTGCACTGACCTGTTGTCCAAACCACCACCGCAGTTGGTTAAGCTTCCATGGAACAGTGTGGGAGGTCCCTAGCTGAAAAATGACCCCTGGCAATATTTTCCTTGACTGCCTTTCACGCAGAATATGACAGTAGACTGAGTAATGCTGCCTTGACACGGAAGCTACGCTGGCCTGCCAGCGTCCTTGTTATTACGAGCACGGACATGATCGGCCTTTTGATAAAGCCACGGCGTGGTCGCACAGCCCATGGGCATGGTCTCGGCCCGTGTTACCGGAGCACTCATATTTTCTGTCAGGCCCGAGAAATCGGGATAGCTACTGTTGGCCCGCGAGGTGACCGCTAAATGAGAATATCTGCCGTGTATGTACACCGGTACATACATACATGGTACATGCAGGTGTGGGAAAATCCGCCAAAACTTCCAAGGTTCGGGGATACAAAATATATACAGATTTTAAGAACCTGCATAGTTCCGTTCCATTCCGTTATGCCATAACTGAGCTTCCGTCCCATTCTTCGGCCGTAGCTACACTGACGTGTTATCCCCTCTGCTTGGCCGCAAACTGACCTGTTGCATCGTCCATCCTGCCATGCACTGACCTGGCAGCCTCGTCCGTCCTGCCGTGCACTGACCTGTTGCATCGTCCGTCCTGCCGTGCACTGACCTGGCAGCCTCGTCCGTCCTGCCGTGCACTGACCTGGCAGCCTCGTCCGTCCTGCCGTGCACTGACCTGGCAGCCTCGTCCGTCTGGCCGTACACGGTGTTGGCGTCGATGACTCCCGTCAGCACGTTAAAGCCAATCCGGGATCCTATTGCACGAGACAATCAGGCATGAGTCAAGCCATCATTTGGATCACACACGGCAGCACCAAAATAGGAGATCAAGGCGGCCCAGGCCCACTGCCTGGGATTGGAGAGAAAAACAAAGGAATAGCTCTCGTCCGTTTTAGTGACGTAGCTCAGCTTCGTTTGAAGGAGAAGGTGGGCGGGAGGAGGGGTGAGGGAGAGGGCGGGGGAGGAGGGGGTTAGGGAGAGAGTGGGTGGGAGGAAGGATGAGGGAGAGGGCGGAGGAGGGGGTGAGGGAGAGGGCGGGCGGGGGAAGGTGTTAGGGAGCGGGCTATGGATGATATGGTTAGGGAGAGGGTGGAGGAGAGAATGGCAGTTTTCCGGAGCCTCCCAACCAAGGCTGCCAAGGTTTTTGAGCGGAAAAGAGCAAAAAAAAGTCAGGGAAAAGACCAAAGAGAGTCTAACCTTGCTTTACTCAAATACCTAAACAGGTACCAAGAAAGCTATATTTGAGACTGGAATGACCTACATCCATGGAAACCAAAGAGCAAAGATAACAATGCAGCATTGTTTTAATTTTGTTTAAAACTAGTTGTAGATAATTTGAGGCTGATTTAAAGCAACATTGTATCCCGTACTCACAATTAGTGCCGACTGTCACTTGTCTCAGCAAAGAATCAGGTCGCGGCAGAGAGCCAGAGAACCAGGACAGAGACAGCCCTGTCCCATGCGACTGACACAGTGTGCAGAACTGCCCCATGCCACTAACACAGCCTGTAGAACTGTCCCATGCCACTGACATAGCCTGTATCATTGTCCCATGCCACGAACATAACCTGCGAAACTGTCCCGTGCCACTGACACAGCCTGCACAACTGCCCCATGCAAAATCGCCTAGCCCAGTCCACAGAACTGTCGCATGCCGCTGCCCCAGTTCGCAGAACTACCGAGTGTCGTTAACCCAGTCTGCAGTACTGCCGAGTGGCACTAGCCTAGTCTGTAGACATGCCGAGAGTCGTTAACCCAGTCCGCAGTACTGCCGAGTGGCACTAGCCTAGTCTGTAGACATGCCGAGAGTCGTTAACCCAGTCCGCAGTACTGCCGAGTGGCACTAGCCTAGTCTGTAGACATGCCGAGTGTCGTTAACCCAGTCCGCAGTACTGCCGAGTGGCACTAGCCTAGTCTGTAGACATGCCGAGTGTCGTTAACCCAGTCCGCAGTACTGCCGAGTGGCACTAGCCTAGTCTGTAGACATGCCGAGAGTCGTTAACCCAGTCCGCAGTACTGCCGAGTGGCACTAGCCTAGTCTGTAGACATGCCGAGTGTCGTTAACTCAGTCTTCAGTACTGCCAAGAACTAATAGCCTAGTCCGTAGAACTTTTGAATGCTACTAGGCGACCCTGCAGAACTGTTGCATGTAACTAGCCCAGTCTGCAGAACTGCCGAATGCACTAACCCAGCCTGCAGAACTGTCGCACTCCCGGGAGGCCACGCACGAAGTCGATGCAGTCAACTCCGCGCCGCCCGAAGAAGGGGTCGTCGGGCCGGATGGTGATGGGCAGGCAGTCCTCGGGCCCGGACCGGTGGCAGCAGTCCTCCGGCTCGTTCCGGGTCCTGTCGGCTGTCCGGCAGCCTCCATTCACCGCGGAAAACGCACAGCAACGTTTCGGAAATGTTCAGTCAAGAACGGTGCGAACTTAAAACTGGAGCTTTAATATTCTACGTTCTTGATTGCAGCCCGCTGCTGCTAACATTGTTGCTTCAAGGTGGGTGATATTTGGCATCATTTTGTGAAAGGACATAAGGAGGAGGTGGCAAAATCATACTATAGAACGGGCACAGTACGCAAAAATAGGCAGCATCGGGGATGGAGATGATACAAGTAAACATAATGACTTTGCACGGGAAGTATCGTGAGGAGTGGCATGTCAACTTGAAAGTTGCGAGCTACGTCCGGTGGAATGCGTCCATTTAGTTTCACGGACGTGACCTCCATGACAAGCCTGGGGGCACACAACTCTTGTCTCCGTCGCTATTGGCTCTGGAAAAAAACAACGATTTCTAAGAACAGTGAAAAAATAGCGTCAACTCCCGTCACGATTTGCTGGTATGTTCCCATTTCAAGTACCAATACAAGCAACGAGCCTGAACATGTGTTTCACTAGTGCGGGGGCAAATTTCGCCCCACCCACTTCCTGGTTTTTCCTAGATAACGCAAACACGAAGAGACGTGGAACAAAGTAACTTACAGCACCTTAATATCACGCTCCTGGCCAAATTCTTAGGTCAGGTCATGACAGGTCAAGGAACTTTTTAAGGTCAAGCGACCCGAGCTCATCACCCAAAACCACGAGTTTGAAGCGGCGCCACATGAATATCTGCCAATTGATCAGCTCTGAACTTTCATACTATGATAAGGTCATTAGGCTCTTGAAAAGTGCTGCCTCAGAATTTGCATACTGCTGGCCTAAGATGGGGTCAATTTTTGGTCACCCATTTTAAATATATAGTGAAAAACAGCAAGGGCTCTTTTTCGATCAGTACGGGGTAGATCAACTTGACATCATCGTACCATATAGTCTTGGCACTTTCCTGACCATCGACTTGTGTTTTTTGGGCATCTGACCTCTCAAAAGTCACGTTAGGTCACCTGAACAGAATGTGATTATTTTGCCAATAACTTTGCACTGAATTGAGATAAATATTTCATTTGTGTTTTATTGTACTTATATTATCACGGGGAAACGAAAACAATTTCTGAGCAACATGACCATGCCAGGTCATCATGTGACCTTGACCTGGCTTAAGGTCAGACCATTTTCACCATTTCACTTCTATGGTCATAATATACATCATTCAATTTGCACGATGACAAGACTCTAATCATATCTTAATATTTGTTTTTGCTCCACTCCGTAAAAATATACACGGGAAAATAGCCAATGCCATTTTGTAATCCTATGAAACCTTCTTTGACCTTTGATGACGCCAATATTGATTGTTTCTAAAACAAGAGCGAAAAATTTATATTCATCCTGTAGAGACCTTTTGAACACCGCCGTAATTTATCTTTAATCTTTCCAGGAAATGAGATACGGAGGGGGGAGGGCGAAATACACCCACTCCCCCCAATGTGGTGCGTCGTGCTAGGGACCGCAGTAGGGTGCGAATTACGGTTTGAGTACTCAAAATAGAAAATACACATACGATTCATTATAAAGAAATAGACTGTGACAGCACAGGCCACATGATGCCCATCCAAAACCATGCAGTACCCTGGAACTTATCCAGCCATGGGCGCAGGAAACAAAGCCACCTGCGCTTCAGCGGCACCGGCACGCACCCAGACCAGCGCTGTCGGCCGAGTACCATCGGAACAAATAAGACAGCTCCACACCACGGTTCCTATAGATACGGTTCGGACATGACAGCCAGGTGACTGCCTGATTTGGCAGCATGTTGAGGATATGGTAGTATTTTGGAGGGTTTTGTTCAAGATACCTTGAATTCTGGTAGCAGAAGGTAAAATACAGCGTTCTGATTGGTTTAGCGAAACATTCGAAAGATAATTCTGAAGGAATTAGCATGAAATCTATCGTGGGTTTTTCTTGTTATAAAAGCATGTCAGGGACTAAAAACTGCACCCAGAAGATAGCCTGATCAATTTTACGTACCAAAAATAAAAATATACCCTTAAGCACCGCTTAAATTTTCCAACTGGCCCGTGCCCCAAACCCCTGCAAACAGTCCCATTGGAATCACATGTTAAATTTTGCTGCAAAAAACTGTCAGACCCAGAAATGGAACCTTCAAAACCCCCAGAATTCTAGAGATTTATCTCATGTCCGCCCCCTGGCTCCACACAGGGGTGGCGGTCGTCGTCCGGTAGCAGCGCACCTGTTCCATAACCGAACAGTTCCGGGCTGATACTCGCTGGCTGGACAGTGGCGGATATCAAAATCGCGAGAGGGTAGGTGGCTTTTTATTTTCTCCTTTTTTGCTGACGAGGGGCCTGATTTCCTTCTTTAACTCTCTCAAATTCGCTCCTGACACAAGTACCGCAGTCCCGGTATATGGGCCTGAAACCGCCGCCGGGTTTGTATCGCGGCCCAGTTGGACTGCTAATACCATGGCAACGGCTGTCAAACCCACGAGTTTTCATGGGGTCACCGGGCCGTGACCAAATTCCGTGACCGAGCTGACGCCGGCTGCAAGTATTTTTCATACGTCTGTCATTTATTAGGCAGAGTGTTCGGCTGTTTGTTTTTATTATCTTTCCCTTTTTTGTTTCTGTGTGTATTATGCCGTGCCCCTATTTTTCGGGCTTATGATACCTTTCTATGGTTTTAATGTCAACTTATTAGAAAAACCCAGAAAAAAACACTGGCTATTAACTAAAAAAACATCGTACCACGGAACCTAAAAATGCAATTTACCTCTCTCTGTGAATTACCCAAAGCCTTATATAGTTTTTTCTTATTTTTGTCCATCATTACGCTAAAAGTTTGAAGAATAATCGTGCACTCCCTATGGAGCGCCAGCGTCGGCGGGCTGAGCATCATCATAGGTTATGGAACCAACGTCTGAGGTGTGAGTGTGTTATAGAATAAGTTTTTTTGTGTGTAAAAGCGGGCCTGCGCCGCCTCAAAAGCGACACAGGAGGCGATGCGCCGTCATTGCCCAGGAGGGTAATTGCTGGAAGTGTGTTGTGAACCTCTGCCGGGAAGGCTCTCCTAGCTATCGTCTTTTCATTATTTTTAAGGCACTATTTTTTCTTCCCCCTCCACTAAAAGACCGCGCACAGAAACATCATGGAAGGAACAGACCGCTCGGAGCCAGCTGTGAACTACGAACAGCAGCAGCAGCTGTCGCCGGCGTGAACGACGCGTAAAAGGTGAACGACCCCCATGGCCCCCAAACAGAGGGCATAGACAAGAAGCAGAGCGAAGCAGAAGAGCCTTCAACCCGGAAACAGGTCGACCAATTGAAAGGCTCAACGCTATTGGTGTGAAAGGTGGAGTGAAAGCTCCGAGAGGAGAAGGAAGGAGGAAGGAGAAAAGCAGGCATTCCGGGAGAGGCCGGCGTTGAAGGCAGACAGGTTCGACCAGTGGGCGAGGTGTGAGACGGACAGATCCAGATCCGGGGCTGAAGAATGCAACACCAAGCGAGCAAGTGAGTCTGTTATGCGGAGTGATCTGACCCACCTCCCCTCCCCCACCCTCAGAATTTTTACTTTTAAAAAAATGAGCCGGGCTTTGGAGCACCTACCCGGTAGTGGGGATGGATTAAATCTTGGAGGACAGGGGGGGTAAATGTGTTTGTGTTCGTGGACTTGGGGCGCCAGCGGGCAGTTATGTACCGGCATAAATATGGGACTCGTCGGCATGTTTTGTTTGCTTACAATGCGTCGTGTTAGGATCGCAACGATTACGGAACATGTTTAACCCAGTTTCGTACATATGTTGAGACGATAGAAATGTGCATTTTAACCCAGTTTAACCACGTTAGGGTGTTTGCTATCACTATAACGATCGCTTTTGATGCGCGGAATAAGGTCGGGTCAATAAAAGGATGAAAGGGGAAGATAAAGCTATTTCTCGCAGAGGGCCTTACTGGAAGCAATAGAAATTCGAGCGATGGAGCAGGTAGCTCATTACCGTAATTACGACGAGCATTATTTTATCAGGGCTTTCTTTTTTGCAGTTTGCGAAATAAACATGGTCATTATTCGCTGTTTATAAAAGAAAGGCCCAGAAAAATTGTTATGATTTAACAGTTTGGTTCAAACCCTTTTTGGCGGGCGCCATTTCGGCCCGAAATCACGAACAGCGATGGGCGGGGCAAATCACGACCAATTCGAGGGTGGCCTGGCCACACGCAAAAAATTTCCACGAGCTGTAGGGACAGTTGTCCTCTAGCCGGCTCATACTCTCCCGAGCCGCCACACCGGATCGGGCTGTAATAATTAAGCATTGAAATTTGGTTAACATTCGGCGTCTAGTGGTAATTGTGTACAAGCATCAGGACTGATAACAGAGGGGCGAATTTACAACAAAAATAATTTTTCTTTTTAACAACAAAAAGTTGTGAGGATCATTTCAAACACTATCCATGGCATGGATCCATGGCATGGTGCCATGGCAGCGCCTTTTCTGTCCTTCTAGCCTTCGGCCTACTGGCTCCCGAAAGAGGGTCAGGATGGCTTTCCTCTTCCTGGCGGTCACGGAGGCGCAGAAACGTGCACTGTGATTCCCCTTGACCCGAACTTGACTCTACATGACCTCACCCGTCTGCCTTAGTACACAGATACTATCCTTCTAGCCTTCGGGCCTACTGGCTCCCGAAAGAGGGTCAGGATGACTCCTCTCTTCTTGGTGGTCACGGAGGCGCCGAAACGTGCGCTGCAATTCCCTTTGACCCAGTTCTGACTCTACTTGATCTCAGCCGTCTGTTTTCGTAACTCAGTATTATCCTTCTAGCCTTCGAGCCTACTGGCTCCCTCTGGCTAAGCTGTCCGCCGCTGGAGTCTTCTGGACTGAACCACGGAGCACTGATTGCACCAGGGAAAAATACGTGGGATGTTGTAGATTGCTGAGAATGGTTTTGTTGCACATTTACCAGGCCGAGGCGATGAAGATAAGAGGACCGGGCGGCCTCCGTCATTTCGGAGGAGGCTTTTTGCGACGGGAGTACTCCGTCGATTTGGGGATAGCCCAGCCGAAAAGGGCGTCGCATGTGTCGACCCATGGCTCTGGCTGGGCCATGGAGGAGCCTATGTTAGGGACGGGCGGCCAGTGCAGGACTCGTGAGCGGGTAGGGTCCGAGGGAAGACCGAGCCTAGGGAGGCTCCCCACGCTAGGAAGATATTTGCGGGTAGGCTAGGGCGTGAACGCCCGGAAGCTAGTAAAATTAAAGGCCGGAACTCGGTCAGTCCGGTGGTCCCATGTCCGTGACCTCCAAGCCCTAGGGGCAACGGCTCAGCGAAGCATCCACTGGCATGGTCCGTGCAGGTGGGATTTAATGTAGCCAGCGTTTAGTAAGCTTTTGTTTAGGGAGGAAATGGGGCGGGAAGGAGGACCACTGGATCACTGGGGAAGGGCGGAGCCGAGTTACCTCCAGTTGGGCTCTAGCCAAGCCTTGGGAGCTGCGGCCGCCGATGTGGGTTCGCGCGAGTAACTGGCGGTGAGTGAGTGACAGGCCCTAGAACGAGGAACGTTTGGTGCCTTGGAGCGGCACGCAGGTAGCGGGTCGTACCAGTCTGACCGACCGGGGATCCCACCACTTGCGCTCTTCCATCGGTTGCGCCCGCAAACGGTAGCGAAGTGTAAACATAGTTCCAGGCGAATTTGCTACCTTCTTTCAGCCGGGGAATGTGCAGCCCGACCTAGTTGGTTGATGGGGCTTAGAAGGGCCGAACAGGCCGCCCTCCATGCACGCCCTTGCACGAACAAATAAGAACCTACCACGGTCACGGATAGGAGGAATACAACCTCTAAATACCGCTGGCGTTGGCCGACGGGGCTCTAGCCGTCAGATCACGGAAGCACCGGTAGGGGTATGGAATCAGGGAGGAACTCCTCCAATCAGGGAGGGCTACAAAGCTCGGCACTAGCTGCATTCCCTTCCTGGGACCCAAGGGTGTTGAGTGGGAGTGTCGGGACACAGGCTCACCCGCCTGAAGTACTCGGCCAAGCTAGCCGGCATTGCCCACTTCCCACCGTTAACTCGGCCCGCCACCCAACCGCGCACGCGACGAGCACAACCTCTCTCACATAAAATTTAGTGTGGTGCTGGGAACGGGCGCGACGTCGCCACCATCGTGACCGAGCGGGTCACGGCCACGAGCAGCCGCCCCAGCTGGCCATCAGAGGGCGGCGCGCACAACGCACAGCGACAACACTGGCGCGACAGCTGCGACACCCCGGTCTCGCATCGAGCAACACGCCCCACGACCACGCCCCCGTCACAAAACAGCGCACTTCTTAGACATAAAACATGCCTTACCTATGCATTTGGGGGAAGGGTGGCTATAGCGTCTCCTATCTCGTAAGCCACCGGTCGTGGGTTTAAGTCCTGGCGGAGTCCCTGAATGAATGCTGTGTGAATGCTGTGTGAACCTGACAGTAGTCCTGTTCAGCGTTACCACTGAGCATTTGCTGCAATCCCAAGACGGCTGCAAATATATCCCAAGATTGGTGTCTCATATCCCAATATTTTTCCACACAAAATGGAAATCGGATTTTTCAGCACTGGCTCGTGTATTTGTCTCTGGGCTGTGTCGTTCTGTAATTACTATTGAGATTTATTACCGTGGCTGGCATAAGCTCCGGTACACGGGAGGAGAAAGTGTCATTTGCGATAAAAAAGCTTAAAGGGCATGTGCCACCTTGGTCGAATCCTGGAATTTAGTGTAATTAGGAGTACTTTTGGCCGAAAATCATGGAATCGTCCATGATCTCTCTGAAAAATGTACAATAAGCTCAGTATTTTCATTTTTTAAATGCACATCTAGGGGAAAAATAATTCTTAACCTGTGGATGACGTCATGATCTGGCAACCACTACCATATTCCATAGGCTTCAATGGCTTCGATTGGCTGATACTCACCGTGACGTCAGCATATGTCGTCACACCAACAGCCTGACAACTGTGGCCTGCTGCTTGAGGTACATGAGGGGTACATTTCAGGTAGGTGTTTAGCTTTTCTCTGCGGACATTTTGAGTTTCAAGACATGTGTTGTATGGAGTACCGGGTTTTCCGGCATGCTTTATAACTTGACTATCTCAGTTAACACGCGCATTGACGGGGTCTGAGCCACTTTCGCTTTGACGGGGGAGGCGGTCACACGCCCCCTAAGATCTCAAGAACCGCGCTAGGTAGCGAAAAGCGGTAAAGGTGTTGGATAGCCCATCCACTTCTCCATCAAAATCATTTGAACCATTTTTGTCAGGTCACAATTAAGGTCACTAGAGGTTAAAACATGCCGTCATAGGGATAACATGTAAATGTAGTTTTTTCGGCCATTAAATCTGAACAAGTAAAAATAGAGCAAAACTATTTTAACTATTTGAATCCTCGCAGCAAGCCGAATCGAATGATATATAACATAACCTTGCTAGGTCAAATCAAGGATTTGACCTGACCTGAGGTCAGGTCAACGTCAAATTGGGCAAAATGCATATCATTACAATTGCAATGACAAGACAAACCTAATGCAGTTAAAATAAACGCTCTTTCCCTATTCATTACTGCGTTATTCAGGTAAAACCATGTTTTCAATGTATTTCCAATGAAGATGTCATGGCTCGCACCTGACCTTAGGTCATCGATATCAAAAATACCAGAACATATTTTAGAGAACTCGATGGGGCCATTGTGTGATATGAGTTTCCATCGGATAAGTTCACCCTGTCCCGACTTATGTTATCTTAAAATGTTTTGAGGTCAGGTCACTTGACCTGTACTGGTGACCTGACCTGAGATGACATAACCTTACAATTTTGACAAAATTTGTAAAAATGATGAGGAGAAGGTCTGCCAAGTACGGCGGCGCTACGTGCCGCCGTTATTTTGCTGTCTCCGAAAAACCCGAGGGGGAGTGGGGGTACCCGCCTCCGTCAATGCGCGTGTTAAAATCACGTTATAAAGATTCCACATTCCCTTTAACCCTCGCCCCACGGGGGCCATCGATGGCCCCTAAGGTTTTTTTCGGGATAGCAGAAAAAGGAGGAGACGCAGAACTGCGTTTGAGGGCTCTATCTCTCACGCCATCATTTTCCCAAAATCTCTTAAATATTTTACCCCGGGTCACCCAAGGTCAGGTCACCAGGCGAGGTCAACCAAGGTCACCTCAGTTCAACTTTTGATATCTATAAAAGTTACGTTTCTCCGTCGATCGATTTGAAACTTCCTACATTTCATGACCCTTCCAGGGTCTACAAGGTGTATATCCGGGATTTTTTCGATTTCGTGACCTGAGGTCAGGTCACGACGCGAGCCGTCCCAATGGAAAGGCATGGGAAAAAGCCGCTTTATTATCTAGATATCACAAAAATGATTGAAAATGCTCAGACTGCTCATAACAGCGTTCTTGGACAACCTTTCACGGATCCCAGGGGTTATATTTTCCCTCTGACTTCTCCGAGGTCATCCAAGGTCACCAGGGGTCAAAAACAGTATTTTAATAATAACTTTTGCCCTAATTAGGCTAGAGCACTGAAACAAACACCTTCGTGTAAGTCTCGTCATTGGATTTCATTTGATATACGGCAAGGTCACTTTCTGACCTTTCGTGACCGCAGGTCATATGACATCACGAGGTGACCTCTGGAGGTCAAACAACTGGTGGGAGGTCATGACGTTTCACATCGCGGAAAAAGGTCTGGCATTTTCCTATCAAATGTACTTTACCAGATCTCAATATCTCTAATGGCATAAGAGTTATGCCAAGTATTCTTAAGCACTGCATATTTGAGTGAAAATAGCCTATCACGACCTAACTTGACCTCTGGAGGTCAAACCATTGACCTGAGCCCTTAAACATAAGAGGTGCTTTCTTACTGATTTCACGCGAGCTTTCTAATGTTGTTTGTAGATTTGCGCTAACCCCCTTATTTTCGGAGTTAGAGGGACCATCGATGGCACCGGTGGGGCGAAGGCTGCGCCGGACCCCCGGTGGGGGCGCGGGTTAAAGCTGTAGGTACTGAAAATGGGGCTCTCCATTTGCAGTAGGAGAGCTCATGCCTACCTTCAACTTTTCCCGAACATGTTCATGATTTTTAAGGCTTATCCACGCCCCAACTGCCAGGATTTATTAAGTGTCGCCAACTCTTTCCCTGTTCGAAAGGTTTCTAGAGAGCCAGATTACTCCTTGTTCAGGGAAGCCGCCGGGCCTTGAACCCGGGTCGGCTGGGTGGCAGCCAGCTAGGCTGACCACTTCACTATCGCCCCCCCCTATTGCTCGAACTTTAAGCAGCTCGCAAAGCCCCGACTCCTGACAGCCTGGCTGGCCAGAAGGTGGGGGCCCGTGATCGTTGTCTCGAAGGTGCACTTTCAGGTGGTTGGTGAGTGATGTCTTCACCCGGTTGAACTAATGCAGATCCATGAGTTCGTGTTAAATTCAAAGAGTAAGTAATTACCCAGTCTTGATTAGTTTCATACAGAAAGATTCGGCAAAGCATTTGATATGATCCTTTCATCAGCAAGGACGCTGACCATTGTTGCCGAGTTTGAAGGGTGTTGGAAGGGTTTACCCGGCTCTGGAACTTTTGAGGTCAAAGTGAAGCTACGATCGCCAGGAGTTGTGGAGGCCTGGGAGTTCTGGAGAGGCGGCCGTGTGGTAAAACGATCCGCCGTAAATTCAGCTGGTGATGGATGTGAATCCTGCAGCAGGAAGCGTAACAATGACCTGCTTACTGTTTACACTTGTGCTACTTCTGTTGGCAACCAGGCACAGTGAGCAGCATGCCTTCAGGCGCGTGGCTGCCTCGGCAGTGGCGGACTCAGGGATCAAAACACCTGGTCGTGCACCCAGGTTTTTTTCACGTTTCCGTGTGACACGACGCTAAATCAACTTCCACATTCAACATAATACGCTTCCTGAAATCTGGCGACATCGCATTAAATCCTGGACCATCGCAAACAGACGGATTTCTTCGCATTATTTCCAGAATGTTCGGAATATTAGGAATAAACTGGGTATACTCCGAGCATGCTCGCAAGAACTGGAGAAGCACGATGTGATAGCGTGGACGGAAACGTGGCTAAATGAATCTGTAGACACCGATGAACTCCAATCAGCACTCCCAAATCATTTGTGGTACCGGAGGGACCGGCCCACACACGCTGGAGGAGTGGCTTGCGCAGTTAGAACCTGCATTCCATCCACGAGACGAGCTGACTTAGAAGCAGAAGAAACGGAGTCTCTCGTCATTGAAGTAAGTGCAACTCCAAGGCTGCTCATTTGTGTAATGTATTGCCCTCCAGGTGATATGGAAGTGTTCAGAAACTCTTTAGATATGATTTTTAACATAGTGACCCGAAATTAAAATAGGCCATTTGTATGCTTGGGTGACTTTAATAAACCAGAATTAAAGTGGCTTAGGGATGCAGAATTAGGGGCCTCGTCTACACCAGTGTACGAACGAATGTGAGAGCGTGCAGCTCTGTTGATTGAAAAATGCGACATGTCTGGAGTAAGCCAAAGCGCAGTAGAACCTACAATACATGAAAACTTTCTAGATTTAGTGTTTTCCAAATCAGCTTATGTTCAATCTTTTGTGCAGTGTGGTGTGTTTCCCTCAGACCATTTAGAAGTCATCAGTGAGTCAATGCTAATAATAATAATTGTTGGGGTTTATCGACGCACCAACTTCCAGGGTCATATGGCGTCGCCAACTCTCACCCTGTTGGAAGGGATTTTGGGGATCAGATCGACTTATTCAGAGGCTGAGTTAATGCTGGTAGCCACCCAAGCTCCTTTGGTAAATTGGCCGACTGCCTTCAATTACAAGAGGGCAGATTTTGAGCCTGCAGCCTGTCCCATGGGAGGCTTTGCTCGATTTGAACATTGAAGCCGCCGTGGAAATGTTCTATGATGTACTGCAAGCCGCCATTAATGACCACGTGCTAACCATGGTGTTGCGTCGCCGTTATCCCCCCTGGTTCGACGATGAGGTTAGGCACTCACTGCGGGAAAAGGAATCAGACTTAAATCAAAGAAACGCGACAGGAGTAATGCGAGAGTCCAAAATTTTTAAGAAAAACGCAGAACTTTAAAAAAATTGTCTTCCCACAAGTATTTTGAGTATGATTGTATTTTTGAAATAGTTGAATTGTAAATATTGTTTTTGAATTGTAAATAAATATTGGTTGTATTATGATTGTGTATTTTGAGTATGATATACAAGGTATGATTGGGAACTTTAAGACGAATCCAAAACGCTTTTGGTCATTTCTTAAGTGCGTGAAGGGAAGCAAAAGTAAAATTCCAGGTTTGTCAGATGGACACCGAGAAGTCACTGAAAACACTGAAAAGGCAAACCTGTAGAATGATGCATTTGCAGCAAAGTTCACTCCTCCGTAAGTTTTGCTCTTTCCTACCACTACCGAGTACGGGCCATCTCCTCTGAATAGATTCGAGATACCGGAAGGAACAGTTAGGGTCATTTTAGATTATCTAAAAGAACATAAGGCGTGTGGTCCAGACAATGTGAGTGTTACCGTCATCAAAGAGTGTAGGAATGAAATAGCCCGACCTCTTTGTATCCTCTTCAAAAAGTCCGTGAACGAGGAGATATTTCCGAGCAGGTGGGTGGAGGCTAATATTGTACCTACCTTCAAAAATGGATCACGGAAACTACCACAAAATTATTGGAGTGTATCACTCCTCCCGATATTTGGAAAAAATTCTAGAAAAATGTGTGCATGCAACATTGCTAGCTCATGTACAATAGGCTGTGTCACCCATCGCAGAACATGGTGCCTCTATGATTTTATCATGCCACTCACGTCTAGGAACAATGTCACAGCATTAATTTTTTCTTAAGTTTAAACTCCAACCTGCTCGTAGCCGGAGAAAATAGGGGTATCTCTCAGCATTAGCACACTAGCGCCGTCCCGTGGCTGTATTGCAAACTAAGGGCTCACCCGTAATTGTGACAAAGATTTTGTCAGTCTTTAATTAATTCATAAATTTTAGTATCAATTATTCGACAGAATTGTCTCATCTGAATTCATTACCCACCAACATGCTCTCGTCAGGCTGTGTGCTCAGTCCTGTTCCCATGCACGAGCGTGTGAACGCCGGCGTACCATTCTGTGAACGCCCTGGTTATCTGAGACGGCTTTTAGTGGTATCAAGCGGCTCCCTCTGATGTCTAATGGACATCTGCGCTGTACTGTACTGTACTGTACTGACACCTGCCTTTGATGTCTCAGAGTCCATCTGAGTTCCCAGCGACAGTGATAGGCGGCCCCTTTGTCATATGCCGCATGCATTAGTAACGTCCGTTGGCTGTGACTGAACCTCCGTGTGAAGCCAGGCTTGTTTCATTAATGTTATCAAGATGTATCCTTAGTGTAAGTGCTGCCGCCTTTGATATTAGCCGCCGCCAACGTATATAAACTCCCTGTGTTTTGTCAATAGGAGGTCAGTATCAAGCCAGTGCCAGTGTTAGCACGAGCCTCAGTGCAACGCTCAGTAGACGCTGTTGTGACAGCGAGTAGATAAATTTAACAGTGTGAAGAACTGTCTTGGTAGAGTGTTTGGTCTAAAAGCTAAGTCATAATATATATATATATATATATATATATATATATATATATATATATATATATATATATATATATTAAAATCCGAGGAAGCTGCATGTCTATCGCAAACACAACAAACTAGAGGTCCGCCATTACGGAACGCACTCATAGCCAGGCCCAAGAACAAGTCTTGGCTACATATTAGCGTGGTGCCGTGACCTTCGGATTGAATTACATCGGATCAAGTTACACTCCGAATTTTGCAAGTTTGGATGTTCGTGACCAACTTCAAGTTTCTCTACGCCACGAGACTTAGAAATACTTTTTGACTTAACAAGCTTCCATCGAACATTCACATCTCTACCAAAACGTCACTGTGAGTCTAAACCATTAGAGACCCAACTACCATCTAATTCGCAAGATTCACCTCTACAAACACCATTGGCAAGAAAAATTTCGTGTCTAAGTTCAAAAACGGCTGTAAAGGCCATAATTCTTTTTCCCAGTAGCCGTCCATACGACGCCGCCGTCGCTGTTACGCAACCAACCCGCGCCGCAGCCGGCCACCGACGAGACCTGACGTCGCACAGCGCTGCCCGCTCCTACGTCACCGGTTTCATCACTCAGCCGTAGCTGGACCGCCTGCCCAACACTGGTGATTCATCAGCCGCTACACTAGTCACCGCACGCCTAGCACGTTCCACTGCCAGAGGCGTACACAGGAAAAAGAAGAGTGTGAACATCCAACTTAAGTATATACAACCCATATATTTTTGGAATCCGCATGGTCTCAGGAATACTTCTATCTGGTTTTTAGAACTCTACGCGGGTTCTGAAAAATCTTCATCCAGCTTTAGTCTACCACAGCTCATCTAGAGCTTCAAGTTTTCTTCAAGTTCCATCAACATCTCTACTAGTACGCCAATTCTTCGAGTTATTAGCCGACTTCTCCACTTCAAAAATAGTCTACCACCACTTCAGAAAAAACAGTTTTTCAACGCTTCCAACAGTTTTTCAACGTTTTCAAAAGTTTTACAACGCTTCCAGCAGTTTTTCAACGCTGCCGATAATTTTTCAACGCCACTAGAAATTGTTCGACACATCTCTTCACCACCATCTGTGCTTCATACAGCAGCGATCACTTCACCATCTGGGCTTCATACAGCGATCATCGCTTCAAAGCTCACAAGTAATGTGATTCCTTAACCTTTCCTTAAAAAAACTGTTGAATTTTCACTGGCTTATTGCATTTGTTTGAAAATATGGCTACTGCAGTTGAACATACTTTGATTGATACTATGCGAGACATCTCGATGGAGATCAGAGTTCAAGGTCTTACACAACATGTAAGATCATTTTCTGGAGAAAGCTCCAATCAATTTCATGAATGGGCTAGGAATATGGATTCAATCACCTGTACCGCCGATGACAAGCGGATGATAATTTTGGCAACCCGAACATTAAGTGGACCCGCAGGGAAATTCGCCTGCAGATTACTAACTGAAAATCCAAATCTCAAATGGCTGGAACTAAGAAAAGAGTTGAGGGACAGATATAGCGATCTGAAGGATCCATACTGCGCGCGCGAAGGGCTACAAAAGATTAGGCAAAAGAAAGGCGAACTCATGCAAAATTTTGCTGAACGTCTCCAGGACGTTGCTAGTGAAGTTTTCAACAAGCCAAACAGTGCCGATTCCCAAAGAACTTTGGTAGAAATCTTACAGAAGGGTGTAAATGATGACCGACTTGCACGAGCATTGATCCGGAAGAGAATTGCAACACTTCAGGAGGCTGTCAAATTTGCAAGTGACGAGCAGCAAACGGATCGAACCTTTGAGCTCTGTAGAGGTAAATCAGATGTAGAGGAACCGATGGAAATAGACGTAGTTCGAAATGATGCTTAAACGGATAGGATCGATAAGGTAGAAAAGTGTCTTTCGGATTTTGGCTAAAAAATAGACAAGTTAGCTAAAACGGTAGGCAAAAATCACAGAGCTGGACCTCCCAGTTCACCTAAAAATCATAGTCAACCCCCACCTCGACGTCCATACCAGGGACCACCTCAAAATCAACGCCATTTTCAGGCGCCTCCACAAAACAATCGCCAGTTTCAACGGCAATCTCAACCAAATCATTGGCAAAAGCAGCTTCAGAATCAGCATCAAAGGACTCACTTTCAGAGTCAACAGACTGCCCCACCCGGTGCAGGACCAAATGAGCCGCCCCGAAGGTATCAGTGGACCCATGATGGTCGCCCAATTTGTGCTTTTTGTGAGAAGATTGGACATACCCAAGGTGTATGTAGAGCAAAACAAGCCGCATTCTATGGCCCTAAACAGCCGGAAAACTGAACAGTCCATCTGTTGTCGGGACCGGACAGACGGAAAACCTAGAAACCCCAGGTCCCAGGGACAGTATCGCCAGAATTTTTATTAAACGTGACACCCCCATGTGTTGGATTTACCTCGGAAACCGTAAAGCGTACACTCTTGTAGACACAGGTGCTGATATTTCGATCGTGTCGCAGGAATTTTTTATAAAATCTCGTCCAAGCACGTTTCGGACTTCTCCAAAAATTGTGCCCCTCTTGAATCTGTTACAGGACACAAGCTCAAAAACTTTGGCACAGCGACACTACCAGTTGAAGTTTCAAAATTTTGTATGAAGTTTAAATTCCAAATTGTGAAAGGTCTAAAGCATGCTTGCATCTTAGGTGATGATTTCCTTAGTGAATTTGGTGTCAAGTTAGATTTCGGCAAGAAGACGATGAACATTCATAACAGCGTGATCCCTTTGAGGCCCCAACATCTAAACTGCCAATTAGTCACTTCATTGGTAAGGTTACCGGAAAAGACAACAATTCCAGCACAATCGTATGTAGAAGTTCCAGCGTACGTAAATTGCGTCCAACTGATTGATCAGGACTGCGTGATCCAACCATTGAGTAATACACCATACTTCTGTGACGAACCTGGGCTAATACTACTCAACTCAGTGAGTAAACCCAATGAGAAAGGTCACCTGCCAGCTGTGATTGTAAATACTACAACACGTGATCACACGCTGCCTTCCAGACAGGTCATAGGACTTGCAGAGGTGCTTGATGCATCGGAAATCAACGCTGTTGAGCAGAGTGAACCGAGTCAGCCAGATAAATCAAATGAGCAGGTTAACATAACTTCAAAAGTAGAATTGGACCCCGCCACGAAGATTAAAAAAGCTGACCTCACTCACGTCCCGGAACATCAAAAAAATCAAATTGAACAATTCATTGAACGCAATTCAGACCTTTTTGCTAAAAACGAGACTGATTTAGGCCATACCGATCTGGTTACCATGAAAATTGACACTGGAAACAATGCTTCGATCAAACAGCGACCTTATCGTCTGCCGTTTAGCCAAAGGCAAATGGCAGAAGACCACATTGATGAACTTCTAAAAGTAGGAGTCATTCAACCAAGCCAGAGCCCCTGGGCCAGTACAATAGTCATTGTAGACAAAAAGGACGGTGGAAAGCGCTACTGCGTGGATTATCGGAAATTTAACCAGGTTACCGTTAAAAATAGTTACCTACTGCCGCGTATTGATGATATTTTAGCATCGCTTGAAGGATCACAGTACTTCACCTCTCTAGACCTGAAAAGTGGTTATTGGCAAATTGCCATGGCCGATCAAGACTCAATTGATAAAACTGCTTTTACATGTTTTTTGGGACTTTATTCCTGGAAGGTGCTTCCTTTTGGATTGACCGTTGCTCCTGCGCTATTTTCGGAACTCATGAACAAAGTTTTGCAAGGCATACAACACAAATATGCAATCGCGTATATCGATGATGTCATCATATTCTCCAAAACGGTCGAAGAGCATCTAGAACACATCGAGGACGTGTTCAACAGGCTGCGGAAGGCAGGCCTGAAGCTCAAAATGTCAAAATGCGATTTCCTCAAACAGGAAGTGAAATGCCTTGGACATGTAGTCTCAGCAAGTGGCATTCAGCCGGACAAGTCTAAAGTAGAAGTCATCAGAGACCTCAAAGCACCTACAACAGTCAAAGGTGTACGGTCATTCATTGGAATGTGTTCATACTACCGTAGGTTTATCCAAAATTTTGCGAAAATTGCGAAACCCCTGACGGAATTGACAAAGCAAAATGCACGTTTCCACTGGACCGATGAATGTCAGGAATCATTTGACACTTTGAGATTAGCTTTGATTGATGCCCCTATTTTGGCCTACCCAGATACTGGAAAACCGTACAAATTGTACACCGACGCGTCAAACCATTCGATTGGAGCTGCCCTTGTTCAAGAAACTGACCAGGGTGAACGTGTGATACAATACGTATCGCATCAGCTCAAGAAATCCCAACTCAATTGGCCTGTCATAGAAAAGGAAGGATACGCTATCGTGTATGCCGTACAAAGGCTCCGTCCATACCTTCTTGGTTAAAAATTTACAATTATGACAGACCACAAACCGTTGAAACATTTGTTCACTGCAGAGATGAGAAATCCACGAATTCAACGTTGGGCAATTATTATCGACGAATATGGATGCGACACCCAATATGTCACAGGTAGACAGAATACTGTGGCCGATAGCCTCTCCAGATTGGAGCCTCAGAGAGATGAACTCATGGATATAAACATCATAGACTCCGATCATGCACCCCGTGTTGAGTTGGATTCCACGGTAGAACCGTGCCCCTCTGATGAAAATGCAGACCCAAAGGAGAAATTCCAGGAATTTCTTGCGGAACATCCAGATCTAGAAACCCTCCAGAGCGAGGATGAAGAGATTTAGAAGATTATCAAAATCTTGAAAGACCCAGCCGATCCAGATCACAATGATGTTGCTAAACATTATGTAGTGCTAGATAGTATACTGTATCGTATTACAGATACTTCGAAATGTACCCCTCATCCCGGCATTCAACTGTGTATCCCAAAATTTCTGCAAAAACCGTTAGTTGAAGAAATTCATTCAGGTTATTTTGGTGGTCATTTAGGAATTGACAAAACGTACGATAAACTTCGATCTCGTTATTATTGGTCAGGCATGTATCGTGACGTGGTGAATCATCTGAAAATTTGTGTAGCGTGTAACATGCGGAAACTTAGAAAACAACGACCACCCCTTCAGGAAATGCAAATCCCGAAATATCGATTCGAAATGATAGCGATCGATACTTGTGGTCCGTTCCCTCAGAGTTACAATGGAAATCGGTTTATCATTAACATAGTTGATCTATTTTCTGGTTGGCATGAGTCGTTCGCCACTGATTCCAAAAGCGCAGAAACAGTTGCTCAAATACTCATCGAACACATCATCCCTCGACACGCATGCCCCCGTGTCATTGCTTCCGACAATGGAACAGAATTTTGTAACGTAGTAATTGACCAAATCTCGACATTCTTTAATATCAAACACATTAGGACCTCTGTTTATAATCCCCAGTCCAACGGACGTTGCGAAAGGTACCATCGTGTTCAAAATGATATGTTGGCAAAGTTAGTGAGTAAAAACCAACGCGACTGGCATACAAAGCTTCCTTCAATTCTTTCGGCCTATCGTACTGCCAAAAACGAAACTACAAAACACAGCCCTTTCTATGTTTTGCATGGACGTGACCCTGTGTTGCCAATGGACACACTATTGTCACCCAAGTATAGGTACCAAGGCGAAGATTATGTCCCAACCATGCTAGTAAATCTTAGTCGTGCATATCATGAAGTTCGGCATAATTTATCCCTCGGACACGAAAAGAATAAATTGTACTTTGATCGAAAAGCACAACCTGTAAAATTCAAAGTTGGTGATATGGTGTACTTCCGTGATCCCTCCACAGTCCCTGGCTCTACAACAAAATTAACCTCTCATTGGAAGCCATACTATCGTGTAGTAAAAGCGCTCAGTGATGTTACTTTCGTTGTCAAACACCAACTAGAAGGTGGAACAAAAACGGCAAACGCCCAAAATCTCAGACGTGCTGACCCCAACACACCGTGGTGTAACATTTCGAACGAACCAACCCATATTAATCAGAAGTACGAAGAAAAATTGAAGTCTCAGATCCCAATCAGAATTCAGCCCCCACGTAGTTCAAAATTATATTATGATGATGAAATGGATGTAACGCCTTTGCCAGTCAGATTCTCGGAACCCGCACCATCTGATAATCAATTCAATACTAGTTCTGGCAATTCAAAATCCGATGTACCCTCTGAAGATGAAGATGATATTCCGCTGTCAAGGTTGGCGAAACGGATGCATAACCCTACCTCAGATGAGGAGGATGACATTCCTTTGGCGAAATTAGCCAAACAGATTCAAGAAGAGAGAGAAAGGGAGTCAAAACGTAGCTTAGAATCTCCAATACCGGACGCAAAAAGAGTTTGTGAACCATTGGATTCGGATCTCAATCCAGATGCAACCGCATACGTGCCGGTCAAGCGCGACCGCGACATAGAATCAGAAGATTCTGAAGATGATTGTCCCCCAAATAAAGTCATCGCTGCAGATGACTCGTCTGATTCAGAAATATCAGACATTGAGGGTACAAATGTAGATACCTTAGATATAGATATTGTACAGTGTAGAAATTTCGCTAAGGATAGTGTCAATACACGCAGCAAATGTAATGTATCTGAGGAAACGTCAAGTTCCTCTCTGAATACTGAACAGAAGATGGAACTGTTCAAAATGTTTAGCATGAACATGGCAAATATCAGCCAAAAGATGGAAAATATGGCTGCCATGTTGTTGAAGTAGTATGTGATAACGGAATTAGTCGGATTCTTCACCTGAGAGTGAAATGAGTACTTTGACATAATCGGATCATCAGATACTGGATGAAATGGATTCATTAAATTGGATAATGGTGATTTGACAAGATGTCAAATACGACCAGATGATACCACAAATGGTTAGAAGGCCATGCTTAGGTTCTGTTTTAGCGTAAGTTACAATAAGTTTCAAGTGTTTAAATGTGTGTTTTCTGTGTGTTACAGGATGAGAATTCAACAGTTACTAATATGTCTCCTCCTACTAACTACCCTCCATACATCCCTGTCGAACGTGTTATTCATACCTAAAGGTCAGATGTATGCCTCGTATGATCACTGGACTATTCATGTACCAGTCCATACGGCAAACTTTAAGGATGCACTAAAATTCATGAGCCACCAAGTCGAACAGTTTGACATGAAATTTCACATAAAAATTGCAACATACAAACATGAGCTTGAAAACAACCGCGTGAATCTCCTGATCAGCCGCCTAAACAAAGAGAAGTCCTATCTCACTGGTGAAATCCAACGAACGCGTGAACTCTTCAACTTATTGGATAACCCTACCAAGCATCGAACGAAAAGATCTCTGCTCCCATTCGTTGGTAACATAATGTCTAGTCTATTTGGAACCGCCACCAATACGGATGTCAAGGACATCCTGAAACATGTTCAATATCTGGAGGCTAATCAGCAAAGCCTGGTTCACGTAATCGATGAAAACGTTAGTATTTTGAATGAGACCACACTAGAAGTTAGAACAAATCGTAGAGCTCTGAATAAGCTTATAAACTATACAAAAACGCTTGATGAAAAATTGAGATACCTTACCCGCGTACTTTCAAATGCTATGATGGCATACACTGAAATCTCAGATGAAATGGAAGAAATATTTCATGATCTGTTAATCTCTCTTCACGATATGAGAAGTTACCTGTCCGACTTAGAACTCCATTCAAGTCTTGCAGAACATGGCATTCTGTCAAGATCATTTCTAAGCTCTGTTCAGTTTCAAACAACGTTTGAGAACATCCGTCGCATTCTGCCAAATTCTGTCGCCCTACCATTTCAATCTGAAGAGATTAGAAACTTCTATCTGATCAGTCACACACCTGTTTCTCGAAAAGAGTTCGGATTTTATGTCAATATTTTCATCCCTCTGGTAAATGTTCGTGACAAATTTCAGATCTATGAGATTTTGAACCTTCCACCGCCAAAAGTTTTGAGTGGAAAGAACTACCTTGCAAAATTCACTACAGAAGACCTTTCATATATCGCTCTCTCAGACGACAATTTGAAATACATGATTCTAGAACAGACAGATGTAGATATTTTTATCAAAAGCGCCCTACCGTTCTACCCAGTGCAAAAACTGCTCGAAATCATTCAGGAATCAGACAAGTGTCTTCCGTTCCTGCTCACCAAAAATAAGGAGAACATTCAAAGATATTGTGATAAGGAAATATCAAGTAAGGAAACCATCAGGCCTAAACCTCAGTATATCGGAAATGGAGAATGGCTTATTATAATTTCCGAGCCCCTAGAAATTATCACAAAATGTAAAAATGGAACAAAGACTAAAATGTTTACCGAAGCCATCAATCGCTTACAGTTAGAACTCGGTTGCTCAGCCCAGACGAAATTCTTCACCCTCCCCGCGTTTCGACAGTTCGATTCAGAGATCTCTTTTTGCGGCGCATCCAGTCACTTCGCTGACACTCGTGATGTATGACATAACATTCTCCACGACCTAGAGAACAATACCGAAGCTCTATCTCTCGCTATTGAGTCGCTTCCTGCTGTACCTGATAATGCTTATCGACTAAGTCCGCTCCGTACCCAACTAAGCCGCCTGGAATCCAGTCGCCTAAGCCTTTATTCAAAGCCAATCGCTGGCTCTACAATAGGCATTGTGATGGTCATTGTTGTATCAGCATCCGCCATAGTGATCATAAAGCGCAAACGTAAGGTAACGAGTCCAACCCGCTCTCAATCCACCCCTGACCCATCACCTGATGCTGCGGCTGCCTCGACATCGACATCAGCGGAAACGCGATCAGCAGTCCTCCCGCTGACCTGCCTCCAGGCTGAATAAAACCAGGGCTCTGACAACGATGGTCAGTCAGTCATCAACAGCTATCACCATGGCCGCCACCCCAGCTTTACCCGCCATCCAGTTCGCGGTGGACCATCGAGAGGATCAAGGGAAATGAAGGGGAGGAAACGAAAATTTTGGATGACTATCCAAAATGTCATTTGAAAAGGACCTCGCGCTGTGATGTGACAAAGATTTCGTCAGTCTTTAATTAATTCATAAATTTTAGTATCAATTATTCGACAGAATTGTCTCATCTGAATTCATTACCCACCAACATGCTCTCGTCAGGCTGTGTGCTCAGTCCTGTTCCCATGCACGAGCGTGTGAACGCCGGCGTACCATTCTGTGAACGCCCGGGTTATCTAAGACGGCTTTTAGTGGTATTAAGCGGCTCCCTCTGATGTCTAATGGACACCTGCACTGTACTGTACGGCATTGCCTTTGATGTCTCAGAGTCCATCTGAGTTCCCAGCGACAGTGATAGGCGGCCCCTTTGTCATATGCCGCATGCATTGGTAGCGTCCGTCGGCTGTGACTGAACCTCCGTGTGAAGCCAGGCTTGTTTCATTAATGTTATCGAGATATATCCTTAGTGTAAGTGCTGCCACCTTTGATATTAGCCGCCGCCGACGTATATAAACTCCCTGTGTTTTGTCAATAGGAGGTCAGTATCAAGCCATTGCCAGTGTTAGCACGAGCCTCAGTGCAACGCTCAGTAGACGCTGTTGTGACAGCGAGGAGATAAATGTAACAGTGTGAAGAACTGTCTTGGTAGAGTGTTTGGTCTAAAAGCTAAGTCATAAAATGGTTATATATATATATATATATATATATATATATATATATATTAAAATCCGAAGAAGCTGCCTGTCTATCGCAAACACAACAAACTAGAGGTCCGCCATTACGCAACGCACTCACAGCCAGGCCCAAGAACAAGTCCTGGCTACAGTAATCGTCTTGCTTTAGATTAATTACTGATGGATAGAAATAGCAATTAGTGAGTTTAACAGCATCCACTAGTTCTAGAAAGCTGCTGAAAATCATGCTGCACCTTCCATTTAGCTACTGATCTTTATATTATGATCCACCTCCTTTGGCTGATCTAGCTCCAGAACGGAAGCATGACTTCCCCGTTAGTTACCAGCGCGGCGGCCAATGCCGCTTTACCGAATAATAAGCATGCAGGATTAAATCCTAACACATCCCAATTTCATTCAACTCCACTCTAAAAGAAAAAAATGAGCTATTCGGAAGATCCGAAGGCTGATCTTCAAATATCAAAATGTTTAAATAGCAGTATATTCATCGTGATGACCAGAGCTTCTGTCGGTGATACAACACTGGCACGGTTGACGGGTATTAAATTACTAAATTACTAAATTGGAACAAATGTCTGCTTCCCTTTCGTTTTTATAGACTGCCAAATTTTATCACTGTATATGAGCTTTACCACAGGGCATGCATTTCGAAATGTTTGAATGTAATATTGACCTTATAAGCATTGATTGGGAATATATATAACGCATCATGACTTACATTCACATAGCAATGAATCCACGCTTGGTGTCATGTGAAGGCTCCGGCAGATTAGGCTATTGAATACGACCCTTGCTATACCTGCTAATCGACTAAAGCGTGCCTGCCTATCGACTAAATGCAATTCATATCCCTCACATTAACTCATTGAGCGCTATAAACAGTTTTGAGCCACGAACTCAGTTCCAAAGAAATGTCACAATGGATCAGACAGGTAGACAAAACGGCTGGCGGCTTCATCGCCCTGGGAAAGTGCAGATGCCTGAGCCGCTGCAGCTGCCTTGGGGATAACCGCGTTCCGGTAGTCGAGGACAGATTCCTCAAGGACCAGAGAGGATCTCAATGGATGTTTTGGGCGGTGTTGACTAAAACGAAACGTTGAGACTTGTATCAGCAGCGTGCCGGAGGACGATACTGAACGAGAATGAGCGGCCGGCGGAGCGAGCATTCGCCAGGCTTGATAATCAGAGCTGCAAAAATCTCAAATCTGTCGGGCACTTTCGAAAAAACCTCCAAATCTGTCGGGTGGTTAGGATAGGACTATTAACATTGTCTAAAACCCATTCAATTGGTAAAACGTTCCTACTGATTTTCCACATTCTTAATAGAAAATACTAAAATTAGCATAAAAAACTTCTAGTTTGGCACCAATGGATATCACTAGGCGTCAATCCAAGCGTCAGATGGTCCTCTCCTTAGGGTTACATCTCGGCACGAGCAGCGGTGACCAGACCCAGCCGCGTCTATCCGGCTTCCTGAACAGCGGCGCCATGGCCGGGCTTTATCGGTGGCATGAGAACTAGCGTTATGGGTGACTTCCGTCTGGGGGTGTTTGTGCTACAAACGAATACTGAGCGATTAAATGAAAGGAAATGAAAACACGAAATCTCACCTCGTTTCAGAGTGATGCCTGATAATTTAGCAGGCACGCAGTTACCATATCAGCATGATGAAAGGTAGCACCAACCTTCTCTAGGGTAGGCCAAACAAGGAACAATAAGCCTTTCCACCGATTAAATAACATATACAGCGATTTTAGCGTGTGCTGTGATAGTTCAGGGCCATTCCGGTCACGACTAAACGAAGGCCAGCAATTTAACTAAATAGCCCACTCTAAATGGACAGAACACTACCGACTCTCGGAGACGTGAGCACTAGCATTTGCATCAATTCTCTGGTAGTGTTTGTGCCGTGAATACGAAGCAATTACAATACTGAGCAATTACTTACTGAGCTAGCTTACTTAGCAATTACAATACTGAGCAAAAACGAATACTGAGCAATTACATGAAAGGAGACGAAGACACAATATCTCCCCTTGTTATGGATATTTGGATATTTGGATATGGATATATTTGGATTATGGATATTTGGATATATATGGATTTTGCTCTGATGGCCAGACAAACAAGATTGGAGGGGTACTTTTTTGATATTCGAAAAAGTGTTTTTTTAAGGATCATGGCAACTGTAGTTCAATGCAAACATGTAATATTAGCTTTCCATGGCTTTTAAATGCATGTTTACATGAATAATCCTAAATTTTGAAGCTGTTGGCTATTTCAAAGTTTTTCATTCATTGCCGTGCTCAATTCCATGAGGGTAGGTGGTTTAGGATCTGAAGTTAATGAGGCTAATAAATAACCTTAAGTCAGTTAGATAGTAAATGTCAAATAAATATCATGTTTCCAAGGAAGTTAAGAGTAAAAGGAATGAGTAAAGGTTGCACTAGGCTGTGTTTTTGTTATATCTTTGTCCCCTTGACATAGATCATAGGCATATTTAGGTAAGTCAATAAAATGAAATGGGAGAAATAGTTTGGTACTTAAAACTCAAATTAATGTAGAAAGGTGAAGAGTTTTGTTTCTTTGGCATCTACAAATCCACTGATGAAGGTATGCAACTTTTGTGGTTAATTCTGGACAAAAGGCATTGGATTTAAAAGAAGATGGAAGGGAAAAACAAATGTTTTAGTCTAATTTGACCAGTTTGCTGGTAAAATTCATTTTCTCTTATTAATATCATTTAAAATTATTGATCAACAGTGAGCAAAACATACTGTATTGAAATAAATGTAAGCTGCCGAAATTACAACGAACACCACCTAACTTACTTGTTTGTTTTCTCCCCACACTGTTCTGATCTGCCCGCTGTTTGATCCATGCTTCAAAACGACCTCCTTGGCCAAAACCACTGTTCCTGAACTTGCAGGGCAGCTCAGAATGCTGGATTCGCTGATGCTCCTTAAAAAACGTTTTTCGCCAAAATACCCACATCCCTCAAATCCACATTTAAGCTTGACACGGGACGGTGGAAGGGGCTTCAGCTTAATCGGAACCATTTATCAGCCCTTCAACTATGGACGATGAAATCCAAGCTCAACCAGTTTACTCAAGATGTATACCAAAGTAATGCAAGAGAAAATAATAAAAAACACAACCTTGCAACGTATTGCCTCCACCACACCACGGGATTTTGCGGGATTCTAGGGCCTTGGCCTCCATCACATCCACGACGCAACACACCAAACCGCAGGGCTGCTTTTCAAACCAAAGATATTTTTTACACCGGCTTTACCGCAAGGGCGCTGTTCAAACAGCGCCCTTGCGGCAGCGTTGAGCGTACTTCCAAACGAAGGAAACGAAGGAAAAAAACTGTTTTGCCTGTCGAAAGGCCTTTATGGCAGCCTGTCGGGCCAATCTGTTGCGTGCTATAGAATACAAATCGTGCCCGACAGGCCGGTGAAGGAATTTTTCCAGCAGAGGATTTTCTGGGTGACGTTTAAAACGCCCTCTGTGCATAAGGCCCTCTATTCAAAGGTCCCTCGATTCATAAGTCCCTCGAAAAGACCCTCTGTGCATAAGGCCCTCTATTCAAAGGTCCCTCGATTCATAAGTCCCTCGATTTTCCATCGGTTCTTGCCGCACACTGGCTTGATATGGGAGAGGTGCAAATTCATGAAAAACTTGTTGAGTGAAAGAGGTGACAATTCTAATATTGAGTTTTTTTAGAACAAAAAATATTTTCTGTTTCCTTTCAAGATTTTTTTCTCACAGATTGTAAGATCTGTCGCAGGACCATACCGTGCCCTAAAATCTGTCGGGCACTTTATGACCCGAGAGCCCGACTTTTTGCAGCTCTGTTGATAATACTGACCCGCCCACCAGCGAGGCTGCGCTATCTCGTGAGGGCAGCGTGTTCAGAAACGTCGTTTTTTATCTCCGGATCCACAGACAGCTGCATACGGTGCGGTGAATGAGAACTCGGATAGTGAGGGCATTTCAGTCGACAGTGATGATGTCGATTGGGACATCGATAACACGTATCGTGCCCTCATTGCCAGAGAACTAGCCACAACCTAAGCTCTGGCTAGCTGCTGCTCTACCGACTCGCCAGAGGCGTTAACTTTGGCAACATGAACAGTTTCGTAGAAACTGCTATGGCAAATTAACGATAAAAACCGCAGCACAATGCCTACCGTTGCCTCCCCGAGACGGTTTTGCTAGCGATGGCCTCGAATCGGGAGCCCCAGCTGCGCAATCGGGTCTCGCTGGCTATCCAGAGGCGCCGGTAGCAACCCCAGCTGGAAGTTTGGCTGGTAAGTGCTCCCAGGTGTTAAAATCGACGTAACTGACTTCACTGAGCTCTTCGACTGGGATAGAACGCCCATCACCGATCCTCCGCTCGTCATGAGCCTCAGTGACAAAGCCATCGAGAAGATTCGAGTGTCCCGCTGAAAGTTGGAACCTTTCATGGACAATAGAGAGGATGGTAGACAATAGAGAGGATGGATGCTTCGGAAATAGTCGGTGCGAGTCAGCGTCGCGGGTAATGCTGCAGCCGCCTCAGACATCGCCAGCAGCTGTCAGCCATGGTGTCGTGGGTTCCAGCCCACCAAGAGGCAGGATTTGGTTCCCTGCCCTAGCTGAAGCCTAGCTCATTGCCCTTTCCCCTCCGATGTCAAATGACCTCAAGACGTGTATTTGGGCGCCTTTGTTTCAAGGGAGATTCTCTCAAAAGATGACCTGAGTACACAGGGACGTAGGAACGGGGGGCAGTGGGGCAGCTGCCCCCAACTTCTGAGACGTGGGCGCATTGCCCCCTCCAACTTAAGAAAGGGACCCTGCGTATTGTATCTATAGAGGGTGAACTAAACTGCTGTAAAGCAAAAGGTTGTACAAATTCAGTAGCCACTGGCTACGTGCTTCATGGATTTACATCCCTAATTGTGCTTCCGAGCAAACAAATTAGCATCTTTTCAACTCATGGTGCCTCGCTGGTTTTCGATCGCTCAGCGCATTCTCGATATCCTTCAGCTGAGTGCTCACTCGCTAGTTTTCTCCCGCCATGATGAAACGAATTTCAAACTGCCCGAGTCTGCCTAAAGTCGTTATTTGTATTGGGGCTAATCCTGCGCCCTCTATAAAAAAACGATGAAGATATGGATGCCAGGTATGATTTAGCTACAGGGACCAGGTATTAGCCAGATAGGCTTGAAAAGGCCAAGGAAGACCTGAGAATAAAACATACTTTGGCGCTTTCACGGAGTCAATTTAGCACTCTCTTGGCCAAATGGACTGGCAACCACAACCCAGTGGAGTATGGTGCAGGGTTGCCAGATGTGGCGAAATTTCGCCAATTTGGCGATTTCTGACCACTCTTGGCGATCGGTTTTTCTTGTTTGGCGATTGGCGTTACAAACAGTCCAATTTGGCGATTTTGGACCTCCGTTGGCGATCGGTTTTTCAGTTTGGCCATTGGTGATAAAAACAGTCAAATTTGGCGATTTCGGACCTCAATCGGCGATCGGTTTACTTTTGTGAATGATTGGTGATACAATCAAACAAATTTGGCGATTTACGCCGGCAAACTTATTGTGTATGTGAAACATCATATCTGTTTTTTTAATTCAGTCAAAGGTAGTAGCATTTTACTTTTTCTCGTTGTACACCAGAACAAGAGGTTCATCCAGAAAATTAGAGGCAGGGCGTTGGTTGCAATATGTTTTGTTCGGGTTTTTATCCCCATATAACGCGTGAGGATTTAATAAAGGAATAATATGCTTGGGGTAGGCCATGACCTGGGGCGTTTCTATAGACATCTAGGAATGAACGTTACCTTGGGAGGAGAGGGGAGGTAGAGTCGAAAGATTTGATGGGGTTATAGGGTTATTGGGTCAAAAGCAGCGCAGTCCCGAAGAAAAATCCCGCACAATCCCGCGGCACCTACAGCGGGACTGAGGGCAGCTTGCGCAGCATTTTGCGGGACTTCAACAGTCTCATGATATATAAGTACATTTTAAATCCAGACAGAGTATGATAACCCAACCAAAGTAAAGAACATGTTACTTATCTGTACAGCTACATTGAGAGTGTAAATGATACACATTAAGTGAACCTGCTCGGAAGAGAAATAGTGGGCTGATTAACTACTGGTTTAATAAGCGATAGCGTTAATGGACTTTACAATATGCACACAGCGTGTCATACTTTGACGTAGTAAGCAGTAGAAACACAATGATACAACACAGTGTGACAAACAGTGTGTTATACCACAACCGACTGAACCTTCAAGAGCTCATTAATGAAACCTCGAACAATCTAAGGCTGGAAAATACCAAGGAAAAGCAGTTCACATCATTGTCAACAATGCAATAATATCAAACAAACAAGCAGAACCATAGGCTTAAATTTTTACAATCAGATACAGTCAGTTCTTAACACATGTTAAGTGTTTCAGCTATGATAGTTTGCGAGGCATAATACCTTAGGGTTTTAAATACTTAGATAGAAAAAAATCATGGTCCAAATGGGGCAGATTTTGATGCAGTATTTAAGGCATGTCCGAATGCCTAAAAGCTTAAAAGCCACGGAACCTAGGGAAGAAGAGATGAAGATAACACAGCTGAGACATAAAATAGCGAGCTATTGTTAGCTTTCACTTATTTATAAATGCATACCAGCTTTGGGATTTAATCGTCTTTTTATTTTTGATTGGACACTTCTTTGATCTGTTTACGTGGAGAAACGGAGACGTTTCTGGTGCTGAGGTTCCAAATGGTGAGATACAAAGCGTTTTTTTGTAATAAGTCCTAAACATTTCTTTGGTATTTTTATAATCTGTTAAAAACTAATTTTGATGTTTTTATTAATTACAATGTTGAAATTCTGCTTTGAAATGCCTTATTTTCTCCCAAAAGGGCAATCAAGCAAATATTTTTATTTCCTGTAGAAAATAAATCATTGAAAAATAATGATAATTCAAAATAGACCTAGGGAGACTGGGGTCAATTGTAACAACTTTCACATTTCTGTTTCTGGAAAAATATTGCTTTGAGTTAGAGTACTTATAATTATATTTTCATCAACTTTGAAGACTTTTCAAGGTGACAGACGTAGCAAGATTTCAAAGTAAAAACAATTAGGGGTCAAACTTTCACTTCTAAAATTTCACTCCAGCTGTTACAATTGACCCCACGTGAGGGGCAATTGTAACAGCACCGGGGGTCAATTGTACCATGTTAAAGCCGTATGAATCTCGGCGATTTATTTGTACCATAAAAAACATTCTAATGCAAACACTTCTGCATCTTTGGCCTGCTACACTCAGGCGTCGGCATGTAGGTACTTAGTCTGATACACAGTTTTCACAGATGTATCCCTGATATCTCTCAACGGCAGTGCAAATGTAAAAAAATTATTTATAATTTCACTGAAATCTCGTTAATTTTTCAATACATGAGATATTATATAGGCAGCCCACATCGCCACTTTTCCGAAACATATACCAGCCTACGAACAAACATATCATTGGAAAGAAATGTGATTATCATAAACAGTAGCGCACCCAGAGGGCAGCGGGCCCGCACTCCACTCACCCCTCCCCACTGTAGGATCGGAGGGGGGGGGCAAACAGAGCAATTTCCCCCAAATTGCCCGATTTTTGTCGATTTTCTTCAAAATCCCTTTTCCAGATTTTAGGCCACTTTGCCCCCCCCAACGGTCAGCTTGGATCCAGGCCTGCCCCTCCCCTCAACGTGTTAAGTGCCTCCTCCCAAAAACAGTTGACACTAGGTCTGCGAAGCAAAAAGTTCATCGCTCCCCCCACCAGGATATAAAGATTGGCCCCTTTGAGTGAACAAGTGCGCCCCCTTCATCGGCCTGACGTCTCCTTGTCAGACCCCCCCCACGAACATCCTGGGTGCGCGCCTAATCATAAAATCACTAACCTAGCTACTGCATTTGTGCAGTAGAAGCAAGTTTAATACGTTGTAAGACCATAGGAGTCAATTATAACATTGTTGCATTTGACCCCAAGAGAAATGTTACAATTGTCCCCATCGCAACGCGCAATTTTTTAAACCAAATTGCCGCTAAACGAGCTGGCCTAGGCGACAGATTCTGTGTTCATTTTGTAGCTAATGAAGCACTCTTTATGCACTGAAACTGTGTCAGCTGTACCTTATCATACCCATCAATAATCTAATCTACTTAGAATTTTTCAAAAATTACAAAACACCTTCAAAACACATAATTGTGAACAGCGTCTGACTTACCCGCCGCACCGAGTTGAAACTTCGTTAACAAAGGCAGCAGCTGATTGCGCATTTCTGGTTGTGCTACTAGATCCATCCATAGATTAGTTTAGACAATATGGCCAGTGTTACAATTGCCCCGTGTTATATTTGTCCCCAGTCTCCCCTACCTGACGGGTTGAAAACTACTAAAGAACATATTCTATCCTTTTAGATTCCGTGATAAGGTCGCACGGTGGTCGCATGAAAGGCTCCTTCCCCCAATGGGCCTCAAGACTGCTCGGCGGCATAGTCGGTTGTGGCTGCGTTGGATGGGTTGAAATTTGGCGGGATTCGCTTTTTCTATTCCTATTTTTCCGCCAGTACCAGTGCAGTGGTGCATTCGAGGAAAAATGCAATACTGAATGCCAAGGTTTATGATGTGCTCTATACATATTCTGTCTACCTCAGTTAAGATAACTCGCGCGGCATTCCGGTACTAAGCGCACGAGGTGTTTTACTCAGATTTTGATATTTCGGCTTACGATCGTATGATTTCATCATTGGCGATATCGTGGCGAATTGATATCTGGAATTGGCGAAATTTGGCAAAATTGTGAATTAAACTTGGCGAAAAATCCCATTTTTCAGCTGGCAAATCTGGTATGGTGCATGAAACGGAAAAGTTCCAGTGCACATTGTCTCCCACTAAACGTGTGTGTACGTCAGAGCCACATGACGAAATGCATGGAGCGCATCGCAATAATATTTCTCAGAGTGGTTCTAATCTGGCCGCTTTACCGGTCTCGTTGTGGTCTGTCAGAGCCGCATGACGAAATCCATGGAGCGAGGCGGATTGAGATTTCTCAAGAGGCTCTATCTATTCTGGCCACTTGGCGGTTCTGACAGTTGATGCCAGGGCTCTGCAATTGTGTACGGTGATAGCCTTTTACGCTAGACGCCAAATTTAAGGCCCCCGAATCTAAATTCGAAATAGCTTTTGAGAAATTTTGGAATAAATGTTTTCAATTTTGCATTTTTCACATTTTTATTTCTCAAGCGACGAACTTGAAATTTACCTCCTTTTGAATACGCCACAGGGGCCACCTAAGAAAAAAATTTGATCTGGTCCAACAATATTCATTACGCCAAAACGCAGTATTTCTAATACAAGAAAAAGCAATTGAAATTTGACAGCCGACTTATAAGCTCGAAATGTCAGAAGGCACGCTTAAGTTAGTTCAAAGACAGCCACTTGGAAGAAGCTAGGGCAATTTTCTTGTGCTCAGGCATAGTTTGCAGTGGAAAACGTAAAATTCTGACCTAGTTTTTGCCATTCTGCCGGAGGACTGCATTTTTGCTCATTTCATTTAAAGGGATTGTGGCACCTTGGTCGAATCCTGGAATTTAGTGTAATTAGGCGTACTTTTAGTAAAAAAATAATGAAACCACTCATGATTTCTCTGAAAAATGTACAATAAGCTCAATATTTGGTTTTTAAAAATACTCCTCTACAAAAAGAAATAAATATCAGCCTGTGGATGATGTCACGATCTGGCAACCACCCCCATACTTGAAACGCTTCAAGGGCTTCGATTGGCTGATGCTCATCATGACGTCAGCATATGTCGTCACACCAGTAGCTCACAACAATGGCCGCCGGCGACGGGGGGGCTGAGGGGGGCTGGTGTCAGGTGGGTTTAAGCCTTTTCTACGGAAATATCGAGTTCCAAGACAAATGAAATATGGAGTACCGGGTTTTCCGACCTGCTTTACAACTTGGCCATCTCAGTTAAAATCACGTTGTGAAGGTGCCACATTCCCTTTAAATCTGAATATCTCGCGATCTAATGCGCCGATTTGACTTTTCATTTCAAATATGAATGAACTTTGCTTCTGCCTGATCATATTTGGAGATGGATATCGTGATAGTGACATTCATTGTTTTATATGTATAAAGATAATTTAGTAGACAATCTTTTATTTTTCGCTTCTTGGCTCTGAGCTCATGTCATTCACAAGCTCAGAATTAAAATGGCTGGATAGGAAAATTAATTGCAGTCATTTCATTCATTTATACTACCCACTTATCTCCAACGGCTTTCGAGTAATTCTTCCGGAAGGGTATTTCAAGGAGCTAAAGTTCTCGGAACATGTTTGCTTCTCACCATGGTTTCAAGTCCTTCAAATGAATGGAAGTGGATGACATTTGGCATGAAGCTAGTTTAATGTCCTGGGTCGCCGATAAAAGTGATTCTAGGCCAATATTATGTTTGGTCCATCTTCTAGAAGTAGCTTTATACCATGCCTTTTCTGTACGAACACAGTACCCGGCGCCATGATCATGGCATCGTTTTGATTGAGTGATACCGGCCAGTGACCTCCTGACGGGTCACAGCTGTAGGGCTAATGGGAGTCGCTGCAGCGTGGCGCGGTGGTCTCGTGGTTAGAGGACCTGTCTCGTGATCAGGGGTGCCCAGTTCGAATCTGGGGTTGACTGCAAGCTATTTATTAGTTATTTCAAAGAACAGAATGATAACACTGACCTACAGGCTTATGAATAGACACATAAAGAACGAAATATGGTTTGCTTTCAGCACATTGTCATGCGGCTCTCCTGCGCCGGTGGGGCGTTAGCCCAGGTCGCAGACCAAGGTTGTTGTCTGTCCCGCCTGAGAATTGATGCCAGAGCTCTGAAATTTTGTAGTGTGATAGCCCTCCTACACCAGACACCCAAGGCAGCTATGTCAAGTTTCTTGTGCTTAGGCATAGTTTCCAGTGTAAAACTTAAAATTCTGACCTAGTTTTTGCCATTCTGCAGGTCTGCATTTTTGCTCATTTCATTTAAATCTTGATATGTCGTGATCTAAAGCGCCGATCTGACTTTTCATTTCAAATAATGAACGAAAATTCCTTCCGCCTGATAATATTTGGAGTTGGATATCGTGATATTGAAATTCATTGTTTTACAGGTATAAATATAATTGTAGTAGAAAGCATTTTATTTGTAGCTTCTAGGTTCCGAGCACACGTCATTCACAAGCTCAGAATTGACATGGCTGAATACGAAGATTAATTGCAATCATTTCATTCATTTACACTACCCATTTATCTCCAACGGCTTTCGAGTAATTCGTCCGAAAGGGTATTTCAAGGAGCTAAATTTTCGGAACATGTTTGCTTCTCACCATGGTTTCAAGTCCTTAAAATGAATGGAAGTGGTTGAAATTTAGCGCGAAGCTAGCTTAGGGTGCTAGGGCGACGATACAAGTAATTCCAGCCCAAGATAATGTTTGGCTCGTCTTCTAGAAGCACATTTATATCCTGCCTTTTCTGGACGAACACAGCACCCGGCGCCAGCGTCCCGACATCGTCGGCGGAGTGGTACCGACCAGTGGCCTCCTGACGGGTCACAGGTGTTCGGCTAGTGGGAGGGTGCGGAGTATGGCACGGTGGTATAGTGGTTAGAGGCCCTGTCTCTTGATTTGCAGGTTTTGCAGGCGCACCTTGCAGATAGGTGATGCATGGAGCGGATGTTCTTTGTGCGCAGCTTGCACCGTTCCTGGCTGGTGGCCGCGAAGATGTGGTGGTTTCCATGAACCTTCGAGACTGCCCTTACCCTGCCGCTGCTGGGCCCTGGCGTGGTGTCTAGATATGAGTCTGTTCCGCTCTCTCCTCCTGCTCTGGTTCCTGCTGACTCGGATTCTTGAGTAGCTCAAGTGCGATCTCGCGGGTGAAGGTCAATTGATCCATCTCATTCCTGCTGCACATGCGGTACATCCGCCAGCTGGCCACCCGCAACACGCCGAACACGTTGGTGACTAGTGTGCCGTACCACTTGTTCCATCGCAGCCCTGGGTTAAGCACTGCTATTGCCTCATCCACGAGGTCTACCCCACTCATATACTGGTTGTACTCGTAGAGGAGGTTGGGCTATTTTACTGTGATATTGTTCGTTTTGCTGCATCAGTGCTGCACATCTCTCAGTGGAGTGACGCTCGACTGGTTCGTGACTAACATCACCACCTTGCTGTTCTTCCACTTCACGGCCTTTGGTGGACGTGTACCAGAAGACGCTTCTCGGAGCCGCTTCAGACGTAGTTCTTTCAAGAAGAGGACACTTCATTAGACGGCAGTATCGAGCTGTGCCCGTCGCGCGGCTTCCCATCTGGCGAAGCGCCACCATCAAAACGTACGACGTGAAGTAGTTGTCGAAGAAGACCTGATGCTGCAGTGGTAGCTGGATGCACTACAGCAATCCGAAGACAATATCACCACCAATTTCAATAGACTCAGTTCCAGCGCTGCTGCTGCTGGCCTGCACGGTGTTCTTGCCCGTATACATCTCGATGCAGTACGGATAACCGTCCGAAGATGCGAGGACCCACAACTTGAAGCCAAAACACAGGATTCCCCTTCATAAACATCTTGCTGGAGTGGTGTCCGAAATAGGGGACCATCTGCCATCGATGCTAAGAGTGGTGTGGACAACACCGAACGGAAGCGTGACACGAAAGCCAACACGAGCATACGGCACCGATGCGCACCAGATGTTAGCGTCCTGAACGTGATTATGAGAACGCCACAGCCTAAAGGAGGCGGGTCAATATCGGGCTGGGGGATGAGGAAAAGGAAAAGAGGGATATATGGACATGGGGTAGCGTTGCACCTTGGCAGTAGTGACCTATGTTTACGCTACACCACATATAGTTTTTCGTGCGGGCTTGGTAACACTTCCCTCGGTCTGTAATTCCATACCAGTGGATGTGCCCAATGTTCCCATTTGGGAACATACAAATTTCTAACGTTACTGACAATTTAATTTAGCGCGCATCTATTTCATTTTTACATGATCAGGTCAGGGGCCTTCCTTTATCTTCACTTGCAGGGATTTCGAAATTGGGCAAGATTTTTGCTTTTGGGCACCAGTTTCTTTAATCAAGGTTGATGCCTCGCAAATAGCAACATTTCAAAAATCCAAAACCTATATTTGGATAGCCAAAATCTGACATATTAGGCTCGCTAAATTTTGTTTCAAACCTCTTCTTGCTGCTTAAGTGTACAGCAGGAACCCCAGACAAACAGCTTTTGAACTGTACCATATAAATGTCATGTTCCCAAATGGGAACATTGGGCACAAATGGGTTAATACGACCACGAACAGCTCTTAGAAATTTCCGAAACAAACAGCCACAGCAAGCTGAGGGTACACACAAACACCCATTTCACTGCACATATAAATATACGGTGGTTATATTTCGTTTGCAACTCCTGCAACCACTTAGAGGAAAGAAGGCGTAAGTCACTGTATACCCCCTAAGGGGTGTAACCCATAAGGGTGTAAAAATTCCCCTTGGGGTGTACCCCCTAAGGTAAGTCACTTGCTGGACGAATGTCTCCTATTTCAACTCGCTAGTGTGGATCAAATTACAAAATGTGATATTTTTTGTTCGGGAACTTGCAACTGCCTTGAGTCATCCCCTGTGCCTCATCTTTAAGGACTCACTGGCCCTCGGAATGCTCCCAAGGGACTGGAAGATAACGGAAGTGATTCCAATTTACAAAAAGGAGGACGCAGCCTACCAGGCAACTACAGGCCCGTAAGTCTGACATCTGTGCTATCCAAAGTCCTCGAATCTTTGATTAGAGACGAGCTCTTGGTGCACATGATCCGGTCAGGGTTCCTTCATGATGCCCAACATGGGTTTGTCCCCAAGCGGTCGTGCACTACCCAGCTGCTCTGTTCATTGGACAGTTGGAGCAAGGAACTTGAAGAGGGAGTGCCAGTCGATGTAGCCTATCTCGATTTTTCTAAGGCATTCGACTCGGTGCCTCACAAACGTCTGATACAGAAGCTAAGTGATCTTGGTGTTAGAGGTCAGGTCCTCCAATGGATTAAGTCCTTCTTATCAGGCAGATCCCAGAGAGTGCGGGTCAACATTGCTGTTTCTGAGTGGAGTTCCGTGACCAGTGGGATACCACAAGGTTCCGTCCTAGGGCCAACGCTCTTCATTCTCTTTGTGAATGACCTGCCTGAAGGACTGTCTTCTGAAGTCAAAATGTTTGCTGATGACACCAAGTTGTACAGCCCCGTAGCTAAACATGACGATCAGATTCACTTCCAGAGTGACTTGAGCAAGCTGGAATTATGGTCGCAAGAGTGGCTCCTTCCTTTCAATGTCTACAAGTGTGGTGTGCTCCATCTAGGTACGTCAAATCCCAAGAGGCAGTATTCAATGAATAACCAAGTCCTGGCTCAGCTTGAGATTGAGAAAGACCTCGGAGTGCAGGTGGACTGTGAACTCAAATTCCGTAAACAAGCCGCTATAGCCGTCTCCAAAGCCAACCAAATCCTGGGAGCCATCAAGCGATCTTTCGTCCATCTTGATAACTTCACACTACCTCTGGTGTACAAGGCCCTAGTCAGACCCCACATTGAATACGAAAATGCTATATGGGGCCCCTTCAACAAAGCCGATCAGTTGCTGGTCGAAAGGGTGCAACGAAGAGCCACAAAACTTGTTCCGCAACTGCGAAACCTTGACTGCCCAGAAAGGCTGAGAAGACTCAAACTTCCATCACTGCTGTACAGAAGGCGAAGGGGGACATGATCTTAATGCACAAGCTGATGCACGGAAATCTCGGAATACGTAAGGAAGAGTTATTTCAAGATCCACCAGTCGCAACCACGAGAGGACACCGCTTCAAGGTCGCCAAGCCTCGGGCTGTCTCCAAAATCCGGAGAAACCACTTCGCTGTCCGTGCTGTCACGGACTGGAACAGCCTTTCTGCTTGGGTAGTAGAGGCACCGAGCACCAATGTCTTCAAGACTTATATTGATAAGCAGTGGGTGGGGTTTTTGTACGAGACCACCGACTAGAACCCTGAATTGTTGTTAAATCGAGTTCGACGCGGCCGGGTAAGACAGGCACCTGTGAGTGCCTTCCAAAGACCCGCATGACTTTATCTATCTTATCTATCTATCTTTTGTCCACTACGTATTAGCTAAAATCTTCACTGGAGAACGTGACACTATGACAAGGGATCCGCACCTGAAAAAACGCTGGGAAGGCCATTATATTCTAAAATAAAAACGGTTTTAGCTATTACAGTGGCGGAGAACAACTTTTATAGTGGCGGAGAACGGCTTTATTTATCTGGCTGTTCCAGGAAGATTGTTCTAGGGATAATTCTCGTGCCAATTCGGAGTTAAAAATGATTATCCTGAAAACATATTTAAAGGGAATGTGGCACCTTGGTCGAATCCTGGAATTTAGTGAAATTAGGCGTACTTTTAGCCAAAAATCATGAAACCACTCATGATTTCTCTGAAAAATGTACAATAAGCTCAATATTTTGTTTTTAAAAATACTCCTCTAGAAAAATAAATAAATATCAGCCTGTGGATGATGTCACGATCTGGCAACCACTTCCATACTTGAAACGCTTCAAGGGCTTCGATTGGCTGATGTTCATCGTGACGTCAGCATATGTCGTCACACCAGCATCTCACAACAATGGCCGCCCGGCGACGGGCTGATGGGGGCTGGTGTCAGGTAGGTTTTAGCTTTTTTCTACGGAAATATCGAGTTCCAAGACAAATGAAATATGAAGTACCGGGTTTTCCGACTTGCTTTACAACTTGGCTATCTCAGTTAAAATCACGTTGTGAAGGTGCCACATTCCCTTTAAGGTCCAAATGTGATAAGAGAAAATGTGAAATTATCAGTCTCTACAATTCACCTATTACCCAGCGTTCGTAAAACAAACTGAATGTGTTTTCAGGAGATATTAAAAGACGGGTTTGTTTTATCAACGATTTTTCAACGAATGTTCAGAATACCTTAAGTGAAGCATACAGTCCAATGGAGAAATATACCGGAACTTATAACTTCCGATGACATCTATTTGATGACAATGAAGACCGCTTTGCTTCTGTGCGTCATCGTGGCACGCTGGTGGACACCACCAACTGATCAGACCGACGCCTTCAGCTATAAAACATTCAGCATCGCCGCAGCTAGCACTGTTTTAGACTCCGGCGTCTAACTCAGCCGGCTAGATGTCCCAACAACCCCCACAGGAGGTCTTTATTTCTCCGCCTACTCTTGCTAACAGCCGGAGACGTGCATCCCCATCCAGGGCCCAATCCACGGTAAAAGCCGACTAAGGCATGTCACCAGTGCTCAAGGGCTAACGCGAGAAAATGGACCATCCAGTGCAACAGATGCAACAACTGGTTTCATCTATCATGCGTCCAGATCACAGAAGCCCAGGTAGCTGCCCTGGCACAGTGGTGGTGTCCCACTTGTATGGGCGTAGGCGACAGCCCGCAGTCTACTCGGTTCCAGACACATGACTCAGCCCTTGCAGAAAAACAAGTAAACGAAGCATTAGCTGATGACATAGCCGAGCTGCGAAGCAGAAATCGAGTGATTACAAGGATTCCCAAAGGAGCCAGAATCTCGGCAGCGGATGCTCTGGCAACGCTGATCACTACCGCTGCGAGGGAGAGGTCTGCAACTGCCTGGTCTCAGCTACTGAAGTTCCCACTACTTGCCCTGTCATTGCCGCCCAGGCCGGATACAATTTCTGACGAAACCTCTCTTACAACGAAAATAAAGCGTCAGGTTTTAGCATATATGGACACTGGAGACAATGTACCGACAGTAAACAAGAAATCAGCATCAACGCAGCGACGTAGGAGACTGCAATCAACAGGCGATATATTTCGTAGGCGAGTCGGCGCCAAACTCTGCGACGGCGATATCAAGGGTGCCCTAAGGATTCTGACGTCCAGCGATGAGGCGGTGTCGCCGTCTGAAGAGACCATCTCCGGTCTCAGACTCAAGCACCCAGAAGCCCCCTCAGACCTGGAACTACCACGGTGCCCTGATGAGGTAGTGGAGCTGCCATTGAAGGTATCTGAGGCCGAGATCATTGCTGTCATTTCTGTTGTGTTCTCTCTCACAGATCACCGTAGGTCACCACGGCGTGTATTGGCACGTGCGACTCCATTACAAGACTGCCCATGACGGGCCGGCGCGCACGGGTCGCCCCAGCCGGCGGGCGACCACTGGCGCCTCCAGTTCCACAACTGGGGGGAGCACAACACCTCCCCCAAGCCGACAGCTCATGCTGACGGCTTACTTCACTTCCTAGTTTACATATGTCGTGGTCCCCCAACGCACAGTGAGCCTGTCGGGGGTCGCTTGTCACGACTGCTGCGCCGTGGGGCAGCAGGGTCATCGGGCGGCCTCCACGGCAGCGAGACGGGACGTTTTGCGGAGCTGGGCGTCGGCACCGACGAAGCAACAGGCGTGGATGTGGCCAGCATCGGGCAATGTGGGCGCAGGAAGCGGCAGTTCCGCCAAAAGATGCGGCCGCTGCCCATCTTGACTAGGTACGTTCTGTGTTCGCCGATCCCAACGACGACACCGATGCGGTCCCACCGCAGGGTGCGGCGGTTCTGGATATCCACCCTGGTTCCGATCTGCAGGTGGGACAGCAGCCGGGCTGTAGCGTCGTGGCGGACTTTGGCGTTCTCACGGATGGCCTCGGCTCGAATGTCGCACTCCTCAGCGCGACGCTGCCACTCCGGGGCGAAAGCCCGGTGGTGCGTCGGCACCGACGACTGTAGTGGATGACCGAACACCACTTGAGCCGGAGATCGGCCGTCAGCTTGCGGGGTGTTCCGCAGCTTCAGTAGGCCGGCGTCGAGCTGCTCGTCGTCCAGACGACCGGTCGCACTGGCCACCGTGATGAGTTTTTTTGCGCTTTCGTCTGCACGTATCACAGCAGGCACACCAGTCTGCGCGAAAATCCGACGCAGCAGACGCACGAGGTGTTCAGCCGAGGCAGTGCGTGGACACACGCTGACGTAAGGTCAGCCGGATAGTCGATCTGCGTATACCAGGTACGTGTTTCCCGCTACGTGGAAATAGTCAGCAGAGACCGATTCGAACACTCGACTTAGCCGTGGTCACACTGCTGGAGCGGTTCATTCTGGTTGCTAGGTGCAACGACACGGCAGTGTGTGCACTCTGAGACCACGTTCGTGACGTCACGGTCTATATCCGGCCAGTATACACAGAGGCGGGCGCGACGCTTAGTGCGCTCCACCCCCTGGTGGGACTGGTGAAGCCGACTGAGGACCTCACGCCGCAGAGGCGCAGGAACACCAGCCGCGCGCCGTAGACGATGAGGCCGTCATCTAGTGACAGTTTATCACGAATTCCCCAGAAGGGCTGGGCTGCGGGCGGCAGCTCATGACGGTGCTCAGGAAACCCCTGGACGATGGCGTCCTGTAGCTGGATGTAGTCTTGATCTGAAGAGGCAGCTGCCCGAATCTTCTCCAGGCTCGGATCCACGAAAGGAGCCAGACGCACACCATCCTCTGCTGCAGGCTCAGCCTGCATGGCGGCAATGACGGCAACATGAAGGGGGTCACCTTCTTCTCCGACCTCATCACTCTCGTCTGGGTCACTGACGGGGGCGCGAGACAGGGCGTCCGGTATCTGGTGGTCAGCTCCCTTCTGCCAGCCCGCAGTAAAGGAATAAGACGTCAGCTTTTCCCTCATCCTCTGGAGCCTGGGGTTTTCGATCTCACCCAGCAGCTTCTGATTGAGGATGGGCACCAGCGGGCGGTGGTCAATCACTAGGTCGAAATGAGGCAATCCGGCCAGGAAGACGCGGCATTTCCGGCAAACCCACAGGCATGCAGCCATCTCGATCTCTATTACTGCATAACGAGATTCAGTGTCGGTGAGAAATCGTGAGCCGCTCTGAACCAGCCGCCAGGTGTCGCCATGACGCTGGAGAAGCGCGAAACTGATGCCACGGGTCCGGGCCGCGTCAGTCTGGACCATTGTCGGCAGGTCGAGGTTGAAGAAGGCCAGGACAGGCGGCGATGCTAGAATGGACTTCACTTGCAGAAATGCCGCCTCGTGCTGTGCCGTCTACAACCAGACGTTGTGAGCCTTCAAAGGGTCCCGGAACGGTTGTGCGGCCTGAGCAAGCTCAGAGGACATGCCTCCCAGCTGGTTGGCGAGGCCCATGAAGGACCGCAGGTCTGTGATGTTTCCCGGTCGCGGGAACTCGGCGATGGCTTTGATCTTGTCGTTATCAGATGTATATCCATCAGGTGTTACCCTGTAGCCGCAGAAGGTGACTTCATGCCGCGCAAAGCGGAACTTGGCGGGGTTTAGGGTGATCCCACGTTCATCACACCTTTGCACGATCGAGATGACATGAGTCAGGTGGTCACTGTAGCTCGCATCATAGGCCAGCAGGTCATCTACCACATTGACGGTTTGCGGGATATCGCCGAGAGCCTCGTCACCACGGCGGTTGTACTCATCTCCCGACAAGATGAGCCCCATCAGCGAGCGTAGAAACTTCATTCTACCCCACGGAGTTATGAAGCATGTGAGGTCCTGACTTTGTGCGGCCAAAGGCAGCTGGAAGTACCCCACAGCAGCGTCCATCGTTGTTAGCCAGCGACTGCCGGCGGCGATACTCGTGACAGCGTCCTGTGGCGTCCTCACTGGGTATGCTGGACTCTTGACGCATCGATTGAGGCGGGTCAGATCCACACACAGGCGCACACCAGATTGGTGCTTGGCAACTGGCACCACTGGGTGACACCAATCGGTGGGGTAGTCAACAGTGGCGATGATGCCACGCTCCAGAAGTTCGTCAAGTTGAGACTTGATATCAGCCCTCCATGCGTAAGGGATAGGCCTGGCCGCGGTGATGGCAATCGGTACCGCGTCGTCTCGCAATTCTATCACCATATTCCCTCCTGCCATCTCCCGAAGTTCTTCTGTGGTGTCGAAAACACGGGGAGAGCTTGCTATGATGGCTGCAGCGTGAGCTTGACAGGTTTCCTCCGAAGGATCTTCAGGGCCTGACCACGACGGCAAAGCTGAAACGACGGCCGGTTCATCAGCAACAGGTCCGGCAGACTTGGCAGATTGGCATGCCGGAGCTGGGCAAGCAGGCAGACTGGTAGCATCTGTGGATGCCCCGCCATCTATGGGCGAAGTTGCGCCATCACATACAGGTAGAGTCACCTGTCCGTCGGCAGGCGTGATAGGTGGCGCTGGTGCGCTCACCGCTGCAGCTAACTTGGTCGAGCCAACTGCCGGCTCAGAGGCAGTCACAGGTGAGATTTGCGTGGGGAAATCAGCTGGCAGGATACGCAGGGCCACCGAGTCGAACCAGCTGAGCAGCCTGCCGTGCATCTCCTTGATGACGTAGACTGTGACGTCTGCCTGGTGTTCACCGAGGCGTTGTTCACTGGGAAAGCACCCACACAAGTGAGCTGGTTTTGGCCGACGGCAGAGAAAACACAGCAGATGCCAGGTGACTTCAGCTGAGAAGTGGTGATGCCGATGTTCTCCGCAACGTCGGTGCCCATCACTGTAGCTTCCGCACCAGAGTCAGGCGTGCACACGACGGCAGAAATACCTGACCCGTGGGTAACCTGCACAGTCACCTGTGGTGCTGAGCGTGTAGACAGGTCGGCGACGTGTATCAGCCGTACTGCTGAGCCGGCTCTCCTCTGCCCTGGTGATGCATCGTACTCTGGATCCTGCCGGTAGTCACCGCGATTAGAATGAAGCTCCGCAGCTGCCCAGCGACACACGGCAGAGAAGTGTCCACTTTTTCCACATGAGTGACAACGCGCCCCGGAGGCTGGGCACGCCCCTTCAGCACGGTGCTGAGGGTAGCCGCAGCGCTGGCACCGCGCCAGCGCTGACCGACCGGGGATGGGGCGGGGGTCGGCCGCACGCCAGCCGGTGGGGTCAGCTGATGAGTCACGTGACCACTGGCGCCTGCGGCAGCGCGCAGACAGCCGTGCAACCGACGGTGTCGCGTCCCGCAGGTCGGCACAGGTTGAACGGGCGTTTTCAGAGGCCCGACAGATATCTATCGCCCCTTGTAGTGTCAGGTCCGAGGCCTCCAACATGTGCATAAGTGCGTCATCGTCATTGACGCCACATACCACTCTGTCACGTAGCTGGGTGTCGACACAGGTGTCGCAAAAATCACAGAAGGCAGCGATCTCCCGGACACCACACAAAAAGTCATCAAACCTCTCTCCTGGTTCCTGCACACGTGCGTAGAACTCACGACGATCCAGCAGAACGTTGAGCTGCTGACGCAGATGACGCTCCATGGCTGAACTCACAGTCGACACATCGGCACTATTGATACTGCTCCAGCTTTTATAAAACCAGTATGCTAGTAGAGTAAGCTCACTCTTTTTTAAGCCACTTTTCTGCTTTCCCGCCAAAATTCCTCCTTTTTCTTGTGGTATGAAGCCTCTCTAATGAGGAGCTATGACCAAAAAGGCGTTGGAATACTACACCCGGAGTGATTTTTTTCTTAGTACACTGAGAGAAAAAATCACCCCGATATTTAGCGTAAGCCGGTGCAATTTTAACACCTCGTTTCAGCGTGCCAGTGCTCTAGTTCGTGGAGGATTGACACTCCATCTAAGAGGTTTCTGCTCCTCGCTACATTGGAGTGAATCTTCCCTAATATGAGCGTACAGTCACTCTGGGGGAGTAATGACACTCCCTATTGTGTGCTTAAATATACCGCTCACTCCGCCAAAAAGAGTATTCAAAATACAGAGTAAAGCCAAAAGGGGGAGTGATGGTGCAAAAACCACCCCCTCTTTAGGAGTAACTTCGATTTACTCTACCATGGAGTATGTTCACTCTGGAAACCAGACAGGGAGGCACGGTCACGTGACATAAAAACAATTTCATGCCAGCTGATGATTGAACCTCGTATTCCGGAGATATTCAAACGGGACAAGTAAAAAGCGTAAACGTAAAGTAAAGGATGCAGCTCGATGTAATTTTAGCAATGCCACCAGCGGAGACTATTCTAGTGCACTGAATTTTCACCGACGCTTTATAAAAAATTGGACCTTGGAAAAGTAGTATTTGCATTGAAATAATATGCGGTACGGTGGAATAGATATATATTCCGACGGTTTTCTACCATACTCAGCGACGGTGGGCCGCCCAAATTTAGGGGTGGGGGCACCATGAGCTTTTCAACCCATAGACGGATGCAGGGGGAAAGGGGGGCACGTGCCCCCGATCGACTCTCGGCGCCCCCCCTCCCTGAAAGGTCAATGACGCCCACCCCTGAAATGTCGCTTCCCCCAGGATGCGGAAATCGGCGCCCGCCTATAGAATTTTGCGCCCATCTAATAATAATTGTTGGGGTTTAACGACGCACCAACTGCCAGGGTCATACGGCGTCGCCAACTCTCACCCTGTTGGCAGGGATTTTGTGGATCAGATCGACTTATTCAGAGGCTCCGCCGGGACTTGAACCCGGGACCGGTGGCTTAGAAGACAATGGTGCTATCCACTAAGCCACCTCATCCCCTTGCGCCCGGTTTTGCCGGTCAAAAGTGGCGCTTCCCTCCCCCGGGCCGGATGGCACCCACCCGGGAAGGTGGGCGGCATCCGGATCCGCAATCCTCCCCCCTGATCGGCAATCCTGGATCGGCTTACGTTTCAACCCATTTCTTTCCAGTCAACGCCGTTGGGTTATTGTTAAAATTTATGATTTAAGGGAGGACACCGTGCCCGGTGCCCCCCCCGAGTTCCGCCGCCAGTGACCATACTCCCGTCATCTTATAATCGAGCAAAAGTAAAAATGTCCGGAGCAGCGACGGATCCAACATCCAAGGGTAGGAGGGTGAATAGAAAATTACCCACTCCTCCCAGCCCCCATTGGCAGACGCAGAGGGGCCTTGGGCGGATTCAGGATTGTCGATCGGGTGGGGGCGGGGGCACCACCCGGACCAGGGGATGTCACTTTTGACTGGCAAAACTTATCAGGTGGGTGCAAAATCATATCCGTGGGCACGGATTTTTGCATCAATGGGGGGAGGTGGGGTGGGAAGCGATGTTTCAGGGGATATCATTGGCCTTCCAAGGCGACGCCGTAACCATTTCAGGGGGCGACGAGGGTTGATGAGCGGCACCTGCCCTCCTGGATCCGCGTACGGAGGGGGCGGGGGCCATGCCCCCAAATGGCAAAATTTTTAATAATTTTTGGGGCTTATCGACGCACCAACTGCCAGGGTCATATGGCGTCGCCAACTCTTTCCCTGTTGGAAGGGTTTCTCGGGAGCCAGCTTGCTCCTTGTTCAGGGAAGCCGCCGGGCCTTGAACCCGGGTCGGCTGAATGGAAGCCAGCTACGCTGACCACTCCACTACCGCGCCCCCGGCAAAATTTTTACCAATATTTTAACAATACTATAGTATTTTTGTACATATACATATACATATAGTATTTTGTACATATAGTTTATTTGTACATATTAATGAGTTCTAGTGGTGTTTATGGGCATCCGAAAAGTGCACGGTAATCAGATTCCCGAACACCCTGAGGCTAAAACTCCCAAAAGTTGTGATCTAATCAAGGTAAGAGTTTTCATATTCGGCTTCAGGGCCAATTAGAACTCCGTAAGCCCATTTCAAAGAAAATCGACTTAGCACCGTGTAGAACCCGGTCGATTTGTGATGGAATTGCCCTAATTAGGTTTGAATGTTTTAAATAAAAAATACAAATTAGAAGTCAGTTTTCACCCAAGAATGCATGAAATACAGACAGACGCTATTAACCCTCGCCCCACCGGGGGCCATCGATGGCCCCCTAAGGTTTTTCCGGGATAGCAGAAAAACGACGAGGCGCAGCACTGCGGTTGAGAGCTCTACCTCTCACTGCATCATTTTCCCATCATCCCTGAAATTTTTTACCCCGGGTCACCCAAGGTCAGGTCACCAGACGAGGTCAACCAAGGTCACCTCACTTCAACTTTAGAGCTCTGTAAGAGCTACATTTCAAAGTCAATCGATTTGAAGCTTCCTACACTTCATGACCCCTCCAGGGTCTACAAGGTGTATATCCGGGATTTTTCGATTTCGTGCCCTGAGGTCAGGTCACGAGGCGACCTCTCCCATTGGAAAAGCATGGGGAAAACCTGTTTCATGATATAAAAGCCACCAAAATAATTGCAAATACTCAGACTGCTCAGAACAGCGTTTTTGGACACCCTTTCACGGATCCCAGGGGTCATATTTACCCTTTGACTTTTCCAAGGTCATCCAAGGTCAGCAGAGGTCAAAAACAGTATTTTGACAATAACTTTTGACCTAATTAAGCTAGAGCGGTGAAACAAACACCATCGTCTTGGTCTTGTCACTGGCTTTCATTTGATATACGGCAAGGTCACTTTTTGACCTTTCGTGACCTCAGGTCATATTAGGTCACAAGGTGACCTCTGGAGGTCAAACCACTGGCGGGAGGTCCTTACGTTCCACATAGCGGAAAAAGTACTGGCAATTTCCTATCAAATGAACTTTACCAGGCCTCAATAGCTCTAATGACATAAGAGTTATGACCAGTTTGCTTAATCATTTCATATTTGAGTGAAAATAGCCGATCTTGACCTAATTTCACCTCTGGAGGTCAAACCATTGACCTGAACACTAAAACATGCGAAGTAATTTCTTACTGAATTCACGCGAGCTTTCTGTTGCACTTTGCAGATTTGCGCTAACGCCCATATTTGCGGAGTTAGAGAGGGGGCCATCGATGGCCCCCGGTGGGGCGAAGGTGGCGCCGGACCCCCGGTGGGGCGCGGGTTAAAAATGCATATTCATTTACTATTACAAAGAATCAGCAGAAATCGCGAAAAAACAAACCACAGCAAAACCACATGGAAAATCACACAGTCAGGCGCCTGTTCTCTGGCATCCACATCACCTGAGATCAAACACCTGATCTCCGAGGAGTCTATATCACTCGATGAGCCACCGGCACGGGTTTTGCTGGCACTTTTGTTCCGTCCTGTATTCCAAGTATCATGCTTGTACATAGTGACCGATGTTTTTGCTCCATGGTGAAAACTTGGAGTTAAACACCGTTGTCGGCGAAGGTAGCCACCTCCATTTTCCCCGCATAGACCGCACGACCCACGAGTTTCAGGCCGGTCTTGTCCTCCACGGTTTTTTTTGTCTGAGCGACAGCTCACCCAGAAGCAGGGATAGCTGGGGTTATATTTCCCCTGGAAAAAATAGACAAACAAAATATTTTATATTCAATTTGGTGGCTGGACCAGCTTTATTCAACATAAAACATATGTGCGTGATATTCAGTTGATTCGGAGTTGTATTTAAATTTGAATGTGACTATTTTTGACTAGTGATTTTCCGTTGCCCGTTTGCTGGCTTATTTATTGTTTGTTTGAACATAAGATTTGTTTTCCAGGGCAAAAGTTTTTGAGAAATATCGAGAAGTTTCGTGCCGGGTATGGATCACGGGAGCCATCCTGTCAATGCCATGGTCCCCCTCCAAAGCAGGCCCGTAACCAGGCAAAAACCTCAGAGGACGTGCAACCAAAGACAGGCACTAGCTGAGAGTCTAGTTTTTAAGTTCAGATTTCAGGAAGTCTCTATGCCTTCGGTACGGGGCACAGGTTCCGGAACATTTTTTAAGCTCGGGGAGGGGGCAAGAGCCGTCGCCGATGGTAGGATGAAAGGAAATTCAACCTACCACTTAATTTGATAGGTACCGAAAAGGTTCTGAAATCAGCTCAAAGTTGGGAATTGGGGAGGGGGCACTGCCCCCACAGTTCGACAGCTAGAGGCAGCCACTGCCAATACCACTACGGTTTCTGCGCCCATGCTACATGGGACATGCATGGACATACATGGGACATTCTGCGCCCATGCCCAGGGAAGTGCTCTGAGCTCGCAGAGAGTGACCAGGCGCCGAGTGTACCCACGTGGCTACGGAACTGCTCTAAACCAAACCAGGCTTACATAATAGATAAACTCGTCTGTTCGCAAGACTATATTTAAGCGTTTTTATTCGTTCCCAGCATACACATTTTAAAAGGGACCAGGGAGTTGTGGCCACGTGTCGTCCAAAGATTTCCTGATCTCATTTCAATTGAGAGGGAACAGGAAATTTTAGGTATCGTTATTCCCGAACATTGGTCCTGAGACGACACCAACATCGATTTATGGATTTAACTGAGGGTCTCGGGGGCTGAGCCTGGACTCGTACGATCTATCATGGGCCTTTTGATGGTCATCGCCCTCCCGGGTCGAATCCTGGCTATGCCGCTACTCCTTGATGCCCGAAAAAGAACTTCTTCGAGGGCTCTCTCACTCTCAGAAGCACTCTCAATTATTTGTTCTCCCCAAAAACTTAACACAACACGGTATTGATTCCGCATTTCCACAGACTAATCCCAATGCAATTTTCGTCCACACTAGCAAAATGCACTTAGACTCTGCCAAAAATAAAAACGGGTACGGGTAGACCATTTTCATATTGCTGCTGGCAAGAGATTTTCAACGCTTGGATAAAAAACTTATCGGATTTTAGCTCATCGTTGCCTGCCGCATTGTCTAGTAATACAATTTTCCGGTTTAATCCCAATTGAGCTGAGATAGGAATTTTTGGACGAAAAAAGGGGAGCCCGGACCGCTGACCCCCTCTTTTCCCTGCTTTTGGTATGGATGACAACTATACAATGAAATTGAAATCTAACAGGGAAATATGTCTAACCTGAAAGCAGTCGCGGTCCAGATCTTACGAGTACAGTGACAGACCCAAGGAAGGGGAAAGGGGGCCGCGGCCTCCTCACGCCTAAGAGGCGCCAATCTGGGGGCGAAAAGGCGCCCCCAAAATAACGGTTTACACTAGGTCTTTGAGGCAAAAAATATCCGATCTCCTCTCCCCTAGGATACGACATGTGGCGCCCCTTGGTGAAAAAAGTCAGCTCCTTAGGCGCGAAAAGGTGCATCCTTTGTTTGGCAAAGTGCGCCCTCTGAGGCTCGCTCGCCCTTCACTCTTACCGAAATCCTAGACCCGTCACTTCACGTGTATGAGTATTCGACAGATGAGGCCATATTGGACGATGGTGCTTATGAAATTAAACGGATTAGAAATGTATGTTCGGAAAATTACACTGGTTGTATGAGATACTCACGGTTCAATTTGAGAGGGCCGACATCCTCCTTGCTCGTCAGGAACAATATTATACACCGCATTATCACAGAATAAGTTACACAAGAGGATCATGGCTATTTCACAGGAATAGCTACACTTAAAAACCACTCCACAAACGTCTTCTGACCTTAACACAGAAAAATAAGACAGTGCTCTTGCCATCAACCGTCCGACTTGACGTTGAAAGGGAAAATGGCTAACAGGCTGCATGGATTCTGGTGTAATGTAAACCCCCTGATGAGGCCTAATTTCTTCCGTAAGAGTCTAATTACTATATGTATCGGTAAAAGTGTTTTTCAAACTCTACCTGGTGGTTCTTGTTTCCAAAAGACGGGTGAATTCACTCCATTTATTGTTACTGCTCCAGCTTTTAGATAACCAGTACGCTAGTAGAGTAAGCTTACTCTTTTTTAAGCCACTTTTCTGTTTTCCCGCCAAAATTCACTCCTTTTCTTGTGGTATGAAGCCTCTCTAATGAGGCGTAATGAGCAAAAAGGCGTTGGAATACTACACCGGGAGTGATTTTTTTCTCAGTGTGTACAAGCCGGCCAACGTTTAAATTGCCAGGGCGGACTTTTTGGGGAGAGGGACAATCTTAAAGATTGAGCTACAGCACGAATATCTGTTTTCGTCTGAACTCAACTTCCACCTATTTTAGAACACCAACTCCAGTGTTTTTTAAACCCACTTGTCTTGTTGCTGGACGCGCGCTTGGAGCGCGTGGCAGGCAAGCAAGCGCGCGTCCAGCACCTTGCTGAGAGTGGTTTAGAGACGACAGTTGTTTGGTGTTACAAAAAGATAGAAATGAAGTACAGAGGAAACCAGCAATTATTCGTGCTGTAGCCTAATCTTCCAGCTTGCCCTACTCCATCCCAAAAAAGTCAATCCTGACACCGTGCATGCTGGTCAACCCCTGGGGCTAGCCAATACCACCGCTTAAGTAAGCCGGTAGTGTCAGAGTAAGGGTGAAAGTGAACTCACCTGGTCATTTGAAGACGAGAGTGAGCTCATCCGGCCGTGAGATGGCGAAGATGAGAGTGCTCACCTGACCTTGTGAGGGTGAGGATGAACTCACCTAGCTGTGTGAAGATGAGGGTGAACTCATCTAGCCCTGTGAAGACGAGGGTGAACTCATCTAGCTGTGTGAAGACGAGGGTGAGAGTGAACTCACCTGGTCACGTGAAGGCGAGAGTGAACTCACCCGGCCGTGTGAAAGTGAGTGTGAAGTCGTGGTCCATGAACTGGCCCCAAGCGATCAGCATCAGTGTGGCGGCATGGTCGAACAGGTCCTTGTCGATGTGAACGGCGGCAGAGACCAGTCGCGGGCTGGGCAGGCGGCCGCCGCGGGGGGCGTCGATGCCGTCGGCGTAGTGGGGCTCCAGCAGCCTGCAGAGTCGGACGGCGTCACCGCTTGACAACTACGCCGCCAGCGGCGACACACGCACACCTGAGCCGGCCGAGGAGCCGTAGCTGTTGTGGTTGCTTACACAGCTCTAGATACAACACGTCAGCGCCCATCCTCCGTGCACGCAATGCGCTAATTACGTTGAATTCTGGCAAACAAGGCAGGAGATCTCTTCTCAATCCAGAGGGGGAGGGGTCCTGGGTGGGTTAACGCTGGCACGGCAATGCAAACCCTATACAAAGCCTACGGGAGACCCAAAATTTAGGTGGGGAGAAGTCCTTATCCCCCAACACTTGCGATCTCCACCAACAAATGTTGGCAAGTAAAAATAAGTTTTCAAGAGAAATTCATGGGAATATCCATAAAGACCTAGAGACCATTATCAACGCGTGAAGCTTTTAAGTGAGAATTGAGGTCGAGCCTCGGGTGAATGCGGCTTTCGGAGGCTAATTTCACTAAATTAATTTCTGAAAATGATTAATTTTACTGGTGAATACCGATGGTAAGGCTGGTGAACATAGCAAGAAGGCTGATGAACTAAATGTTCACCAGCCAACATGTAAAAATCCCCCTTGGAAGCTAAAAATTCCCCTTTGGAGGCTCGCTCGCGTCTTTTATGCCGAACGGAAACTCTGAAAAGCGTAAAGCATTTCTGGCGTAAACACATGTCTGGCGGCGCAGTCTCTCTGGTGCCAGACATGCTCCTTGCTACGGGAAGTCCGAGGACCAATGTAATAATGTAAGAAAGGGGAGCAGAAAACTCTCCAGCAGTTTTTTCACTGCAATAATTCATTTCATTCTGCACCTATTGGCTCTGCAGAGAGGTGCTTTTGCATGCAAAATGGAGAAACAGTGCCGCCAGCTTTTCCAGTTTGGCCCCATTGCTGCTAGGCAAGGACTGTTGTGCTCTAACAAAGGTCGTTATTACCGCTTAATGAAGTCCATTATAATGATAAAAGGTACAGAATAATACATTGAATATTAAATGTATTCAAAACAACCTAAACATACGGATGCGTTTCGTTTCTTCCTTAGCGTATGTGTGAAAGCGTAGACCAGAGGTCAGAGAAAGTCCGAACGTGCCACCATAGTTGGGGAAGATCTTCAGCTGCCGGGGAGTCTGTACATTTTTAATTCTTCCTCTACTGCAGCATTTCTGGTCTTGTTACATGTGAACATTATGTCTTAGGCACTTTTGAGCTATTGATGTTTTCACTTTGTGGACTATTTGATCATCGGACATTTGGATAGTTATTCATTGGGACTTTCTGGCTATGTATCTTTGTTCTTGAGGTCAAAATAAAATGTGGACTATTTGAGCAGTTGACTATTTAAACATCGCGTGAATTCACACCCCTGTGGTCCTTCTGCTACATTATTGTGACTAACACTAGTACTAACGAAAAATCTGCTTTCAGCAATTCTAAGCAAATCAGGAGCCGGGGCAGATTTCGGGGAAGGTCGGGCCGGGGAACCCGGGGACTGTATTTAAGTGAATCCGTTCGCATCCCGGTGGCAAGAGTTGGCATCCGTTGGACCTTGGCTGACAAGCTGGCGCAAGCGTTGCAAATCATTTTAAAGCACAACACAAAAAAGGGCGCAGGACTCGTCTTCATAATTGTTTAGGTTGTGGATATTTAAACCTCGCGGAGAAGATGGATATCACAGGAGCAAGGTAATAGAGTAATTGGAATGTCGATATCAATCTACTGGGAAAGGTGAGACCAAGAGGCCTGCACTTTGGAAACATAAAAGTGTGTGGGGAGACAGTCGACGTATTGCTGACATGGAACCTCCTCCTCTAGGAACAAGAGTTTGGGGGTTTGGGCTCTTGTTACCTTTCCCACATACTGGTTTCGAATAATTCCAGTTAGGTATTATTCCAGTTCGGCTGAGGTCGGAAACCTTTAAAAAGTGGGGCCTGGAGTGAACTATTTCAACTGGGAATTGACTGGCTCAAAACGGGTGATAGAGAGAGCATGATAAAATATTTATTATATATTTTGTGATAAGATAAGCATGCATTACTCCAGGTACCTAGGTACTTACTTTCCTGCAAAAAGACTCAAGTTTGCATTGATAGCTTAAATGTTTCAATGGATACAATTGTAATTTTTACAGTCAGCATATCATGCTGTGTGTAGGAAGCAGCTAAATAGTTAAATTTTCCATTGTCTTTCACTCACCATATATCATCAAGCTGAAACCTGGCCAATATTTAATCCGGCAAGTTTAGCTCTATAATTTAGAAACAAATAAGCTGAAGTTTGCCATTGAACAATTTGTTTTAAAGAAATTAATGATTCACTCTTACTCTGGCCGGGACGACACATTTTACCTACCTATAATTTTTGATGTTATGAGGGGATTTGAAATTTTTCGTTGTGCTTGAATTTGTTTTAGACTGCCTTTGACATGCTTTGGGTGAAAATGAAATTTTGAAAAATATCGTCCAATTTTTAATTCTTAAATTTCCTCCCGAATTTTGATTTCAAGCACAAATTTTGAACGGAAATCTCAAGAAAAATATAAAAACAAACTTTGGAAGCAATTGAGCGTAAACTATGTGAGATGTTGGATTATACGTGAAGGCCTTTGCGAGTGCGTCAAACATTTATATGCCCATTAATTTTGAAATTGTCAACATATTTCAAATTTATTTTTGTTGGAATCAGTGTCTTTTGTCAGAATCAGTGTCAGTGTCTTACTTTGGAATATGTAAATAAAAATATGTTTTAACCCCCAAGAGTTTAAAAGCATGATACAATTTAGGATTATTTTACTCTTTAAAAATGTTTTCATGACCTGAAGACCATCTAAACTAATTATGAATAACATCGCTTAATAAATACTATATTTGTATCCCATGAATGTGACAAATAAAGGCTATGTGCTCAGGCTTTTGTTCCAAAAGCTATAATTGCCTCTAGGGAACATTTTTCTCACCTCGGGGCATCAACTGGTCTGCCTTGGGGAACCAAATTACTTTTTGCTGACCTCTGGCGTAGACACCAGACCTGTCTGTAGATAAAGGCAGTTTTCGTGGCACTCACGTGAGGCTAAACCGTACGTGAAGAAGCTTTGCCAATGTTTTTGAGATTGTGAAGTCCCTTCTTCTGAAGTTTAAATTCTCATTTGTTTCAATCAGGGCCGACTCTAAAAACTTTATCTTTTTTTGATAGACCACTGTGAAGATTTTCTGCATTTCTCTTGTTCGGTAAGTGTTGATATTGCTCAGAGTGTATGACAGAAGGAGCTCGTAGCTTTTATTATTTCCATTCATAGTTCATGAGGTCCATTATGCCGGAGCGGAAGATCAAAACTTTAAAAAGAAAAGAGACGTTGTGTTTTCAGTATCACAATGTGTCCCTCACAGTCCTAAATCATGTTTTTTCGTTATTTTTCCTAAAGTTTCAGAAAACGGTGACGGCTATACGCCTAGTGCAGAGCTGCACCGGCTCAGGTTCACAGGTTTCGTGGCCTGCTATTCGATGGCTGTATACCAGCGGCCGGACTGGAACAGTTCTCTCGGCAGATGGAGCCTACTAGCTGGCTGAGCTTGGCCCGGTGAATGAGGGCGGACTGGCTGACCAGTGACCACCTCGCACGTCACCCCTGGGAGGCCGGTATTGGCCTACACGTCACCTCTCGGAGGTATTTGTATTCATCAAACATGTCCACCTAATCACAGTGGCTCTTCCAATGTCGTCGCTATGAGAATGATAATCAGAATACCGTGGAAGGAGATGGTGCAGGCTTAGAATGGTTGAGTATGAGGATTTGGATAAGGAACACCCAGGGTGAGGCAACGCAGCCGCACAGGCGCAGATGCAATCAGCCCCATGTGAGGTAAGGCTGTCTGGGGAAGGGAAGCACCACTGACAATAAAACAAAAAAAGTTTAAAAGATGCTGCTGAAAGCTGGGTCGATACTTATTTTTAGGTCACTTCACATAGACATCTTGTAGGTGTTATCGAATTATAATCGTTTCAGGCCGGCAGTGGACGACAAGTCAGCTCTGGGAGGCCCAAATCACCCTGAATTCCAGCAGTGCATCACACGTTACCTCTGAAAGACGCGCCTGGTGGCGCCCCAGTTGGGGTAGCGCAGGTTATTGCAGAGGCCGTCGATGCGTCGGTACTTCTTGGGCCGGCACTGGATGGGACTGGCGTAGTCGGGACACACCTCGGCGATGGATGTGCGCAGCGTGTTGGCCTTGGGCAGCACGCGCTCCACCTCGTGCGGCGACAGCTTATACCTGGCAACGACGACGAGCTGATCCAGTTAAACACGGATCCAGGCGGTGATGCCAGCGTGCCGAGTGTCTTGTACAATATTTGCTGGTTCCAGGTGCTGTGCAGAGTGGAGAGATGGGGGATTATTATTGGGAGATATTTCACCCAGCACCAAGCTTGCCAGTGCTTTTATCTAGCACATGTTGCCAAAGGATTTCACCATTTGGTCCCCAGTTTTACAAGAAACGGGAAAAGTACGAGAACCCCTTTTCCCAAAGGAGGTGCCGCACACCAGCGTGGTAAAAGCCTCAGTGCATATTTTCCGCTTCAAACTAAGCGAAAATGCGGGTTTAGTTTTTCTACGCGCCAAATAAAAATAGAAAAGCAGGACAAAGAAAACGGACTGTGTGACGTCCTCAATCTTGTGTTGCTTGTGTATCTGATCTGGCGCTCCGCTCGTGGCTCTCGTTAGACAACGCACACAATCAGTCGAGGTGCAAACCTTCGTGCAACGTTTTGGGCCGTCTTCAGGAGCAGATCTCCCACGGTGGCCACGTGCTCGGGTTGCCACTCCCCCTCGGGCTTGTCCAGCTCTGCCGACAATAGCAGGAAACATTAGCGCTTCTGTCGCTCCACCTATCAAGGACTTCAGACAGGTACCAGTGACTCGGGACGGGTGGTAGTGATTGGCAGAGATGAGTGGCAGAGATGGCTTACGGTACTATACGAAAGGATTTCCCATAGCTCTGAAAAAATATAACATAGCATAGGCGACGGCGATGTGTAACTTGGTACATACGCCATTTTTGTGATACCGTAGCGTACTACGAAAATAACGTAATGTAAGCTTTAGCTAACTGGGATTTTTAAAAGAAATGGTGATTGCGCACAACTAGCAACCTTCCTTTCTCGGATAGGAGTGGCGTAATTTTCCTCTTGGTGTCACGACAGGTGCTTGCTGGGTGGTGTCGCATGGAATGCATCAGAACCTTATTCATACTTGGTGTAATTTGCCGACTGCGTATTGATGTTTAATCATGTACGGGGATTCATGTTTTCGCGTCACCAAGAGCGTTTCTGGGACTGGGTGCTACATATTTATGTGCCTAACACAGGGCTGTGGATTTGTATATCTTTGGTGGTGCCCCGGCACCCCCAATGATGTGCTGGGCACCCCATGGTGATTTAGGCACCCCCAGCCAAAAGGTGAAGTAAAGTCCTAATGAATTGCTCAAAGAAGAGCAAATTATCAACGAATACGTGTTCCACAGTAATGAAGTGACATTCTCCATCCGACCCACAACTTAATATTTTTCCAAACAACGGAAATTCTCGGACATAATGGACAATTAGCAATGTATGTACGCATATACCTACGAGATAATTTATTGTATGTGCCACACTTAAGGAGTGCTGGAGTCCGTAAGATACAACAAAGTAAAAGTCATTCACAATAGAAGAAATGGTCGCATTTCTCACTAAACATTGCGTTCACAATGAGGCCAGCACATCGAAGAACGTATTTGAAATCAACAAAACGCAGCATCATGGGGACCGCCAGGTGCTTTTGAACATCTGTAAGAACCTGTTAAATGTGTATGCATCGATATATTACTTGCTGTCTAATGTTGATAAGCAGCACCTCTTCTGTTGCGTTTCTGCTGGTTAACACGCGCATTGACGGGGGTCTGAACCACCTTCGCTTTGACGGGGACAGGTACCCGCCCCCCCTAAGATCTCGAGAACCACGATAGATAGCGAAAAACAGTAGACGGTGTTGGGGAGCCCATTCACTTCTCTATCGAAAACATTTGAACCATTTTTTGTCACGTCACATCTGAGGTCACTAGAGGTCAAGACTTGCCATCATAGGGATAGCATGTAAATGTATGTTTTTGGTGAACATGTAAAGATAGAGCAAAACAATTTACACTATGGAATTGAGAGCAACGAATCCTTATGAAGGCAAGTGGGCATACAAAGTGAACTGTCGAGGGTCAGCGATAGCCGAAACAATGAAACTCGTTACTGGGTGTTACGACGACTTTGCATAAGTGTGCTAAATATTTAATCATTTTTGCAACGGCATTAGGATTTCCAGCTATGTTGAAATGAAATTTACACTTCCGCGTTAATCGCAACGTTCATGTAGGTATGTATGTACATTTTTTCATAAATTTTGTCCAAGCTCGGTTTTTGGAGTCGGAGTCTCACTAACGTCATCAAGGGACTCGTCACGGAGACCCCGACCCCACCATCCGAACGAGCAACTCCCACAATGAAGGCTTAATTTCGAAGCCAAAATTTAATGTCTCACAAAGCGCAGGGACGGCCGCCCCGCTCATGTCACCCTCCACCCGAACTTTTCGACACGTTTCTACTTTCTGGACAATCATGACGCTCTTTTTATCCAACATGGGAATCGGTTCGTGTGTAAAAATACCTGCCTTCATGTGCCCACCGTGCCTTTCGAATGCCAACACTGCACGTGAGGTTGCAGTCAGCAGTTTGACAGCTCGCTGTACACTTTGGGGGTCGTGCATAAATTATGGAACACCTGGGATGGGGAGTAACCCACAGCGCAACCAAGCTTCACAAGGGAAATGACTGGTTGAATTGTTACGTAACACTCCCAGTTTTGGTATTAAGAAGGTAACATTGGCAAAATGACGGGTTAAAACAGAAGAGCTGCGCCGGCCTGGAAATCTGGAGACGGAAATACACTCTTGTCTTCTTGCCTTCCATCGGAAAATTCTGATTTCAGACGGATTACGGAACTTCAGGGATTCGACAGGATTGCATTTCTCAGTATGGAGTGGGACGCCGTACTATTGGCAGTTTTCGGGAGCCATCCGGGCCATTTACCTCAAAGTCCCCCCTATGACTGATTTTTCCCAAACGTTCCTGAAATAGTTGTTTTTCAGGTTTTGACGTCGGCCGTTCCTAAACAGAATTATTCGGGATTGCCCTAGGACGAGACCGACTTAAATGGGCCGGAATGTTAAGCATAAAATGTTGTTCTGTGCCGACCTCTGGCCCTTTTATCTGTGGTTAGCGCGAAGCGCGTCCGCTAAGGCTTTGCCCAGGATGCATATCTGTACGATGCGACGCGGTGCCCACAAACGCTCTAGGTGAGGATAGCTTTCAAGAATACTGACCACGGTCGCGATGAGGGAAGGGGCAGGCTTGAAAATATGAAACAAAGACGGATGTTAGGAGACCAAAAGCAAGAGATTCGTCTCCAGAAAAAAATAGGATGAGCCGAGATGCTACCGAAACTTAATCAAAATTATATCAGCAAAACAATCCAGGAGACATGCATTGCGGTATGACCCCTCTCGCAATAATCAAATGCCGCTCCAAATCCTGTATCCACTATTTCTTCTTCCTGGGACAAAATTGCTTCCTTCCGATAAAATACTCTTTGGAATTGGAGTTCCTCGTTCCCGAGCTGCACTACCCAAACATCGGGGAAATAATGTATTACTAAATATAGGCCAGCTCAACTGCAAGAAAGTAGAGTGGAGCGAAAAAGATAATGTGTACCTACCGTTTCAGAGCTGAAACTTCCAGTGTATTTTTCTCGTGTCTTTATGAAATCATCAAAGTCGTACATACCTATTCCAGTTTTATGCTCGTGATACTTCATACCTGTCAATTAATGGCCACAGTGCTAGGAATGTAGCAGAATTTCTGCCCTCAATGTGGAATTTTCTCAGAGTTGAGGAAGAATTTAGATTAAAATTTAAGACCTGATTTATATTCCTAATACCTAATCTCAAGAAATGTCCCAACACCTATAAGCACCTCCTGCGTGTACAGGTGAACTGAACCCTGTTACGGCGTGATGGCTTAAAATGATCTTTCAATCGCATGCACTGTCGGATCCAAGGGGGCCAAAGAGGCCGTGGTCCTCACCAAAGTTTAAAATAGTATATTTTGTCCCCTACCCCGAAAGGACAAAATTTTCCCGTTTTTTAACACTATGTTTTCGCGATTTTTTCTTCAAATTAGCTCCCCAAATGTTGGTTTGGCCCCCCAAAAGTTGCTACTGGATCCGCCAATGATTGCATATTTTAGGTAGGTACTTAACGCAAAGCTCAGATATAATTCAATATTTTTGAAATTGTCGAGAAAATACCCTATTCTATTTTTCAGGGGTCAGGAGGTTTAGATCCAGCGTTACGTTATTTCTGAGGGAGCGGGGACAGATTTGGTAACGCTCGGGCACACCCGCCCGAGCGTTACGAAGTGTTGCATGGGGGAGGGGAGTACACAATCAGAAAAAACATGTGTTGCGTAATTTATGTACACTACAGCCCCTTGGCAATGATTTTCACACTGGCCTACAATGCGGTTGAAACCATGCTTTTCATCGTCCATATTTGCTTTTTATTGCCTATTTCGGCCGTGATGACTGCTTCGAAGACTGGTGTTTGGTATACTAATGTACGGTATTCGAGTAGATACAAGCGCCAAATACAAATTTTGACACTAGGAAGAGATGTATGGCCGTATCAGGATTTCTTATTCCTCCTTGACTAGTAAGATAGCTGCTATGTTCGGACAAAACAGGATAGTAGATTAGTTTCGGGCCAGGAGCCTGGTGCTTTCATTTGCTGCATGCAGACTGGGACAGCTTGGATTAACGTTGGTGCAATCCTCACGGCCGGAAATTGCCCTCCGCGTCTGACCTGGTGGAGAGGATCCCTACACAACTACGCCAATACTCCCCGTAAAGTTCTTATGGTCCTCATCTACCAGCATTGCAGGGGTCGAAAACCTACCATTTTGCCATTCTAAATGGTAACAGCCCTAGGTGGGCAAGGTGACCGATGTTAGCCCACATGTCTACTTCAGGCAAATGAGGGAGCAAATCACAGAAATTGGTACCTATAACTTGTAATTTTTTCAGCAGCTAAGGAGGGCCAGGAGTGTCCGTCGATATCAACGCAAAACATGCCACATTTTGCAGCCCGGGCTGCACACTGGGGCAAATGGCCTCCAAACCGGCCAAAACCTCCAATTTTGACATCTTCGAAATCGGACTTAATCGTTTGGCTCTGACAGAGAAATGTCTAAAAACTTGGAAAAGCATAATTGTATCCATTTTTCTCTTCTTTAGCCGCTTGCACAGATGCTCTAACACAGCGCATTAAACACGCTGCAGCTCGGCGTCAAGTTGACTCGAGAGGAGGTACACTTTCTGATGCATTATCATCCATGGTCGCAGTCACAAAACCAGTATCTATTTATATCAATGGAAAGCTGAGAACGCCCTGAAGACACTCAATGTTGAAAAGTACGAAATTTGACAATAAGAGCCTGATAGTACGTGTAACTATTAGGACATGTAAAGCTTCTAACGTATCCTCAAATCCTAAGCTTCGTTAGACCTGCGAAAAAAACGCACAGCGAGTTTCACTTCGAAATTTATAGGTAGTGATGCAATGTTGTGTCCTCTAGCCAGCCGTGAAAAAATTAGCTCGGCATCAGTTGTCCCAGGGGAGATATGACACTTTTTGCGCGGCAATGTAGTCCAAGTAGCGCTGTGAGGCCGGCGGCTACGGCGGCCGTCGGCTCATGTTGCGCGGCAATTGGAGTGAGGACTGCTGACAGGGCGCCGTGGTCGAGTCGTGACAGGGGAAGGCGGACTTGCAAGACGCTGGGCAGAGATTCAATCTGTGCAAAAACCGATTTTAACACGCGCACTGAGGATGAGGGAAGATCAGAGAAGAGTCACCCATTTGTTCACAGAGAGCTCAAAACTACGACAAGAAGGACGCTGTTAAAAAACAAAAGAGATTTACAGGAATTTTTTTGTGCTACCATGAGTCTGGTCGTCGATCAACCAAAGGCGGGAGGGGGGGCAACGGCACAGCTAATGAAGGAAACACAACCCGCCGTTCTTTCGGGAACGTCCGACAGTTCAGCGAGGTTACTGGGATAAGCCTGGATCTGCTACAAAGGTTTTCGGTAATATTAGCCGCACTATCCTCATCATGGGCTAAGGCAGGATTTCACTGGGGGGGGCGCCCCGAAAAGGGCCCCTGCGACAGCGCCAAAAGGCCCCTGATGGGTAAAAAGGGCCATGCTTGTTACAGAATCGTGTCCTCAGGGGGACCCTTCGGACCCTCAGGGAGCGGCTTTCCCTGTCCCCCCCTTGGCTACGCCCCTGATCATCATCATCAACAATCGAAATTGAGAAGTATCCGGCCTATGCTGTAGAGACAGCGAGGCTGTTTGTAAACGTGTACCCATGGTACAGCATGCCGGCAACCATACATAAGGTGCAAATGCACGGGGAAGATGTTACTGAGAGCAGGGGCGTCGCCACCGGGGGGCCAGGGGGGCCTGGCCCCCCCCCACTTTTTGGCCAAAAATTTCCTGATCTCAATCAAAATGGGAGAAAACCGGACATTCTTATCACCAGCCGCTGCAGAAGGCAACGAGGAGCCCAAATTCGAACAGTATTTGGTCCTAACGTGGGAAGTTTTTTGTCAGCGTCAGTTTGAAGTTTGGCTGCCCCCCCCACTTCTTTGCCGGTGGCACGCTTATGACTGAGAGCCTGAAAGTTTCCATAGGAGCATGCATGGAGGAGGCCCAGGAGGCAAGGAATAGAGGTCACCTTGCATTCAGGCAATATCATACCAGAAAGACATCCATAGTTGACAATCACTGATCAGTACCAGTACCTGCTTATCACCAATGACCTCGTGGTAACATGATCTCCGATGATATAAAAATCCACAAGGCCCATGACAACGGAGGTTTCGAGCCTGGCAGTAATCCTCTTTATAAGCTGAAAGATAATGGTACTAACCATTAATAATTCGATGGTGCGTGAGTGGGTACTTGGATGTAAGACTGCTTTAAGAACTTACCTAGACTTCAACGATAATTTTCGGGGTTAATGGATAGAAGGGTGGATAAAGGGACGCGGGATGTTAAATAGGAGAGTTACACAAAGATGCAAAAGAGGTCGCATGATTTAATGAACATTCCCTGTGAGTTTAATGTGTTGTCTGTTTCCGCATGTTTGTGCTCATTTTATGAGAAGAGTGACGGTAATAATTCCCTGAAATAGCGCTTAACATTATTGTGTCAATAAATGCAGCTCCCGCACATGACCCGAGAAGTTTCGATATGGTTCGGTACTGGATTTAAAGATGTCAAATAGTGAAAGAGTGAATTTGTGCCATTATTTATCATGTGGTACTTAATAGTTAAACCAGAGTGAAGGCTTCGCAAGACCTCTGACCTATGATGACCTTGAATATGTCGGATCGGTTTTTGAAATGCTACTTTTGTTTTTTTCCTTACATCTTAACCGTCACTGGACCCGCCTTATCTGATTCTGTCTCATTGAGTGTCTGCAAAACTGGAAAGAACGAAATCGAATTCCGATATTTATAAACCTTGAAAAATAGTCTATCTGATATGACCTGGTGTAGATACCCAATGTTTTGTGGCTGGGTAATGCAGTTCAGAGCAACAGCTTTCATTTGAGCACAAAAAAGTATTCTTAATCAAAGTATTTTTTAGTTACGAGGTTTTGACCTATTTTGAAGCCCAGTTGCCCCAGTGTGGGCTGGTGGCACATTTATAATTGGAAATTTTTAATGGTGACATACTGAACACTTCTTTGGCCCCTGCAGCATTGTACTTAAGATCTTTTCTGGTAGACCACGATGCGTGTTTTGAATTAGGCATGGACGTACTTTGTGTTGCACATGCTCATCTAGACTCCAGAACAATTCTGGCTTCCTAAAAACACGTATAGTGCGCTGAGGACATCTGGCTTTCAGTCAACGGATAAACAAATAGCAGCGTGGTTAGTCACACAGGCGGCAGATCCTGTCTGGGAGTGTTAATCATCTAAAAACTCAGTGGACCTGATTTGTAGTTTGCCAGATGGTCTGTATTTTGCCTGCCTTTACAACGGTGACTACCTGGTGTACGAAGAACTGATCTGTAGATGATTTCTGAATACATCAACGCTGAACCAGAGCTGCCCGTTTTCGCTGGAAATGGAATTAAATACTTGTCCACAATTAATGAAGGAAAGTATGAAAGTCAAGAACAAAGTGTCAAACTGGCGACTGCGACAATAATTCGCTGCTGGGATTTAAGAGACACTACGGCTACATGAAAGCAGGCGCTAAATCACGCGAAGCGGTTCCCATGGTGGATACAAAGGCCAAACAGACTGTCCAGAAGATAGGAATATGTGATAAAGTCGCGGCGTCGTGCCAGCTTCATTACCAATGTTAAATTACAACAAAAAAACACGTGCAATGTTAAATTTCGTGGATAAGTTGTTGTGATAAAGTGAAAGCATGTAAGAGCAGGCATTAAGTCTAAGCGTTACCAATCGAGGAAAAACGTGCTGGCAAATAGTTTTGAGGCCGCATCCAAATAAGTTCATTTTATGGGGTCTGCCAAGATATACCAACTACATCAAGGCTGATATGGACTTGGGACAAGGAATGTGCTCCCAAAGTAACTGAAAAGCCGAATTCAGTTGGAAAATGATGACATGCTAACGCACACATTTGCAACGTTGTTTTAAGAACCGGTTATTGGCTTCATTGGTTTGCCTATTTCTGTCCCCAGAATGTTCATTTTGCATGCACACTAGCTTTAACACGCGCAGTAGAGGGGTCCTAAAGTGCCTCCTGCCTATTTTGCTGAGATAGCTGGGGAACCGTTCGCAGCTGGAAGGCGTTGCCTGGCTACCTCTGAGAGAATTTATGAGCGCGTCGATTTGTAAAAAAAACGTCCAGTTTATGTTTAACTTACAGCCTTTCGAAGTCAGACCTATGTTTTCAGACCGTCGCAAGCGCGCGGCCGCATCAGTTCGGCTGTACTGTGGACCGAGTGGTGACGTCATAACGTCATATAATCGGAATTATATGTCAAGGTCACTTCACATGAAGGCCAAGATCAAGGACACTGCTCAAGGCCATAACATCATTTTCCAGTTCATTGACCCCAGTGTTCCGGTCAGATGACTTTCTTCAGTATGTCATTTGTTATACTATGACTAGGTAACTCAATGTCAAGGTCAAAAACTTTTTGTCAAGGTTACATCCTCATTTCCTGTCCAAAGTTCTGCTATAGTGCTGGTTATATTGTACATTATTGGGAATATGTCATACAGGGGCGGACGCAGACCCGAGTTTTGGGGGCAAAAACCATGTCTGCCTCCTTCCTCCTGGGAGGGGGGGGTGTGGAACGTGCAATTTGGTTGCTCGACAGACCTAGTATAAGCCACCTCTCCAATTACATGATCGCTCTCCTGGGGGGTGGGAGCAAATATTGTTTTGCTCGACAGACCTACTGTAAACACCTTTTCACAACTTTCTCCGGCCCTTGGGGGGCAAAAGATAGTTTTCCGCCCCTCCAGCACTTTGGGGGGGGCATGGCCAGAATGCCCCCTGCGTCCGCCAATGATGTCATACTGTTGCATCATATAACATACATCATCATCATCATATACATCATCATATGACCTTGGTTCGCATTCAGTGTATTCCCGACTCCTTCCCGCATAAGCACGGCAATTCCCAATTGGTCTCCAGCTTGGCCCAGATTTGACCTTTACGACCTTGTTTGACCTTGAAGATATTGACCAAGGCCAATGGAAAATGGCTATAATGTAGATCACTGTAGCCCCCATACTCCCAAAAATGGGTGTTTTTATAACGCTAATTGTTTCCTAGATCTCAGTAGGAGCACTTCAGACCCCCCCATCCACTACGCGTTGACGCCAGGCCCCTGCACGTGGCAGTAAGGATTCCTTGGTGAGTCTAGCACATGTTTAATGTGCAATAAACATCTACCCATCCACTAGCTGGGAGACACTGTCCACCTCTCACGTGTTTCGGGTGCTCCCCGGGCACTAAACTGCATTAAATTCCTCTAGCAGCAAGTCTCTGAACCACCGTACAATAAAACCAATAATTCATTATGGCGACTGAAACGCCGAAAAGGTTCCCAAACACTAAGTCGTAAATGCTAAAAATAGTTCCCGTGGTCCAGTTTCTTATTCATTCACCTCTGACTTGGATGCCTATGGTCAGATAGAAACAAGCTGAGGACAGTCCAATGGGTTTGATTCTCTAACTGCACACTGCAGCATAGGGTGGGTTGATTTTGCAATTTTATTTTTGATCCCCGCTCCCCGGGCAATTTCTGATGTCTTGACACCCAGTGATCACGATCCGAACAAAGTTTGTTTGATTATTTTTTCGTGCTGGCGAAAATGAATAGTTTGCAGCGGAAAAACATGATTTTTGAGCCAAATTGCTTCCTGCTGCTAGGAATGATAAATTAAAAAAATTGACAAAAATACACGCTGATTGACTCGTCTATTGCCTACAAAATGACACCATTTCAACAGATCTGGGCCAGTCCATAATCTCGAAGCAAGAACAAATGTTGCACAAGTTCCCGCGTATTGCGTCACGCTGGCCACAATGTTACTGCCGCTGGGCGTCGTTTCACGGCCTTCTGAGCGACGCTGAGTCTCCAGGGCCGATTGAGTATATTGTACCTGCGTCATGTCTGTATCAAACTTGAAAAATGTCGTCTGACTGCATTGATTGTTTGGCGGTAAAAAAACACTGATTTTAATGATTAAAAATTGGAGTACAAGCCCCACACGCACTGCTGTTCACCTTAGCGTGATTGATAAGAAAAGTCCCTCAGAGATATGCGCCAAGGCAACAAATATTGATTTTGTCATGCCGGTTCAGAGAGGCCCGCTTTCCTCGCTGAATATTGGAGCTTACCTGTCTGAGATACATACCGTGTTTACAATTCTTGAGATGTGTGGTGAGTTTTGATTTGTGATTTGTGATTTTGATGATTTGTGAAAGCATGATTAGTTTGAAGAAGTCATTTTGTGTCTTTTTTAAATATGAGCGCCCGCAAACGGAAGGCGAAGTATCATGACGGGTTTCAAGTGGCGGCATACGACCTGCCCCACAAGCTCCCTCTGAATCTGGATGTGATCGGAAGAGTTTTGCAAATCAGAGCGAAACAAAATGGAGTCCCGAATTCCAGGAAAAAAAAACATCATAAGTCATGTTGCGGATGAAACCATCTCTGTGTGGGACCGGGCTTCTATCCCGACCATGAGAAAAGACAAGGTCCTAGTTCAGATAGACTGCCTGTGGAAGGAGATGGACCACGCTAGAAAAGGTGGGCCACACAGCTGGAAGAAGGCCGCTAAGGGCCGGTTTCGCGCCAGGCTGGGTAGTCTATGTGAGATCTCCTCGGCTGCCAGAGTGCCGGTGCACCCGGAAGGCATTGCATTCTTGAGAGACCAGCGCTCGGACCGCCGGATGACGATTGGCCCAGTAGACGGTGTCACCATGGAGCGCTTGCGTCGGCAGATTAAAAGGCAAGCGAGGAGGACGACAACAAGGGAGCCTACACTCAACGCCGCCAGTGCCAAGTCATGCGCCCAGTCAATCCCTGTACCAGCAGTCTTCGGGCCTCGATCCGCTGCTCAATCAGCTAATCGAGCCATAAGATCGGTCACCTGGATGAATTGATGGCAAGCGATGATGGAAATCCCGGCCATGTCGGTGCCGCCGCTGTTGAGACCGCTGCCGCTGGCCTCAGCCTCACCGACGCCCGCATCTGACCTCCGCTGCAGCCAGCTCTGCTGCTGTTATCTGCTGTTATCACACTATTTGGAGTTTTCTCTTTCTTGTCCTGTCCAAGACCGTACGAAGTGAGGACCGTGTTACGACAGAACCCTGCTGGATAGAAATCGTTGAAGCGGTTTTTCTGGTGCCAATGCTGGCTGCATCTACGGCCTCCACCAAGGAGCTGAGATCCGGTGTCCTGGTCACGCGAGGAGTTGCGGGATAATAATCTGGGTCGTCACTGACAGCCGAGAACACAGCAGCGGAGCTGGCTGCAGCGGAGGGGCCAGATGCGGGCGTCAATGAGGCTGAGACCAGCGGCGGCACCGGCATGGCCGAGACTTCCTCCGTCACTTGCCATTATTTCATCCAGGGTGACCGATCTTATGACTCAATTAGCTGATTGGGCAGCAGATCGAGGCCCGAAGACGGCTGGTATAGGGATTGACTGGGTGCATGACTTGGCACTGGTGACGTTGAGTGTAGGCTCCCTTGCTGTCGTCCTCCTCGCTTGCCTTTTAATCTGCCGACGCAAGCGCTCCATGGTGACACCGTCTACTGGGCCAATCGTCATCCGGCGGTCCGAGCGCTAGTCTCAAGAATGTAATGCCTTCCGGGTGCTCCGGCACTCTGGCAGCCGAGGAAATATCACATAGACTACCCAGCCTGGCGCAAAACCGGCCCTTAGCGGCCTTCTTCCAGTCGTGTGGCCCACCTTTTCTAGCGTGGTCCATCTCCTTCCACAGGCAGTTTATCTGAACTAAGACCTTGTCTTTTCTCATGGTCGGAATAGAAGCCCGGTCCCACACAGAGATGGTTTCATCTGCAACACGATTTATGATGCTTTTTTACTGGAATTCGGGACTCCATTTTGTTGCGCTCTGATTTGCAAAACCCTTCCGATCACATCCAGATTCAGAAGGAGCTTGTTGTGGGGCAGGTCGTATGCCGCCACTTGAAACACTTCATGATACTTCGCCTTCCGTTTGCGGGCGCTCATATTAAAAAAACGACACAAACTGACTTCTTCAAACTAATCATGCTTTCACAAATCATGCTTTTAAACTCACCATACATCTCATGAATTGTAAACATGGTACGTATTTCGGACAGGTAAGCTCGAATATTCAGCAAGGAAAGCGGGCCTCTCTGAACTGGCATGACAGAATCAATATTTGTTGCCTTGGCGCATATCTCTGCGGGACTTTTCTTATCAATCACGCTAAGGTGAACAGCAGTGCATGTGGGGCATATACTGCAATTTTTAATCATTAAAATCAGCGTTTTCTACCGCCAGACAAGCAATGCAGTCGGACGACGTTTTTCAAGTTTGATGCAGACAGGACGTAGGACCAATATACTCAATCGGCCCTGGAGACTCAGCGCTGCTCAGAAGGCCGTGAAACGACGCCCAGTGGCAGAACCATTATGGCCAGTGTGACGCAATACGCGGGAACTTGTGCAACTTTTGTTTTTGCTTCGAGATTATGGAGAGGCACAGATCTGTTGAAATGTCGACATTTTGTAAGCAATAAACGAGTTAATCAGCATGTATTTGTTTCAAATTTTATAATTTGTCATTCCTAGCAACGGGAAGCAGTTTGGTTCAAAAATCATGTTTTTCCGCTGCAAGCTATTCATTTTCGCCAGCACGAAAAATGATCAAATAAACTTTGTTTGGCCTGATTCGTGATCACTGGGTGCCAAGACATCAGAAATTGCCCGGGGAGCGGGGATCAAAAATAAAAATGCAAAATCAACCCACCCTAATATATATATATATATATATATATATATATATATATATATATATATATATGAACAACCATCTCAGCGTACCGAAAATTCAAAACCACCAGCCGCAATGTTCAAACTATGACGAGTGAAACCAATGCAGTGCGGGAAATCATCAACTTTCTAACACATATAGAGAAGGGGGAATGAGGTGAAACACGAGGCCCATCGTTTGGATCCTTCGATGGCTCGTGCTCATGCCTGATACGCCAACAACATGAATCAGTTTGATTTTGCGCTGAAATTCAGGCGGCTTCTTAACACATGTCGAGAGTTATATTCCTGGATGTGTGACTAGTAAATAGTATTGAATATGCAGTACACTCTTATGCATGTGTCTAGCCGCATTAGCTGTTAAGATCCGGTCAAGATATTTCAAAACATCTCCACGGCATGGTCGACATTATGGCCAGCCTACTTGACTTACCCACGTGTTTGCGGGCCTCCTGGAATGCTTCCTCGATTGCCTGGTACGTGATGCAGTCCCTGAAAAGCGACCAGGCCGTGAGCTAACTCCAGTCTCATACTGCTTCAGCCAGGGGCTCTGCCACCGGGGGGACGGAGGGGACGCGTCCCCCCAACTTTGGCGAAGAGGGGACGGTCCCCAAACTTTCAGCTGGAGGGCCCTCCCCGAAAAAAACGATAATTTCACAGTAAAACGCATAACGAAAGACAACTCGGCCTAGGCCTCCTCTATGGCTATAGAGGAGGCCTAGTGGCGATACATGAGGCCCTTTTGGCGATAGAGGAGATCCTGTTGGCGATAGAGAAGGCCCCGTTGGCAGCAACAAGATGTCCTGATGACGGTAGAGGAGGCCCTATTGGCCAAATAAAAGGTCCACAGATGAGGCCCTGGTGGAGATAGAGGAGGCCCTGGTAGCAGCAGAGGAGGCCCTTTGTTATTAGATGAGGCCCTGCTAGTGATAGAGAAGGCCGTAAGGTTGATCCAGGAGGCCCTGAGAGCGATCAAGGAGGCCCTGATATCGATAGAGGAGACCGATTTAGCTATACAGTCTCCCTGGTATCGATGTAGGAGGCCCTGGTTTGAACAGAGGAGGCCCCTTTATTGATAGGGGAGGCTCTTTTGTTGATAGAGGAGAGCCCTTTGTCGATAGGGAGGCCCGTTAGTCGAAAGATGAGGAACCTTCTCTATCTCCACCAGGGCCTTACCTATGGCCAGCGGGACCTTTTCTTTGGCCAAGAAGGTCTTCTTTATTGCCATCAGTGCCTCTCGTTGCTGTCCGGTGACGCAGGCGTAAGTCCTTAATCCTCGTGAATAAACGTGAATAGCTTTAACCTTTGGCGATTGAGAAGGCCCTGGTGGCGATAGAGGTCCTGGTACCCATAGAGGCGGCCCTGGTAGTACTAGAAGAGGATTCGGTGATAGAAGAGGCGCTCTTGGCGCAAAAGGAGGCCCTGTTGTTGATCGATGAAGTGCCGTTGGCAATAGAGGAGGCCCCGGTGGCAGCAACGAGAGGCCCTGATGGCAATAGAAGAGGCCCTCTTAGTGAAAGTAAAGGTACCGCTGGCTAAAGAGGAGGCCCTCTTGGCGCAAAAGAGGCCCATGTTGGCGATAGAGGAGGCCCCGGTGACAGCAGTGAGATACCTCGATGACAATAGAGGAGGGCCTCTTGGCGTAAGAATAGGTCTCGATGGCCAAAGAGGAGGCCCTCTTGGCGAAATAGGAGGCCCCGGTGGAAATAGAGGAGGACCTGGTAGCAACAGAGGAGGCCCTTTGAAAAGGAGGCGCAAAAGAGGCCATTGCTGCCTAGGAGGCCCCCTTCGAAAAGGAGGCCCCTTCAGATAGAGGCCCCCATGAGCTTGTCCCTCCAACTTGAAAGTCTTGGCGGAGCCCCTGGCTTCAGCTAGCATAAAAGACAGGAAACCACCCACCTGGGTCTTTTTCGTGAATGTAGAATAGTTATTATACGAATGTTTTTTTATAATATATTTTTTTAATCCACTACCGATTTAAAAGGTAGGCAGGAGTGCCCTTCCGTACCCATGCGACCAAACTACAAATTTTCCAGTTGTAAATTTGGGACATGTATGTTAATATCTTAATTGAAGGTCGCACCACTCCCCGCTCCATTTATTCTAAAGTTGTTTACTGAGTATTTCCCCAAGTCTCTCCCGAAAAGAATAGTAGAACTAGTAACATTCGAGAGAAACTTGGGTACTCTAAAGTTGGTATTAGTGGATTAAAGTTTTTCAGGGTTAAATAAGAAACTCATAAAAAGAAAAAAATTGGTCAGTCAATGGCTATGAGAAAACTAGGCAGCGAGATGAAAAAGAATCACAAAAAAGAAAGTACTTGATAGCTTGATTTTTTACCTGAATCCATTTACTATTTATTCCCCTCCTGGGATCGATATTGGTTCCTAAAATGTTTTCTGATAATTTTCTTTAATGTATATTTCTGCAATGGAACATCATCAAGATTTGGAAAAACCGGACATATTATCTGGTTCCACGCTGTTGGAGCTGAACATGATATTGAAAATGATCTGTAGTTCGTTGTTGCTAAAGGAAAATGAAAATGTTGTACTAGGCGAGTGTTTGCAGGACGATGATATTGAAAGAGTGATGAGATGGCAAATGGTAGTGATTGACTTAAAAATTTTGATAGAATTATAATTTTCTGTTCAGTAATAATATCATTGAGTTTTAACAAGTTCAGTTCAACAAAAAGTCCATTTGTTGGATGGTAAAAAGGTTTCTTCATAATCATTCGAACTGCCCTTTTTTTAAGTTTCATTAGCTTATCTAAATGCGTTTGATAATTGCTTCCCCATACAACTGCGCAGTAATTGAAGTATGGTAGCACAATAGTGTTATATAGGCAGATAAGTTCTCGTGATTCTAAATAATATTTTGCTCTACTCATTACTCCCAGATTTCTACTGATCAGAGCTGCCATGTTGGCCACATGAGCATCCCATTTCAAATTATCATCTACCAGGACACCTAAATACTTAACCACCTTTTCTTTTCCTATTTCGACTCCATTTAGTTTTATTTTTATGTTCTAAATGCATATACCGCAAAATCCATACTTGGTGCAGCTTTTTGTTATCATTAAGCGTTTTACAAACAAGTTTTGACCCCAGAAACTTGCAAAATATCGGAGTAAAAAACATCATTTTGAGTCGTTTTTGATCCATCAAAGAGCTGAGAATCAAATTATTTGAAACGACTATCTTTCTTGTTATCATAGCCTCCATAATTTTGGAAGACAACTGAAATAGTCTTAACACAGAAGCCAACGGCAGATACCGAAGCCACCTAGCCACGGTATATAGTCATTTTTAACGCCATTTAACATTTCTCCCGAATGTACCAAACCTGCCGCAAACCCAACATGTGATAATGGTGATAATGTTAACATGGTGATAATGTTAGAGACCGCACCCGACCTGACACCGACCGAGTTTATCTATCGCCGATCCTTAGCTGGGTGGGGTGGGTATCGGGTGAAGCCGATCTACAACTGGATGGGGTGGGTGTCGGTTGAAGCCGATCTACAGCTGCATGGGGTGGGTGTCGGTTGAAGCCGATCTACAGCTGGATGGGGTGGGTATCGAGTGAAGCCGATCTACAGCTGGATGGGGTGGGTATCGGGTGAATCCGATCTACAGCTGGGTGGGTAGGGTATCGGGTGAAGCCGATCCTTAGCTGGATGGGGTGGGTGTCGGTTGAAGCCGATCTACAGCTGGATGGGGTGGATGTCGGGTGAAGCCGATCTACAGCTGGGTGGGGCGGGTATGGGGTGAACGTGGCTGATGTATAAAGTTTGCAGAGGCGTTTCTTGCAGCTCACTTACATTTGAAGAGCGATACAGCGAAGTTAGCATATGGGCGAGGGCCTCGCCCGGCGAAGCTATATCTTTGTGGCGTTACTATGGGCTTGTGATTATTTGTTATTGGCTTTCATGAACTTGAATTCCTTCGCCTAAAAGATTCGCGGACATGTCCTACAATAATTAGGGATATCATGGTACAGGATAAGGTGTGTAATCACTTAAACCAACACAGCAGACAGATGAACGCGTTTCGACAAATAGTCTTCTTCAACATCTATGGCATGAGGGATAAGGAACCTGTCACCAAGACATGCTGCAGTTTCATCAGGCCATTTTTAACATGTTAACTGGTGGGCCAATTGGCCCCACAGTCGACCGAAATGCCCCCCCCAGTGCCGGGAAATTGGCCCCCCAGTGAAATAGACAAGTATTACTTAAAACTGAATAAACGCGAACTCATCTAACGAAAATAAGTAAGAACACCACCCGATAATAATAATTGATTTCTATTGCTCTTCCCAAATTGGCAATCCACAAAAATTGTATTAAAAAATTACCATCAATAGCTGTCTACTCCATCGTGCAAAACGATACAAAACAAGTAGGAAATCCCGGCTAAGTAGCCTCAGCATCAATTTAACTAACCACAACGCTGGAGATAGCCTACAACCAATCAAACATCGTTTTCTATCCGACCAGAAGCCCCCGCCCCAGCCAGTACCGTGACATTGCATGATGCTCTCATTTCAGACGTGGTCGGTTGTCAGCAGGGGTGGAAAAAAACCCACCAACTCACCAACTAGGGATAGCTACAGACCCTGAACATTGAAACCATCAAGTGCGACAGGAAACCTATACAATACCATAACAGTTAGATCCATACATGTATTTCGTACACTGGTACACTTGGAATAAAACCAAGCACATAAAAATGGGATGAAACATGGTGATGGAATACAATCGGGCGAGTGATGAACAGCGAAAAAACGGACACCCGCGGCCGAACGCAGGGGAGGGGATCTCGCTCCGGCGCGGAGGCGGCCGGTAAGGGGGAGTTCTGAATGGCTAAATAAAATAGTTTACAGGGAAGTTTCAAAGAAAAGAGCTCACCCTGGCAGGGTAATCACCGCGATGAACTAGAATAGATAACGCAAATTGGCTGCTTCGATTGAATTCAGGAGTGTGGTAGAAACCACTTGATAAAAATATGTCTTTTTTCCGACTTGTACTCATTTATTTCTCTCACATCCATGCACCTCAATTCACAACACTAACATTGCCTAACGCAACTCAGTAACGATTGACGATAACGAATAACACCCTACAAAAGACGAAGACCTGAGATAGGACAAAGACAAGACTGCACTATCAGAAACATTGCATGCTTATACCTGCTCAAAGACCACAAATGTACTAAATCCCAGAACCATACGCCATCTTTCTCGTTTAGGCCACAGTACGGTTCAATCTGTAGTAGGGGTCTCTTCTCTCAGATGTACCCACGTATCATTAGTTCGTTGCATGTTACCACCACTCCCAATCGAGGCTGCCAACTGTTCGGACCCCTTATCTCGCCACAGTCTCTGAATCATATTTTCCAAGCGCGGTCCCGTCTGCCTCCTAATGACGGTCTTTGAAACAATAATCACATGGTTAACAAATGCATTTTTTCCTAAGCCCAAAAGCACTTGCTGACTAGTAAAAGGCTCATTAACTCTCCTTGCGCCAATATGAACCAACCACGCATGTACCCTTTCCCAAAATATTGAGACAATCAGACATTCCCAAAATTTATGAATCAGTGTTTCATCTCGGTTGTGACATCTATTACAGTTACTGCTGCTTTCTAGGCCCATTTTTTGCAGCAGTACGTTGGTAACTTCAATACGAGTCACTATTTTGAAATGAAGGGCTCTATAAGCGGTGCAATTAGTGACGCTTACTATGTTACCATAAACGTTGGCCCATTCCAGATCCTCACCATACTGAAGGTGCCACTTTGGCACCCACTTGTGTCTGTGTTCCTTAAGCTTATTCAGGATCATAATAGTGTAAAAATGCTTTGCTTTAATACTTTCGCCCAGAATGTACCGAACTAAGGGATGGATATCCGGTGCAGGCAGCTTTTGTTTCTCACTATTTCTCCACTGTAGAGGCACGCTGTTTACTACACCATGTAAACCAGAAACGTTCCTGGAATGCCAAATTTGTTTTTGGCCTGAATGAAGGTCATTACCTGCCCATTTTCATCCAACAGATCATTGTACGCTCGGAGACCTCTAGTAAACCAGGATCGTCTTAAATCTTCATTAAACCTGGTTCCATCAGAAAACCAAATGCTACATGCTCCAAGGTCCCTTGGCTCGACTATGAAGGCATCTGATAGCGTGCTGAATGAAAGCAGCACATCTTTCCAGAAGCTGCTGTTAATAGTTGACGCCATGTCTTTTATTGCCTTCGTACCTCTCTCCCACAAAAAACTGCCTTGGCTTATCTTATCCTGAAAAAACCGGGTCCATAAGTGATTAGAATTCATATCTCTTCTCACCCAAGTACATTTTAGGGAAGCTATGTATAGGCTTATGTCAGTCATTCCTAAACCACCCTGAAGAATGGGTCTAATCACACTCTTGCGGCTTACTCTATCCTTTTTCCTCCCCATATGAATCTGAATAATGTTGTATTAAGCTCACCTATAAACCTACCATCTGGGTTCGGCAGAGACAACAACAAGTAAGTTAACTTCGAAAGCAGAAGAGATTTAACTATTACCACTTTGCCGTATAATGAAAGGTTTCTCTGCTGCCATCTTTTTATTGTGGCTTTTATCTCGGCCATTTTACCTTCATAGCTCATTCTACACATAGCGGTTTCGTCCCCATCGAAAATTTCATTCTTTCGACCCATCGCATTCCTAGCTCAGGACAAATTGGGTCCTTACCACACCCGTATCCTACCCACATAGCCTGCGTTTTTTTTTCAATGTTAGGGGAGAGTCCAGAATACTTGGCAAATGTACCCAGATCATGGAAAAGTGCCCTAGTGCTATTCACCGATCCATCCAGCATATATAGCGTATCATCTGCGTAGCATGACAACTTGCATTCTATTTGGCCAATCTTGCTGCCTTTGACCTCCGGATTATTTTGGATTTTTAAAATGAGACACTCCATTACCAAGAGGAATAAGTAACAACTTAATGGGTCGCCTTGGCGACATGACCTTTCCAAAGAAAATGCTCAGAGACATGACCATTATACAATACTCTGGCCTGAGAACCGTCGTACAATAGACGGAACCATCGCAAGATTTCGGGAGGGAAGCCTCTACGTGTTAGAACCTCCCTGATGAACCGCCAGCTGACGGAATTAAACGCTCCCTCAATGTCGAGGCTAATAAATAACCCATTTAGCTCTCTTTGTTTTAGGTACTGCGCAACGTCTGACATAAGTCGAATGTTCTCACCTATGAATCTATTCGGCAAAAATCCTGTCTGGTTTTCACCGATTAGGCTGCCCATTATGGCTTTGAACCTATTTGCAAGAGCACTGGAAATTACTTTATAGCTGGTATTCAAAGGTGTGATGGGGCGGTAGGAATTTATGAGGTTCCTTGATTTTCCCGGTTTCGGAATCAGGGTTATTATGCCCTCCCTGAGCGTCCGCGGCAATGTGTTCATTGTCCAGCTTTCATTTATCATTCGAAACACAAATTCCCTCAAATCAATCCAAAAGAACTTGAAGAACTCCGGAGGAAAACCGTCACTCCCTGGGGAGATGTTATTTCGCATCTTATGCAGTGCAGCACTAATCTCGTCTATACCAAGCGGCTGCTTGCTAAAAATATGTCTCAGTAAGTTTTTCCCAACGCTAATTATGCCACATTGGTCTGTCATTACCTTCCCCGTTCGTGCTTATAGAATTCCAACTTCTACGACTAGCCTGGAAAAATCACAGATAATGCTTTGTGGCTAGAACGCATGTGAGTGAACAGGTGCGGACGCAGACCCGAGTTTGGGGGGCAAACCCATGTCTACCTCTCCTCCTGGGGGGGGGGTGGGAGCGAAGATTTTTGCTCCACAGACCTAGTGTAACACCTTTTTTCCGTGCTCGCCAGACCTAGTATAAGCTACCTCTCCAAGTACATGATCGCTCTCGGGGGGGGGTGAGAGCGAAAAAAATTTGCTCTACAGACCTAGTGTAAACACCTTTTTGAAAAATTTCTCCGGCGTTTGGGGGGGCAAAAGATAGTTTGCCCCCCTCCAGGGCTTTGGGGGAGCATGGCCGGAATGCCCCCCCCCTGCGTCCGCCAATGTGAATGAACACCAATTACACATTAGTACCTAGTTCCATCCCTCCCCTGCCTGTTAACTTACCCAGTGGCGGATCCAGGGGGGAAGCAAGAAAGGCATTTGCCCCCTCCACACGGAAAAGCTCGGGGCAAAACTATGTTTTTGCCCCCCCCAAAGCGATCGACCTCCTTTTTTCCCAGACTTCTTTTTAGTTTATAACAAGATTTTGGTGCTTCAACTCTCAACTTTAAGTGTAAATATTGGTCCTTGGTTGGAAAAAAAGTATCACGAGCCCATATTTCTTACTCCGAGAGGTTTTTTTGCTTTTCGCCTCAAATACCAAAATAATAATAATTGTTGGGGTTTAACGACGCACCAACTGCCAGGGTCATACGGCGTCGCCAACTCTCACCCTGTTGGAAGGGATTTTGGGGATCAGATCGACTTATTCAGAGGCTCCGCCGGGACTTGAACCCGTGAACGGTGGCTTAGAAGACAAGGGTGCTATCCACTAAGCCACCTCATCCCCCCTCAAATACCCAAAATTCTACCCGCCAGTGATATTGTAGCGCTTGTCACTATGTGACGTTTTTTTTTTGCTTTTCGACTTTGCTTGCCCCTTCCAAACCGACCGGCTAGATCCGCCACTGAACTTTCCACAGTGCTGCGGTGGACGGCAGCGACAGTCAAAACTAGCCGCTTGCATGGGCAGCGACAGTTTTTATAATGAGACGACACCAAGTCATGGCAACTGGTTACTTCACCTCTCTGTCGGATGCGGTAGCTCATTCATTGATAATTATTTATCCATATCAGATGTAACTTTGCACGCATATTCCTCAGATGGCAGGTAGCGCAGTCGGAAGGGCGCTTGACTAGTTAGTAGAGGAGAACGGGTTCGATTCCCGAGCGCCGCAATTTTAAATCTTCCGTCAGTGCTGTTTTGCAGTGTTTGTGGCGGCGTTTACGCAGGTGGCAGAATTATGCATAGGAGTATGATCTTCATTAAGTCTCTTCGCGAATTCAGGAATGTTATTGCCAGATTGTTTAATCAATATAGGTACTATTTGTCGTATTATATGTGCTTTAGAAATTGCCTATATTTAAAAAAATGAGAGCGACAGCTTTCAGTGTTAAACATTAGGTGGGCGACAGGTTTGAGGTTTTTTCCTCCCCTGGTTGTCAGCGCTCAGAGCTCGTTCGTGGATTAGGCGGGACACAGTGTAGTTAGTCAAAGCGCGTCAGACTGGTTGCGCACTCAAGCTGTTCAGGCTGTAATTTATAACATCCGCCAATACGCTACACATTTTTCAAAATTCAGAAAATTCAAAAATACCGAAAAAACACTTAATTGCAAACTGTGCCCGACTTACCAACCGCACCGTGTCGAAACTTTTGAAAAAAGAGGCATCAGATGACTGCGTATTTCCGGTGTTGCGGCTGATCCATCAGTTAATTTGGAATTATGGCCTCTGTAACAATTGCTCCATGTTACATCTGACCCCAGTCTCCCCTACGTTTTTATTTGGCCTTTCTCATCGATTCCTTGAAGTTGAAAATTGGGAAAGATTATATATTTGGCAGAATCATCAAACTGACTCCCAAGAAACCCTTCCAACAGGGAAAGAGTTGGCGACACCACATGACCCTGGCGGTTGGTGCGTCAATAAGCCCCCAAAAATAATAAAGTGGTTTTTGCACCACATTCCCTAGCTAATTTTGACGGCAACAGCCTCACACCATAGTAAGTATGTACATAAAACTTGTCTGGATTTTGATTATAAACCACATGTGTTTAATACTTTGGGAATATACTTGGGTTGCCACACAAAGAAAAATAAGAAATGGTTCATTCATTTGAAATACATTGCGGGAGCTTCAGGGCTGCGAGGCTGACCATTTTTTGGCCAAATGACTGGAATTTGGCCTTTTTGTCGTGTTTGGCTGGGAGATTTTTTCGGTTGGCCCTTTCTTGGAATCTGGCCTGTTGGCCCTTTTTTCTGAGAGCTGGGACCCAAGCTATTTTTGGTTTGATCCTTGCATAAATATGGCTCCTGTTGGCCTTCTCTGCTCTTGAATAAGACGTTCTGACACCAAAATAGCAACAGAGCAGCAGAAAAACTGTTATGGCGGTGGGAGGGACGATCCACAAAAGGGACGGCCACCTAAAACCGGACGTGAAGGATGCGATACTATAGGCACCCTTGGGTGAAAAGTTTATGACAAAGTGCGCCCTCTGATGCTACACCACCCTCCCCCCCCACCCCCACTTACCAAAATCTTAGATTTCCCACTGTTCAAGAGCAAGAAATTCACAGTTGGAAAAGCAGGAAAATTATTAAATGATAGCGGGGACTGGTGCGGCCAAGATAATTGATGATGCTTAATTAGTTCTAAACAGTGATACAAGTCGTTTTTCTGTGGGTTTATGACTACTGTTAAGGGTTGTTTTAGCCGCAAATCTGGCTTTTGTAGGCATATTTGATTTTGTTTTTGCCATTTCAGTTATAAAATTGAACCCTTTTTGCCGCTTTTTCCAACTCAGGTTTGACCTTTTGCCGCCGAAGAAAACCTGGAAGTCCTGAGCAGAATCTATAATTTATGGAATTAGAATAAAACAAAAATTTGGAACACATTTTTTATTACTACGGCGTCTAAGCTTTATTAAACCCCCCCCTTACCCCCTAAATGAGGTATTGATTCCCTGAAAAGACTATAATGACCAGCACAAGATTTTCATGGAATATATGACAAATGCATCGAATTCTGAGTTGTTTCCAAGGTCTCTTCTATGTTCTTTTAATTTTGTTTTTAGACCCCTTCCTGTTTCACCTATGTACGATTTCGTACATGACCCGCACGACACCTGGCACACTACACGTCTTGGTTCTGAGTCATCTGAACTTTCTTTTTCGCTAAGGTACTACTAACTTTTTTACCGGAACAAAATGTTACTTTGCAACCCGTTTCTTCAAGTTTGTTTGCAATAGTTTGGGCTGGTTTGCAGTAAGGTATTGTTAGAATTAAACACAAATCAAAGCAACACAAAAATACAAGGTGAAATAATGATTATATAAAGTATGCCTCTCACCTTCCAAGAAGTTGTGGCTCTTGGGTGGCCCAGCTGCTGGGGTGTCGCAAACAAGGCCAACGACTAAGGTAAAGGTGAGAGACACGTGAAAGAGTAACGAAAGGTAAGGTGCGGGGAAGGACTGGTTAAAGAATAAGTTGGAAGTCGCTGCCTTACCGTTGTTACCGATATTGAATATGTTCAAAATATTGTTGACTGAAAAATCCTATTGAAGATGATCTTGAATCTGAATACTGGACACTGACTGAGCGCAACACGTCCTCTCGATATTAAATGTGGCGGCAGAGAGGGAGTGGGTCAAGGTCCAGCAACACTGCCCCTCCTATAAATACATTTTGAAGGACGAACAGATATTATCGCCTGAAAAGGTTTACATATGGAATGTCTGAAACTATTAAATTGTTCTGAATATAAATGTGGTAAAATGTGACCCTTGTATATTATGATGCAGATATATGACGGAGAAATAATCAATCAGAGATGCAAAGAAACAACCGTATCGAAATAGAAATGCCAAGAAATCTCGAATGTCCCCAATGATTGCAAGTGTGCGGGAAAGTTCCGACAACCTCCCCGGGCAACACAGCCATAAGCATCAATGTTTCTGCTTTCAATCGCATAGAACAACGTGTGCATTCATGAAGACTAATGATGACCATCGGAATCACAACGAACATTTGAACAGTGAAAATGTGTGGACAGGGAAAAAGCTCCTAAAGCAAGGGCAGCTTTTCTTTGATGAAGGCGCGACACCACCTGGCTGCTCCGCGAACTGGTCTTGCTCTGTCTTGAGGTGTCATTCTGTTTCCGTCGGCTGAAGGCCCTAATGAAGAAGCATCAGGAACATAGATAGCTTGAGGCTGATGATTTCCTGAATGTGTTATTGTCAGTTCCATGGGATGCAAGTGACAAATCGAATGCTGACAGGCGCTCCCATCAGAGCGTTTGAGGATGGCACTCCGTATCTTGTCATCGCTACTACTTCTTGAACGCAGCCCATTAGCCAGAATGGGCGCGACTTATTTGGTGTCTTGATAAGGACACCAAATCTCCAATCTTGATGCGATCCTCCCAACGAGACTGATGAAGATTTCTACTAGCCTCGCGAAGGCTCAGCAAATACTCATCGTTCCACAATTCTCTGAAGCTTTCTGACGCTCTCTGCTGCAAAAAGGTGTCTGTCAGCTCCCTCTCTGTTATGGGACTGTAATCCCAAGGCTCAGCCAGTTCCTTGCTGTAGAAGGCGCTGTGCCCCCCATACAGAGACAGAAAAGCTGCAGGTGTGATGGCTTCCAGGTCTCGTTCTGTGGATGATCTGTAGGTCAGAGGACGCGAGTTGACAGCACGTGAGATATTGCTGAGGATAGTCATGAGTTCGAAATAAGTCAATCTGGCGCGTCCCACGGCCTTATGTAAGCAGCTCTTCACGACACGAATCAACCTTTCCCACATGGCGCCGATCCACGCAGAATGTACGGGTATTCCCACGTGCTTGATGCTGTTCTGGTTCAGGTGTTCCTCAAATTCTGACGAAGTCAGAGAATCCGCAAGCATGTCGCCCGCTGCAATGAATGTCTTGGCATTGTCGCTGTACAAATGACTGGGCACGCCATACCTGTCAGTGAACCTCTGAAAAAGCCTAAAGCTCTGAACTGACATGTCTGGAAGCAAATCCAGGTGAATGGCTCGAACTTGTAGGCACGTGTAGATGAGAATGTATATCTTCTGGGACTTCCCACTTCCACCCTTCACCCATAGATGGCCTGTGTAGTCCACCCCAGTGTGAGCGAACGGTTTAATGAACTCCAACTGATTCTTGGGCAAGTTAGTCATCTTCGGATAAGACAACGCCAGAGCATTGTAATTCCTGCATATCAAGCACTGAGACAGCACTTTCTTCACTGTCTGGCGAACACGTGGAACCCAGAATCCCTGCCCTGCAATCTCAGGTGGTTTACCACAGTCTGTACTCCCAGATGCAGACACTGACGGTGGAAGTCTTGAATGAGAAGGTGAGTCAGATGATGATCCTTACCCATCAGAATCGGGTTGACCACACCATAGGCGTGATCAGATTTGTGAATCCGCCCCCTGGATCGAGTCAATCCCTCTTCGGCGATGAACAGGTCTAACTGGTTGACCAGAGGCGGCACTACTGATGCACTCTGACTCGGTAGATTCAGGTACCCTAGTTCCGACGGAAAGCTGGTCTGTTGTACTTGCTTTATCCAGTACTTCTTTGCTGCTTCTTCAGGGTCTTTGGCACCATGCCGCGTTTTGAAGATGAATCTGAAGACGAGTGATGTGATACGAATTACAGTACGAAACTTTGAATGCTTCTTCACTTCTAACAAAGGCTCAGGAGCCGACTGCTCCGTCGCTACGTTGACGTGCTGTGCTGACGCCTTGTGCGAATCAGCTATACGTCCTAGTGAGTGTCTCGGCCACTCACTCAAGCTATGAGATAGCCATGACGGTCCATGAAACCATAACTCTGAATGCCGATTGAACTCACTAAACGACAGACCTCTCGTGATCAAATCAGCTGGGTTGCTCTCTGAGGCAACATACCTGAAGATGATGTTGTATCCGTGGTCAGCCTGCATCGATTCACACATACCAGTGATGTCCTTGACTCTGTTCTGAACAAAAACACTCATGGTTTTTGGTTCTCTGCTCAAAATCCATGAAAGAACTATCTGAGAATCAACCCCAACCACTAGGTTCTGGAAGTTGATCTGAGAATAAGCCTTCAGTAAACTGGGCAGGCACTTCAAGCTGATGTATACTGCTAACAGCTCTAGTGTTGGAATACTCCTTCCAGGCAACGGAGCTACTTTGGACTTGGCGAACACCAATGATGACTGAGTACCAGACAAAAAATATGCTACAAATCTATAACACACTTTCGATGCATCTGAAAACACAAACAGCGAGTTGTCCTCCTCAGTATTGATCACGATGCGTGGAACTGACATCTTCTCCAGCAGACTTAGATCAGAACTGAGTTCACGCCACTGGGTCTGATGCGACAGAGAGACCTCTTCCTCCCATCCTAACTTCTGCTGCCAGAGCTCTCACAAAAGGATGCGGCCTCGGGATGTCACAGGACAAAAGAGACCAAGAGGATCGAACACCCTGGATGTTTGCGACAGGATCTCGCGCTTGGTAGAAGCTAGGCCGTTGAGATGTGAATGAGAGAGCTGGATTGAATCACTAGCTTTTGAGTACTGGTACCCCAAAACCTTCTCGGAATCTGAGCTGTGTTGCACGCCTGTGCCGTCAAAATCGATCTGAGCTTGCACTTCCGAATTGTTAGTGCTCCATGAACGTAGGGTGAACCCGCCTTCTGACATCCGCTTCCTCGCTTCTGTATACATCCACAGAAGCTCGTGGTCATCGTTTCCTGTCACAATGTCATTGTCCACATAGAAGTTACTATAAAGAGATGATGTGCACTTATCATCAGGGTACTTGGCAGCGTGAGTTTTGATAATATTGTGAAGTATGTAGCTAGAGGAAGCGAACCCAAACACTATAGTTGTGTACCGGAACTGTCTGAACTGGCCCTCTTTCCGGAGGAAGAAAGAGAAGCGATTCCTATCCTCCTTAGTCTTGATCTTGATTTGAAGGTATGCCTGTTTGATGTCACCAAGCAGTGCATACTTTTACATACATACTTCTGAACTTAAGCATCAACTGAGTCAAGTCAGACATCAGGTCCAATCCAGGGAAGGCCGCCTCATTCAGGGATGGGCTTTCGTCAACCTTCAAAGAGCAGTTGAATACAGGCCTGACCTTAGTCGTGACTTGATCTTCCTTCTTGATCACTGGTCTGTGAGGAATCCAAACATGCTTGTCGAGATCCTCACTCTTCACAACGATCTCCTCAATGATTCCACCCTTGAGTTGCTGATCAAACACAGCTTCATAATCTTTCAAAATGCCTTTACTCTCCAAAGACTTCTCCACTCGGCTGAGCACAGACAGAGCAATCTGATGATTGGATCGAACGGCCTCCACTTTACCCTCCTTCCAGGGCAATGCCACCTGGTACCTGCCATCCTGGAACTGAATGGCTTCATTAAATTTGTCATGTTGAAGCTTATCGACTGAACACACCTCCTCCTGACTCTTCGGTAGGCCAATGGATTCCAGACTGAAGAAGTATTCTAAACCTTGCTCCACCACACTATCCGATGAGCAGGCTTTTATGATGCTGAAATACGACTTAGGAGGCTCCATGACAAGACAGACGAACGCTTCATTGACACTCTGATCTTCGTTGCCTCCTTCAGCAGGTCCATAAGGTGACGGTATCTGCTCAGGGCGCAGGAAGTGCTCCACGTGTCCGAATGGAATAACCCCCTCGCTTGTACTGAATGCTGACCCATTGACACATGAAACAAGCTTGAACTCTGACATGAACTGAATTATGTCAACTCCGATTATTCCTTAAAGCTGAAGCGAGCTGGAATCAGTGAACATAACCTCCTTGTTGGCCAACACAAAACCGTCCTGCTCAATGTTGACAGCTGCTTCCCTGAGACTATCTATCTGAACCTCAAACTTGAGATCCCCATCGAAGAGAACTGGCAGGTCAACTCTCTTGCCACCTGGCAGATACACCTCCAACATGGTCTCAGAGAACGTCTTCCTTCCTGAGCTCGTGAATGTCTTAATATCACACTCTACCTCTGACATACTAGCTGAATCTAACTTAAGCTCCTGCAGGATCTCCCCTGCTAGGTATGATCTCTGAGATCCAGTATCAAGAAGACATTGCACAGTGGCCATGCTCTTGCCTCTGCCTACCCTAACAGACACAGCCGACAAGATATAGGGCTTACTACTACCCTGAGAACTGAAACACACATTAGCAGATGCGGTAACGAGGTAGCTGGCTTCACACATGTTGCCAGATAGAATCACAGCAGGCCAATCTATGTGACGTAGGGGTCGGTGGAAGAGCCGATGGAAGTATTTTTACTAAATTTTCATTATAATATAACATATGTCTGAAGTTAATAAAGTTCCGAAAGAACACCTCTCCCTTTGTCGCAAATATTTCGGGAGATGGGTAGCATGGACAGGCACTGGATTGCACAGAGAACCAACAAACATTGCAATGAGCATGACAGCACACGAAATAACGAGCCGGACATGCATAAAAAGGGTAATTTAAGTGCCAAAAATATGAATCTGAGTGGTGGCCAAAATGGGTTATTGCTAACCTATATTCTATTTTTCCGTGATGTTGTATTTTAAATATGTTCATTGTTGTTGTCGTGTTCAGTTTGATTCATTTGATTCAATTAGTTTCAAAGTATCACAATTTTTAATGTTAGAATCTGTGGTGCTCCCTCCCAACTAATCCACATAGGAGTGGTACCTCTGACCGTCTACATCTCCCTTTTTATTAGTGCGGCTCTCTACATTTTCCCCCTTTCTTGTTACTGGATGGCTTGCAACTAACCTTCATTTATATTCGGCGTTAAGTTCTTATCAATACCTCAAAGTACAGTTCCAATCAATACCTCTATTGAAACCCTCAAAGTCCAGTTCCATCAATGCATTCACAAAAACCCTCTAAACTCAAGTGTTCTGTTGAACTTGGCAATAAAATATCTAAGTCTCCTCCTGTCAATCCTCAATACATGCCCATTATCACAATGAACACATGTCTGCCCGGTATACTTGCTCGTCTCTGACTATCATTTCTACCTTATCGTGAGTGGCATAAGCTTAATAAATAAAATAATAAAAAAAGTCCGAAAAACATTGAGCCAACAGCGATGGTGATGGCTGGGCCAGCCATTCCCCAGATCGGCACCATGGTGTACCGACCGCTCCCAATTTTCAGGCGTTAACATACAGTGCGGGGGCGTCCCAGGCCGCATCTGCTTCCAAGGGATTCGTCAGGATAATCCTGGCAGCCGACAGGGTCGCCACCCTGCCGGAACTGGGTAGCCGCGCCGCTACCCAATTGCCTCCCCTCATGATCCTAGGAGGAAATCGGGCTAATCCCGATACTATCAGGGTCTATCCTGATAGGGTTGACTAGATCTGCATCCAGCCAACCTCCTCTATCACTCTCTTGTTACTGCGGACTTCTGCTACGACATAATACTTCTACCTGGGTATTAGCGCCAACATATAGTTCATTCTAAGATGAACTATATGTCCCCTTTCTGACGCTAATCCCCTCCCTAGGGGATCGTCACCGCTCCTAGGTCTTCGGACCGAGATCGTCATCCCCCGGCATCATCCACTTCTTCATCATCTTCATCATCTTCTTCAAAATCTGCCCGTGGCAACAACAATAAAATTTGCGCCCATGGTAAATCCCGAGGGAGTTGTACACACCAGTTACGTCCCGCGAGCCAAAATGGAAGTGTGGTGTAATATCGTCATTCTTCATCACCTACTTATCATTCATCATCACCATCGTCGTATCATCTTCACCAATAACTCGCTCCGGTTGAGCCGAATCCCTGAGAAGGGGGCATCTTCTGTTATCTTCTGCTCTGTATCTTGCGCGCTCCCTAACACACCAGGGATTGACATGCCAAGGATGTCGTCACCTATCCCCCTTTTCATTCCCCGTCCCAAGCTAGATGGAAGGGTCATCTACACTTGAGGGCCCAGATCTTTTTAACGGGACCAATCTTTGAACAACTCGCCGGAACTCGATAATGCGGAGCCCTGGATACTCTGCAACAACAAAAAATCGGCACTGCGGTATCTTGGGAGCAAAATGATAACTTGTACGTCTCCACCCCACAGCCATGGTGTCTATCGGTCCTTATACTAACATCCATACAATTTGGTCGTTATCATTCGATAAGGATGATAGAAGAATATCATCATCATCGAGCGAATGATGACTTCATTTGCTCACCCATTCTTTCTATCCCCCTCTTAAATGGCTGTAATCCCTATTCTAGACAAATTTCCTCCACCCTCTGATATATGACGCCCAAATTATCACCTCTAGAGAAGTCCCAGGTAACAATCCCTAAAGTAAATTAAGTGACCTGTTATTATAAGGACACCATTAATTTACAGCAATAATATAATTAGTTACCGAGTTCTTAGCGGGTCGCCAGGACTGTTCCACAATTTCTTCCCCAATTCCAATCTCCTAATCTTATCATTCGCCACGCGGGCTCGCTCATCTCCATCTCACGAGCACATCTTCTGCTTAACTTTACTCTTAATCAATACCCTCATGATAGTCGTCACTTCTATATACGGGCAAGTATACCGGCTCCCTAATATTTTAACTTTCCTAACTTCAACTCCATTTAATCTAATAGTCATCCATTATAAGATTACAGTTTCCAGTCATCTATACTGATGATCTTTGCTATTTTCTTTAAAAAATCGACATAAGCGAGAGCAACCCAATCCATTAATCAGCCATTCGCTCTTTCACATATCCTTAATTGTATTGTCCGAACATTATTATTTACTTAAGCTCATTTATTATTTTACATTCAGCTCAACAGGGCGATGGTCCGAAGCCTCGATGTGATATTTGTGGGTCAAAAACACCAACAGTAGATGCCATACCAGCCTCCGCCGCGGTAATTAATCATAAATGTAGAGGGACTTACGAATCGTCAGGTATATATAAAAGCTCGAGCTGAGTACAAAGTAAATTAAAATCCCCCAACCATCATTCACCACTAACACTAACATTGACATAATTTAATTTTCCTTCTCCCTATAATGATGTAAATATCTAATAAACAAATATAAACACAAACGAGCTTCAAAAAAAACAAATGAAGCCATCTGAAAAATTATAATATTTTTTTCTGATATGATCATCACTGTGTAAGCCTCTGTATACCGTGAATTTTCGTGCAAGGATACGAAGCAGCAGATAGAGGCCGGAGATAAAATGAATAGATGAAAATATAGAATAGAATTAAATATCAGAAAATAAACTTCAATGTCATTTACAATCATCAATAATTTACAATAATCAATGAATCGCATCATCAATGTTCATTCACCATTTAGTACGTACGAAAAAGCCTGAAGTTCAAGTATTAACACGCGCATTGACGGGGGTCTGAGCCACCTTCGCATTGACGGGGGGAGTGGGTACCCGTCCCCCTAAGATCTCGAGAACCACGGTAGGTAGCGAAAAACGGTAAACGGCGTTGGACTGCCCGTCCACTTCTCCATCGAAAACATTTGAACCATATTTTCGTTAGGTCACATTTGAGGTCACGGAGGTCAAACCATGCCGCCATAGGGATAACATGTAAATTAAGTTTTTCGGCCATTACATCTGAACAAGTAAAGATAGAGCAAAACGAATTGAACTCTATGAATCCTCGCAGCAAGCCAAATCGAATGATATATAATTTGACCTTGCTAGGTCAAATCAAGGATTTGACCTGACCTGAGGTCAGGTCAGGGTCAAATTATATAAATGCATATCATTAGAACTGCAAAGCTCAGGCAAGTCTAATGCAGCTAAAATAAACGCTCTATCGCTATCCGTTACTGAGTTATACAGTAAAAACCATTTTTCCCATGTATTTCCAATGGAGAGGTCATGCCTGGTACCTGACCTTAGGTCATCAATATCAAAAATACCAGAACATGTTTTAGAGAACTCAGTGGGGCCATTATGTGATATGAGTTTCAATGGGATAAATTCACCCTGCTCTGACTTATGCTATCTTAAAATTTTTTTGAGGTCGGGTCACTTGACCTGTACTGGTGACCTGACCTGAGATGACCTAACCTTAAAATTTTCACAGAAGCTGTAAAAGATGATGAAAGAAAAGGTATGCCAAGTACGGCGGCGCTACGCGCCGCCGTTTTTCTGCTATCTCCGAAAAACCCGAGGGGGGCGGGTACCCGCCCCCGTCAATGCGCGTGTTAATTTACGTTAATGATGAAAAGTAAAATTAAAGGAGTGAGAACAAACACATTTCACTATCAGTTACTCCATTACTGTGTATGCAAAATATCAGCGGAGATCTAAAATTTATATGACATGACCCATCATGTTACATGAGAACATGTTATCCGTTTTCGGTTATTAACCAAAGATACAGAGCTGTAAAAGGGGCTGATAAATGCTATTGCAAAAACATGTATAGCCGTGTGTACCTGTTAACATCTAAAATTGTCTTATATTAAAATTAAACAAAGGTCTGCTAAAGGATCGTATATAAAGAATAATTAAACTTACTCATTTAGTATGGATACGCATATCTATCTTTGCGCCAATTTTTGTCATTATTCTTCAATATCTTAATATGCACGGAAGTACCTATACAAAATATAATGTTCATGCCCCTAAAATCTGGAAATGTGAAAACAGGCAAAGAAGCTGGAAATATTCTTCACCTCGCAATTGCTGCTAGAAAGGCCACTATCGATCTGTTTTTTGTTCTATAGACGTGTTCGATTCTCCCCAAAATCTGACCCAGTGTAAAATAGCTTATGTGATGCGTTATAATTTGATTCCCCTTCTCATAGACTTAATTTCATGTCGAGTACTCTGTAATACATCAGTGCATTGAACGTGCTGTAGTTCAGCTCGCACCCGTGGTGACCACAGCCTGCCACTGCCGTCGCACGCGCCGCGTCAGCAAATGTCTCCCCGCCGCACCGGCGGACGCCGTGACGTCACAGGTCACCGAGACACTGTCGGGTCTGTATGACCAAATAAAGCTATGTAGAAGGGGCTACAGGTGACGATACATCTAAGATGCATCCTGAAGGGATATGTTCCAAAGAATTACCCAAAGGTATTATCATAAGTTTTGGACACAATATTAGAGACTCTCCTATTAATGTCGAAACGACCATCGCCTCCGTTTCACTTTCACTTACGTATGTTAATCTTCTCGATTTCTATTGAATGATAACCAATATGATTTACATTACTTTACCTTTCACATACCTTGAACGTTACACTTTTTTTAATCTTTCTCACATATGAATACATTCAATTTACTTAATACTCATTTTGACTTGTGAAGTTCCGATAATAAAGAGGGGGGGTTTGTGTAACATTTAAATACAATTGGAGATAGATTTTTCTCATCAATGGCATCATACTTTAATTATATCGATGTTCGAGCTAATAATTTCAACGTGCTATTCACATTCCTGAAACGTCGACGGCAATCACGAGATTCAGCCTGCCTATGCACGGTCCCATTTCACTATAATCTTGCCAACGAAATAACACACATAAAACAAAAATCTTGCGGGACTTGCCGGTCTTCCTGTGCGTGTGGAGTGGGCTCGTGCACCCTGCGTTTTCCAGGTTCCTGTTACTTGGCAGTGCCCTGGGCATAATTTGTTGGAGGGTGGTCTCAAAATATTTACCAAGAAGCTTAAACATCCAAATTGGCAACACTAATGTTACAACAATTAGCGTAAAAATCAGCTCTAGTTTATTAATGCAACATAAATGGTTTACTTAATCATCTACTCATTATTATTCTGCACTGTTTTCAACGTAATTAAAATCAGGGCGCAAGTTTCCATATATTTGGGGGGGGCTCGAGCCCCCCAATGCTCGGAGAAGCCCCCCAATGACCCGACGAGCCCCCCCAATCCCAAGTTGCGGGCCCCTGCGGACAGAGCCGGGCCCCTGCCACGATTCCGGGCCCCAGTGGTCTACTTGGGCTAGCTTTGGCTGAGACCAGGCTCCCTGGCATGCTTGCGGGTGCCCTGTGGGCCATCCTTAACCTCGGTGTCCGCAACCGGGCCCCTAACGATATTTTTCAGGTCCACTTTGACTGCAGCCGGGTCCCTAATTCCGGCAGTCTCGGGCCTCCTGTCATCCAACCGGGCCCTCTGTGATCCACCCGGGCCCCCTGTGGACTGCAACCGGGCCCCCTGTAATCCACCCGGGCCCCCTGTGACTGCAGCCGGGCCCCCTGTGATCTATCCGGCCCCCTGTGACTGCAACCGAGCCCCTCTTTGATTCACCCGCACCCCTGTGACTGCAAACGGGCCCCACGTGATCCACCCGGCCCCCTGTGACTGCAACCGGGCCCCCTGTCATCCACCCGGGCTCCCTGTGACTACAACCGGGCCATCTGTGATCCACCCGGCCCACCTGTGACTGCAACCGGGCTCCCTGTAATCCACCCGGGCTCCCTGTGATTACAACCGGGCTCCCAATCATCCACCCGGGCCCCTGTGATACACCCGGGCCCCCTGTGACTGGGACAGAGCCAACTGTGATCCACCAGGGCCCCTGTGACTGCAACCGGGCCCTCTGCGATCCACCCGGTCCCCTGTGACTGCAACCGGGCCCTCTGTGATCCACCCGGGCCCCCTGTAATTATAACCGGGCCCCATATGATCCACCCGGGCCCCATGTGACTCCAACCGGGTCCCCTGTGACTGCAAGCGTGCCATCTATGATCCACCCGGGCCCCCTGTGACTGAAACCGGGGTCCCTGTAATCCACTCGGGCCCCCTGTGACTCCAACCGGGCCCCCTTTGACTGCAACCGGGCCATCTGTGATCCAACCTGGGCCCCTGTGACTGCAACCGGGCCCTCTCTGATCCACCCGGCCCACCTGTGACTGCAACCGAGCCCTCTGTAATCCACCCGGGCTCCCTGTGATTACAACCGGGCCCCCTATCATCCACCCGGGCACCCTGTGACTGGGATCGGGCCATCTGTGATCAACCCGGGCCCCCTGTAATTACAAATGGGGCCCCCTATGATTCACCCGGGCCCCCTGTGACTCCATCCGGGCCCCCTGTGACTGCAACCGGGCCATCTATGATCCACCCGGGCCCCCTGTGACTGAAACCGGGCCCCCTGTCATCCACCCGGGCCCCCTGTGACTGCAACCGGGCCCCATGTGGTCCACTCGGGCCCCCTGTAATTACAACCGGGCCCCCTATGATCCCACCGGGCCCCCTGTGACTGCAACCGGGCCCCCTGTGATACACCCGGGCCCCCTTTGACTGCAACCGGGCCATCTGTGATCCACCTGGGGCCCCTGTGACTGCAACCAGGCCCCCTTTGATCCACCCGGGCCCCCTGTGACTGCAATCGGGCCCCCTGTAATCCACCTGGGCCCCCTGTGATCTACCCGGGGCCCCATGTGATCCATCCTGGCCCCCTGTAATCCACTCGGGCCCTCTTTGACTGCAACCGGGCCCCCTGAGATCCACCCGGGCCCCCTGTGACTGCAAACGGATTCCCTGTGGTCCAACCGGGCCACCTGTGACTGAAACCGGGCCCCCTGTCATCCACCCGGGCCCCCTGTCATCCACCCGGGCCCCCTGTGACTGCAACTGGGCCATCTGTGATCCACCGAGGCCCCTGTGACTGCAACCGGGCCCCCTATGATTCACTCAGGCCCCCTGTGACTGCGACCGGGCCCCCTGTGATCCACCCGGCCCCCTGTGACTGCAACTGGACCCTCTGTGATTACAGCCAGGCCCGTTAGGACTCCAACCGGGCCATCTGTGATCCACCCGGGTCCCCTGTGACTGCAACCGGGCCCTCTGTGAGCCATCCGGCCCCCTGTGACTGCAACCGGGCCCCCTGTAATCCACCCGGCCCCCTGTGACTGCAACCGGGCCCTCTGTGATACACCCGGGCCCGTGGGACTGCAACCGGGCCATCTGTGATCCACTCAGGGCCCCTGTGACTGCAACCATGCACTATGTGACTGCAACCGGGCCCCCTGTGACTGCAACCGGGCCCTTTGTCATCCACCCGGGCCCACTATAATCTACCCGGGCCCCCTGTGACTGCAACCGGGCCCCCTTTGATCCACCCGGGCCCCCTGTGACTGCAATCGGGCCCCTGTAATCCACCTGGGGCCCCCTGTGATCCACCCGGGCCCCGTTTGATCCATCCTGGGCACGCTGTGATCCACACGGGCCCTCTTTGACTGCAACTGGGCCCCCTGAGATCCACCCGAGCCCCCTGTGACTGCAAACGGATTCCCTGTGGTCCAACCGGGCCACCTGTGACTGCAACCGGGCCCCTGGAATTCACCCGGCCCCCTGTTATCCACCCAGGCCCCTGTGACTGCAACCGGGCCCTCTGTGATCCGCCCGAGCCCCTGTCACCGCAACCGGGCGCCTGTGATCCACCCGGGCCCCCTGTGACTGCAACCGGGACCTGTGACTGCAACCGGGCTCCCTGTGGTCCAGGAGGCGCGGGTCCTCTAATGCCACGGACGGGCCCTTGCCATGAGTGCGGGGCCCCGTGGTCTATATGGGCTTGCTGTGGCTGCGGTCGGGCTCCCTGGCATGCTTGCCTGGCATGCTCGCTTGGGTGCAGTCCCCTTTAGGGTCACCCATAATCGCTGTGTCCGCAAACGGGCCCCTAACGATATTCTCAGGCCCATTTTGACTGCATCCGGGGCCCTATTTCTGACAGTCTCGGGACCTTTTTGGTTCCTCTGTGACTGCAACCGGGCTCCTTGTATTCTGCCTTGGCCACTTTTAGTCTGCCCGGGGCCTTTGTAGGTGGTCTGGGCTTTTTGTAGTGTGCCTGGGTCCTGTGTGGTCCGCCCGGGTCCCTGTATTCTGCCCGCGCCCCTTGTGGGCGGTCTGGGCTCCTTTTAGTCTGCTTGGGCCCTCTGTGGTCTGCTCGGGCCCCCTGTGGTCTACCCAGCCCCTGCAGTCTGCCCAGCCCCTTGCAATTTGCCCGGGTGCCTATGGTTTGTCCGTGTCCCTGTGGTCTGCAAGAAATCACAGCACTAGCGGATCCAGGGGGGGTAAAGGTAAAATCGGGGGATTTGAAGCCCTCCCCAAATCCGCCGATTTTACCGATTTTTACGGATTTTCTTCAAACAAAAACCATATGTTTTTCACGATTTGGGGCCCCGTTGCCCCCTCCCCCACCGTCGGCCTGAATCCGCCCCTGATTCCACTCCTCCCACTTCGCTGTATCCGGGAACCCGTGCTATAATTTCAGGCTCCCTCTGGGCTACCCAGGCCTCCTCTGGCTCTAGCCGGACTCCTTGCCTTGCTTACGACCTCCCGTAGTTCACCCCCCCCACCGTGCGCAGCCGGGCCCCTTCCGATAAGTACTGGTTTAATACATTGACATGTTTGTTATTTTGGCATCTCTCCGCCGGCACTACTTTTCTTCATTGATATATTTCTAGGCATTTTTGTCAGAAATGTGCATGAAGTTTTCCATTTTTGTTTGTTCAAGTGGAATTTTAAATACAGACAAATTTAAGTCTCTTAAATTTGTCTGTCAAAAAGTGTATCATATATTGTCGTCAAATCCGGGTCAAATAATGTGCGTCCACCAGCGAATGGTAGCATCTTAATTTCCCGGGATTGTCAGCGCAGCGCGAAGGAATCTAAGGCATGCTCCTGGCTCTCTTGTCGCATTCGCCGAGGCGAATGATTTGCACAAAGTTTGCCTTGAACAGTAAAATTGGCATGCGTATGATTCAATCGGCTTGTGTCTACTCTGGAAAAGTTTCGTTAGGCTCTGATTTGGATTTTACGTTTGGGCTTTTCGTGTCAATCCAAATCGTGCTCCGATGCGCAGTGTTGAATGGCAAGTGAAGTGATTGTTTGCTATTAGCTCCTGTCGGGCTAAATTCTCAATGAGTGATGATCCCCTGTCCGGCTCCCCTGATGGCTAAATACCAAGACTTGGATAATCTTTTGCCCCCTATGGCCGCCAGTGACGTATCTAGAATTTGAGTAAGGGTAGGGGCAAAGCCTCAGGGGACAGGGTGGCACTTAGCCACCCGAAGGGCACACTTTTCACCCAAAGGGCGACCAATCGTCGCATCCTGGGGAAGGGGAGGGTTTGGGGGAAGTATTTCGTCCTCTGAAGCTCTTGGGTTTAAGGGGTGGCTGCCCCATTCGCCCCCCCTGGTGGCCACCCCATTCGCCCCGCCCCCTGGTGGCTGCAGCCGGGTCCCTGCTCCCAGTAGTTAATACCCTGTGGATGCAGACGGGCCTGCCATGGATGCGGTTCGTGTAACTGCAACCAGCCTCTGCCATGCTTGCCATGCGGGCCCCTGTGGTATCCCGGGCCCCTATTGGTCTGACCGGGCCCCCTGTGGCCTGTCCGGGCCCCTGTGGTCTGCCCGGGCCCCAGTGTGCAAAGTATGGCATTTTCGACGAGATCTCGTCGGTGTGAGTGCCCTTGGAGACAGGAGCGAGTGGTGCGAATTTTATCAGCCTGGTGCGAATTTGCAAGACTGGTGCGAGGAAGTTGACACTAAAAACTAAAAAAAAAATAATGACTGAATAGTTAGGAAGACACAGGAGGGGCCTTATAAAAAGTCCTTAACTAACTAATAAGAGAGGTAGTATTGCATCGTGTGGGTAGGAATGTGTGCGTTTTTCTCCCTGGTATATGGCAGATTGGTGCGATTTTTTTAGGCTGGTGGTGCGATAATTTTTGGATGGCTGGTGCGACTCGTCTGGCCTGCTGCCATACTTTGCAGACTGGCTGGGTCCCATTTGGTCTGCACGGACCCCTTGTCTGCTAGTGCCCATTTTGTTCTGATCGAGCCCCTTGTGGTCTGCCCGGGCCTTCTGTAGTTTTCCCGGAACCCTTTTGGTCTGTCCGGGCCTCTGTGTGGCCTCTGCGGACCCCCTTTTGTCCGTTCGGGGCCCCTTTTGTCTGCGCGGGTCCTCTGTGGTTTGCCCGGGCCCCTCCCAGTCTGCAAAGTATGGCACTTTTGGCGAGATCTCGTGGTGCGGACACCATTCAGGTGGTTCGAACTTGGAGCAAACAAATGCCCACTTTTGCTGTATGGTGCAAGGGAGCTCAAATCAAACAGCCACAGAGGTCTGAGAAGGGAGAAACTGGTAAAAACATCGAAATTTCCAGGTCAGTGAAATTTCTCACCAATGCTTGGTGTGAATTTTAGGCTGCTGGTGGTGCGAAAAATCTACAAGGCTGGTGCGGACTCGTCGGGTCTGCTGCCATACTTTCCAGACTGGGGCCCCTCTGTGGCTAGCCCGGCCCCTGTGTTCTGCTCGGGTCCCTGTGGTCTGCCCGGGTCCTTTCATCTGTCCAGGCCCCGTGTGGTCTGCCCGGGCCCGCTGCCCAGCCAGCAATTCCGACCGGGCCCAGAGCGGGCTGGGCCGGGCTCTGCCCGAGCCCTAAGACTCATAGCTGAGCCACATAGACTCGGGCTGAGCCCGACATTAGGTCGGTGGATGACAACTTGCCCGAGCGGTAGAGCCCGGTCTTGCTTGACCATGGGTTCTGCCCAGGCGCAGCGGAGCCGAACCTGGTCTGAGCCCATGTACGCGGGCTCTGCCCAGTCAAAGCCCAGCATATATCGGGCAGAGTCCAGCCAAATTGCTGGCTGTGTGTGGTCTGCTCGGGCCCCTTTTGGGCTTACCGGCGTCCTATGGTTTCTGGGTTCCTGTGGTCTCCCCGGCCCCTTTGGTGTGCTCAGGCCCTCTGTGGTCTGTCTGGGCCCCTTGTGGTCTAAGAATATCGTGCAGAAACTGAAGCTGTTGTGTTAGTCGCGTATTTGCAGGAGTTCCTTATTTGTGAGCAGTTTCGTGCCCCAGGTAGTGTATCCGTGTTCCCTGTTGCCGAAACCGGCCACCTGCCATGCTTGCGGGCCCCCTGTGGTTTTCCCGGGCAACGTGCGGCCGGTCCCATGCCTCCTGGAACATTCGGGGAAAAATGGATGGGGCGTGAGAAATTTTAGGCCCCCCATTCCTTTTGTACTGATCCTATATGAGGATTGTAAAGGGAAATAGGCAGTACCACCTATTCATAGTACCCCTTGACCGGTACCCAGTGTTGTAAAATGTCATGAACTGGCAAGGTGAATGGATCAGAAAAAGGTGTCTTGATCATGTAACATAAATATCAGTATCTCCGCTGATAAAGGAATTTCGCACTTCGATCTCTACCTTCCATTTGTATCAAATTATTTGCGATAATGCGATTTCGTTCCAGGTGTGAATGTTAAAATGGTTGGACAGTATAACCATAAGTCGGGTGCACAAAAGCGTAAAACAAAGAACATTCAATACCGAGGGGCTGCTCTGGCAAAACTACCCAAACTTTGTTCATTTTTCAGGTAACCTATGAATCTAGAATCGTCTTGCTAATTTTGCAAACTGTTATAAAATGACACCGATCATATTTGCATTTAATATCTAGCAACGTACGCGTCCACTTAAAGTAGTTCATATCACTACTATTTTTGGTACTTTGTAAGCTACGTTCATTTATCGACCGCAAAAAATTAAAACCCCAATTTAAAACTAACTCGGAAAAGTGCAATGTGTATAGTTTCCAGCAAAACGGTAAAGTAAGGTTGTAATTCCAATCCTTCTTTTCCTGATCATTATCTTCCTCGGCCAGCCCACCAGCCGGATCCCGTTTGCTAAAAGACCCTCCAGCATCCATCCCTCCTGCGTCGTCCGGGGCTGATCCCGTTGTGCCTCCGGAGGAGAGCATCCGCGTGGACGACGAAGACGGTAAGTAGGCACCTACTTGTCCAATATCCTTACATAGTTTGGCAGCTCGTTCAAAAGATTGGGTCTTCTGACTACTTTTTGGGCTAAATAGTGCAAATCAGGAACAGTGACGAATAGCGCGCTAAAAATTGTTATTTAACCTTTGCAGTCAGTTTTCGACAACAAACGGTCGAAAATACGTTTTTTTCGGTCACATTTTCATTAAAAAATACGGGCCCCCCATCATGTACGGGCCCCCCATCATGTACGGGCCCCCTTTCGAGCCGGGTGCCCCCAATCGAAAACATAAAGTTGCGCCCCTGATTAAAGTAATTATTAAGTCTAACGAAATACAAAGAACGACAGGCAGAAATTTACTGGGGAAATGCTCCTCATTATTTTCAAAATTTAACAAATTATCATAGAATTTAACAAATAACTGTCATTATTTTGGAGGGGAGGCTTGTGTCATTGGCGTGTGGTATTGTGCGATAAATGTTTCTCCTCCTTTGGGTCCCTTAATTACCCTTTTAAACATTCATCATGCATCAAAATTATCGCTATCAATTGCAGTGCGTGCATATTATATCAACATGACTTGTTTCAATCAAATTATTATTAATTATCAATGTTCTACTTGTTTCTCGAGGAACGATAATTAGCCTCTTATTTATTTGATGATTTATGCAAAGCAAATACTCAGAGAATCTTCCAGAATATGCGCTGTCAATTTATACGGACTCGATTGCATACAGACTCATCAACGGATACTGTCATAAACCACAAGGGTCGCGCCTGTAGGGTGTGTTGCAGTACCCCCTGCCCCAAAAATATATACTACTTACCACCAGCCGCTGCACCAGTCAGCCACACGCCGTCGCCTTTCTCGTAGCCAGCTCTCGTTTCCTCGGGACGGTGATTTCCCCCTTTTAGTACACTTTACGCGTTTCGCATTCCATTCGATACGTGTAGTGATATTGCAGAATAGTAAAACGAATTCAAGTGGTGTTACGCTCAATCCTGTTGCTGGTTCATTATAAAAGTTATTAAATATTAGTCCGTTTACGCATCTTACGTTATAAACGTTGAACGCGCTAGCACGTTAATCCTCGAATCAATATCTACGCTCAAGGCGGCAAGAACTCGGAAATTACTCAATTATTGCAGATTACTCTAACCGTTCCATAGGAAAAATTATCAAGTTTATTAACGTTACTTCTGATATTCTTTCATCGGTTCTCAGTCCTCAATTTTTTTCTCTCACCCCTTTAAAAGCTTCGATAGCAAAGCGGGAATTTATTTTTATTTTGGGCAGAGTGTTAGGCATTCAACGAAACAAAAATCGAAACGATGAGTTGCATCGCGATTCCGATAACATAAAAATCCAAATTAAAATCTACGTTACAACCTTGGTTAGCAATTAGCGTGTTAGTTTATGATGGGTTGGACTCTACATTCTCATACCTCACTACATCGAAAAATATACCACAGATTTGGTTGGACCTCTCGCAATAAACGTTTTTCGCTCTTGCGCCAGCTACATTTTTCAACATGTTTCGGAAATCCGCAGTCACCCAACATCACATCGTCCCCGATCAGACACACTTATCCCCCCGTTACTTTACCCATTTAACATCCTATGTAATATCTGTAATAGCCAAGTACCAAAATTAAATGCTTCGAGGTCTAGTTTCACTCCACGTCATACGCCAAATTCAATCACATAGTTCCACCGAAATCAATCTTTCTTCTAAAGTCTGGTCGAAAATTTGGAGGGGAACTAGTAATTTTGAACGGCTCGTTATTCCGGGTACTCACATTCCGTTGCTTTGTTGGTCCCCCCCCGGCACTTGCCTCCGCCGCCGGCGCCCGCGGCGACACCCACTCAGTGCCTGAGCCGTTTGCAGAGTCCCAGGCCTCCCAGACCGTGAAGGATGCATCCCCCTCCCTCCCTCAAGGGGGAAGGGTGCGAGTCCGTCGACCGATTGCACCGGAAATCGGCCCGATGGTCATACCTCCCCAGGGGGGATATGGGTAAGAAACCGTTTTTAATCTTAAATCCCCAAATAGGTGAAATCCATTACTCGTTTAATGATTTTTCAATTCGACATAATTTTCCCCCATTTATCAATTTTGACCCGCCATTGCGTTCTCAAATGGTAGCCCCGGTGCACCTCGTGACACACGACGCCACAATGCCTGCTGAGCACTGACTGCTGATAGAAGTGAGTCAGGTACCACGGATGCTGAGGCCTGGTCCGGGAGGCCTAGAAAGAGGGGTGGGGCGCTCCCTGCAATTTTCGACCAGGCTTATGCCTATGTTAATGTGTGTGACATAGCCTTCCAAAAAAACTAAAATTTGACGGTACCCAGCTAACTTATAACATTTCATACTTGGTGCCTACTGCACGCAAACCTCAAAATGTGTCACATCACATCTACATCATAAGTACCACAGTTCAAAAGCTCCTACGAATCAAAACTTCCTTCCAAACAAAAGCGCCACAGGTTGATCCAGATCGTAAGTGCCACTGTTCAAAGCTTCCTCCAGTGAAATATTCCAAGTGGTCTAGCTGTTTTTGGCGCTGCTGAAACATCCTTCTTTGAAATGTTCCTAGTGCCAAAACTGCTTTTTGCATTGCTGAGTGACACTTTTTCAAAAACCTTTGGTAATTTTTTAAAAATATTTCTACATGTAGCTCAACGTAACCAGACCTGACCTAACCTTTTCTCGACTCAGCGAGCTGGCCTGTGGCGCACCCAACTTACTGGTGGCACTTTTGCCTTCATCAGCTGCTGTGGCTACTGGCTACGCCGTGTGCCTACTTAACCTAACCAAGCCTAGCTTAGCCTAGTCTAGTCTAGTCTAGTCTAGCCTAGCCTAGCCTAGCCTAGCCTAGCCTAGCCTAGCCTAACCTAACCTAACCTAACCTAACCTAACCTAACCTAACCTAACCTAACCTAACCTAACCTAACCTAACCTAACCTAACCTAACCTAACCTAACCTAACCAGTTATGGTCAGCTCCAGTTGTGGTACTTGGAATATTGCACTGGATAAAGTTTTGAACAGTGGCACTTATGATATATATTAACCTGTAGCAATTCTAATTAAAGGAAGTTTTGATCCATTGGAGCTTTTGAACAGTGGTACTTTTACAGATCAACCTGTAGTTATCTGGCAACATGTGTGAAGCCACCTACCTCATTACCCAGACTCCCCACTTCAGGCGCGTAGCCAGGATTTCTCTCAGGGAGGGGCGGCGGCCCGAAAAGGGCCCCTGCGACAGCGCCAAAAGGGCCCTGATGGGTAAAAAGGACCCTGCTTGTTACAGAATTGAGTGCTGAAGAGGGCTTAAGAGGTCCCTGTCTGGTATAAAATGCCAAACTTGGCCACAGAGCATAGTGCGGGCGAGCCGCGCGTAGCGCGGCACATGTCCTCAGGGGGGCCCTTCGGGCCCTCAGGGAGGGGCGGCTGTCCCTGTCGCCCCCCTTGGCTACACCCCTGCCCTACCTACCCGCGGACACAGCGCAGATATGTGTGACTAGGCTTTGCAGAGAAAGCACGGATATGAAAGTTCAGCATTACGACCTGGACATGATGCAGACACATGTTTGGCACTGGTACAGCTTGAACACAGGTGCAGTTCATTACATCGCTTGACACGGTCTGTGTGAGTGTGAAACTTTGAACACTTGAACATGGAATGACCCACAACAGAGCAGAACTTGCAGGGTCGAGTCTTGGCAGGTTTGCCGTTTGGTGTGTTTTGAGTCTGGTAGTTCTGGAGAGACGCAGGCTCCACTGACTGATGACCAGAACCGCTGTGATTCCGCACTGCCCCAGCAGCCCCCATCAGGTTAGTCCTCGGGAAGGAGGTTGGGTTCGCTCTTCTTTGCTCCTCAAACACTTTAGGACGCCGATATGCTGAGCTTGTCCTGACTAGATTCTTGATAATCTCGTTGTACCCCTCACAGATGTCCAGACTGGATGGGTAGTTGGATCCAACACGATGAATGAGCTCCTTCTTGAATGCAGGTGGCAGCTTGTCAAAGACAATGTGACTCAACAGCTTGCAGCCTGCAGACTCGGGTATCATGAAATCCACACCTACTCCCTTAAGCTCATGAACAAGACCCCTGACCTCGTTTATGAACAGACGAGTACCAGTGTAGGTCACATCAGGTTTGGGGGACAGGGATGCCAGCTTGGTGAGAGTTTCATCTGTGATGAAAGGAATGTCTAGGAACTCTTCCTTGAGAAGCTGAATGGCAGTGCAGAAGCTGGAAGAGGAGATGGACAGGTGCTGTATGACCGAAAAGGCATACCCTCGAAGATATCCTTTGAGATACGACAGCTTTGCCGAAACTGAGATCCCTTGGTTGGATCCTACCACATTATCAAACTGCTGAAGAAAAGTTTGGAACTCAAACGGATTCTTAGAATCTCCCGAAAATGTACCACAACTGAGCGGAGGAGGCTTAACCTCCAGAAGATGTGGCCTGCTCGGACGAGACTCGCGCACTGGACTAGAAGTAGCCCTATCTTCAGGATCAGAGACAATGCGCTCAATGTCACACAACTCCTGGCTTGTTTCCAACTGATATTCAGTCTGCCTGTCTAGTTCTGCCTCGAAACATCCAGGATCCATGGTGAACATATCATGAGACTCATACTTTGAAACTATGGTGGTGTTCTGCACTTCAATTTCCTTCATGAGTCCCAAAACAGATTCCTTCTGATTGACAAAAAACTCCCGGAGAGTGAAGAGTCCTCCACCACCTGGTGTAGTTTCATCAGGATCAACGTCACTTTCCTCTTGTTGGTGGCCCTCATCATAATATCTCGCTTGACATCCTTCCTACAAAGCTCAACCGCTTTCTCAGCCTCTGGCTTAGAAAAGGAATCATCCAAGCGGCTCAAATCAACAGAAAAGCCCTCCATGACCAAAGCTACAAAGCTCGGAGCAAAACAAAAATCAGCCTCCGACCTGACTCCTGGGACAGCTGCTCCCACGAACACAAGGCAAAATAATGCTACACTTAATGCACTCACAACCATGACATGTCTAACATCATAGCAGGAGGAACAAAACATTTCAACGAAAAGGTGGACTGCAAGTGGCCAACCTAACTAGTGCGAGTGTGTGCGCTGGATTCCTACAGCTCTACCTTAACCACCCAATAACTTCTGTGTAATGCATTTACCTAATTTTTGCTGAAACCCCCAAGACTAGAAGTACAATTTCTTGGAATTTTTGTTAGAATTAAATACAAATCACAGCAACAAAAAATACAAGGTGAAATAATGATTATATAAAGTGTGCCTCTCACCTTCCAAGAAGTTGTGGCTCTTGGGTGGCCAAGCTGCTGGGGTGTCGCAAACAAGGCCAACGACTAAGGTAAAGGTGAGAGACACGTGAAAGAGTAACGAAAGGCAAGGTACGGGGAAGTACTGGTTAAAGAATAAGTTGGAAGTCGCTGCCGATATTGAATATGTTCAAAATATTGTTGAATGAAAAATCCTATTGAAAATGATCTTGAATCTGAATACTGGACACTGACTGAGCGCAGCACATCCTCTCGATATAAAAAATAATTGTTGGGATTTAACGACGCACCAACAGCCAGGGTCATATGGCGTCGCCAACTCTCACCCTGTTGGAAGGGATTTTGGGGATCAGATCGACTTATTCAGAGGCTCCGCCGGGACTTGAACCCGGGACCGGTGGCTTAGAAGACAAGGGTGCTATCCACTAAGCCACCTCATCCCCATTTCCTCTCGATATGAAATGTGGCGGCAGAGATGGAGTGGGTCAAGGTCCAGCAACGCTGCCCCTCCTATAAATATATTTTGAAGGACGAACAGATATTATCACCGGAAAATGTTTACATATGCAATGTCTGAAACTATTAAATTGTTCTGAATATAAATGTGGTAAAATGTGACCCTTGTATATTATGATGCAGATATATGACGGAAAAATAATGAATCAGAGATGCAAAGAAACAACCGTATCGAAATAGAGATGCCAAGAAATCTCGAATGTCCCCAATGATTGCAAGTGTGCGGGAAAGTTCCAACAGTATCGTAACACATCGTATCTGTTCCTTTTTGTTGGATTTCGCGGATCGTTTTCCTATATCTAGAGCTTTTTTCTTCATATCTATCAGAAATCCTCTCGGATATTTTAGCTTCGTGAACGATGTCATAATATGTTCTATCTCTTCTTGCAGGTATTCATCACTACAAATGCATACTTACCTTCGGCTATCACATAGAGGAAATTATTTCAAAAGCGAATAGGGCCTTGGGATTTCTCATCAGGTCACTCCAAACTGGAAAACACGGCAGGCCACTTCTTCAACTCGGTACAAAACTGGTTATTGGTGTTTACTGTGCACACGTTCGTTCTATACTAGAATATGGCTGTGTGGCTTGGGGAGGAGCTGCACAGACCCATCTAAAACGAATAGAAAAAATCCAATACAAATGTCTTATCTGGCTTTGCGGATGCTGTCGCATTAACAACATTTCTTTTGAATACAAAGACCTCCTTCGGCATTTCGGCCTAACTTCATTAGCTGGAAGGAGGATGCAACATGATCTTTTGTTCCTACGGAATCTTCATAACCACAAAATTGACGCGTCTTTTCTGTTAGAATGCTTTGCTCTAGCGGCTCCTTCCCGAGCCCTGCGTAACAGGATTCTCTTTCATGTGCCCCACGCTAGAGTTAGTACTGTTATGTCGGGTTTGTTTTGTAGATTGCCGAGGATCTGCAATGTGTTCTTAGATAAGTGCAGAGATGTTGATTTGTGGAACACCACAGCTGCTCAATTTCGAGCAGGCGTGATCCTTTATGCAGTTAACTGCGATTGAGCAGCCTTTTTCAGCCATTTTTTATCCGTTTTACTGTGCTTTTTTCTTTTATGTTGTTGCCACTGACATTGATATTTGACACCACTGTTTTATCACCATGACTTCATCTGTCATTGGGATGGTTCATGCCCGTTGATGATTGGGCAATAAACTAAACTAAACTAAATGCGGAAGGCCCTAAGAAAAAATCATAATACTACTCCTCGCTTCACCCTATCACTATGACCTGAGTAATAATGTATGCATTCCTTGTCCGTTGGCTTTCCATATACTTCGAATTTAACTTCGTTATTTCTATCAATCTTTGTGTCAAGGAAAGCTAGAGTTCTCTGATGTTCTTTTTCAATGGTGAACTGGATTTTAGGATCATCTGAGTTTAGTTGATTGAGTTTAGTTTTTAAGTTCATACCATCGGGGACTACAACTAATATGTCATCGACCTATCGAGCCCAGATCACATTTGACCCCATTATCCCCAGGTAATGATGTTTTTATTATTTGGAATAGTGATAAGTTTAGCGTGTCTCATATCAAAGCTTGCTTGTATACATTATAGAATAATTCAAGAAGCATTGTTTGAATATCCTCAAGAACGGTGCTTTTATAAATTCTGTCGCATGATCATTTTGCACAAAAAATCCAAACGATGGAACTCCAGCATATCTTGGTGACAGGTTCCTTATCCATTATCCATGCCATAGATGTTGAAGAAGACTATTTGCCGGAACGCGTTCATCTGTCTGCTGTGTTGGTTTAAGTGATTATAACTGTCAACCACTGTTATACATAAGGTGTGTACTCTCTTTGTTTAGGCATGATGCCCGAAAACCACGAGGGGACGAATTTCTCCCTCCAGCGAGCGCCTGTTAAAAGAAATGAATGGAATAAGACGCCTCATCAGGAATACAATCACTTTTTATTATTGATTTTGTAGCACTGTTTAAGTATCCTACAAATTTTGTTTTTAATCCCTTCACCATCAGAAGCTCGGGATCGATAACGAAGTATTTCTCCAAAATATGCAGCTATGTCCGCTCTTGACTTGACACTCTATCCCCATAGTTAGCTACTATCCACCCATGGTTAGAAAAGGCTGTTTTGCTCGCTGGCCCACCCCGGTTGTGTAAGCCCGGTAATGAACTACACTTAGTACAGTCTCTAGTCCCATGTTTCTGGACTGAGGCGAGTGGAGTGCCGAAAAGAACCGTTTGAACCAATAATAATTTTCATCAAAATAGTGGCATTCGAAGAATTGGAGAACAAAACCCAGAACAATATCAAGTAGAACTATCTTCACAGATTGTAAAATCCACTCAAATTACACTATAGCGTTTATATATGTGAGGGATCTTTGTTCTGGATGAAGTTTGATTGTGTCCCGAGTACTAGACTACAACGAAATATTTTCGCGGTCTTTGCCGTTCGAATTTCGGGCATTGCAACCCACCCAGGGTTTGGCAAATGACAAAATCACTTTTTCGTGAAAGGGCCTTTCGATAAATGTCAAACTTCATACAGCAAAACATAACAGAATTGGCTCTGCACCAATGCACCATTGCTAAAATACCGCAAAAAACGCAATGGAAAATATGAAATTGCAAAAAAGGTGCCAAACTAGGACTTTGCGGATTACATGCTTAAAATCTACGATGACGATGTAACATAAACAAGAAAAAAACAGGTAGGTGGTCTCTCCACAATCATGATACATTGGGTGAAGCAGGGTCTGGAAACGAGCACAGCTGTCAAAGCAACCCGTGCGGTCACCTTCCCGCTCGGACGCCGCACACTGCGCACACTCTTGGCATTACTAGCGGCCAAAACTCCTTCCGTGAACTTAAAATGTCTTGAAGGGCTCTTCATCTTAGCCCCAATTGAAAACTGCTCACCTACCAAAACCATGCCTATTTGTTAAGGCAATACTTAAGATGTGATGTTGTTGACCCTCAGAAGCCCCGAATTACACCGCCACTGACATTGTTTAGGAGTGGAATTTCAAGTTCTTCAACCCTGCACCCGTGGCCAGTGACGGATCTAAGGGGGGGCCAGGGGCGCACCCCCCCATTGGTGTCGACATTATTAGGCCGGTCCAAGAACCATATTTATACGGGATAACCAAAAGATCTTGGTGCCAGCTGCTAGGGCCGGAAGGCGTGACGGATCCGGGGCCAGGGGCCCCCCCCTTAGCTCCGAAGCGCCTCAGCATAGCTTAGCTCATATCGGGCGCCGAAGGCGCCCGATATGAGCGGCGCGCCTGTACCCATTTCGTGCGCCAAGGTGGTAGATACCACTTATTCCACTTGAATTAACACATAGTCCTTAAAACCATGGCAAAGCGCCCCTGCCCAAACACTAGACGCCTTTACTGGTCTTTTGCGCCCCAGTAAAATGTTGAAGATGAAATTTAGAAAGCTAACAAAAGCGCCCCGGCAAAGAAAAGGCGCCACTAGATAGCAGGATTGCGCCATGGGGAACTAATGCACCCCTGAGTAGCCTAGGTGCCCCCTGGATGAAGCGCCCCTGGGTAGCCTAGGCGCCCCCTGGATGAAGCGCCCCACCGGATATCATATGCGGCCTTGGCTAGGAAAGGCGCCCCTGGGCAGCAAAGACAAATCTTGGTAACATAGGTGCCCTGGACAGCATAAGCGCCCCTTAGATAGAAATAGGCACTTTAGGAAAATAAAATGCTCACCTTGGATAGAAGAAGGCGCCCTTCGATAGCTTAGGCGCCCGCTGGAAAAAGGGCCCTACGGATGTCATATGCACCCTTGGATAGCAAAGGCGCCCCTGAACAGCAAAGACAATCCTGGATAACACAAGTGCTGTGGACAGCAAAGGCGCCCCTGGGTAGCAAAGGCGCCGCTAGGAAGGCACATCTTCGATAGAAAAGCCGTCTTTGGATAGCCTAGGCACCCCCTGGATAAACTAGGTGCCCGAGAAGGAAAACGAGCGGCCCACTGGGAAGTACAGGCTCCCTCTGTATAACATAGATGCCCCTTATCCACCTTCAGCTGCCCTGGATTGGAGCAGCGCCCCTCAAGAGAAAAGTTGCCCCTGGACAAAAAGTCGCCTCCGGGTATCAAAGGCGCTCCTAGATAACATATGCGCCCCTTAGATAGAAATAGGCGCTCCAGGAAAGCAAAATGCGCCCCTTGGTTAAGAAAGGTGCCCTTGGATAGCAAAGGCGTCCCTGGACAGCAAAGGCAAATCTGGGAAACATAGGTGCCCTGGACAGAGTAGGAGCCCCTTAGACAGAAATAGGCACTTCAGGAAAATAAATGCAACCCTTGGATAGAAAAAGTGCCATTTGATAGTCCAGGCGCCCAATGGATAAAGCACCCACGGATATCATATTTGCACTTTTGGATAGCAAAGGCGCCACTGGACAGCAAAGACAACCCTGGATAACACAAGTGCTTTGGACAGCAAAGGTGCCCCTGGATAGCAAAGGCGCCCCTAGGAAGGCACCCCTTCGGTAGTAAAGACGCCTTTGGATAGCCTAGGCGCCCCCTAGATAAATTAGGTGCCTGAGAAGGAAAATGAGCGCCCCATTGGAAAGTACAGGCTCTCCATGTATAACATAGATGTCCCTTATCTATCTTCAGCTACCCTGGATTGGAGCAGCGCCCCTCAAGAGCAAAGGCGCCGCTAGACAAAAAGGCGTCTCCGTATATCAAGGGCACTCCTAGATAATATATGCACCCCTTACATAGAAATAGGCACTTCAGGGAAGTTAAAGGCGGCCTATGGTCAGGTCGGCGCCCTTTTCATAAAGCGCCCTACATATATCATATGCGCCCTTGGATAGCAAAGGCGCCCCTGGACAGCAAAGTTAACCCTTCTTGAAATAGATGATCTGGACAGCATAGGCGGCCATGGATAAACTAGGCGCCTGAGAAAGAAAATAAGCGCCTCACCTGAGAGTACAGGCTCCCCCAGGATATCATAGGTGTCCTTTCCAACTTCAGCTGCCCTACTGTCTATGGTTTGGCACACCTGTCCGACAGTCGCGCGCTCTGTTACAGGGCTCGAGCGCTCAATTTGAGCATGGACTGCCTTTAACCACATTTCATTAACCTATAACTGAAGGGTTAGTGCTCCATCGCTGCAACCGGGTGCCTTTTTCAGTATGAGCGCCCCACTTCCGAGAACGCTGCCCTCACCAACCAGCAGTCCTCCCCGCTAAGCAGATGAGCGCCTCTTTCTGATAACTAGGCACTTTATTTCAGTGTTCGAGCGCCTTATTTCAGAATTTTTATTCTCCATCTATTTTGGGCTCCTCCTGGATTGCAGAGGCACCCCCTCAAGTGCAAAGGCGGCCCTGAATAGAAAAGTGCGGCCCATGTTTGCAAAGGCGCTCCAAGATAGCATATGCGCCCCTTAGATGGAAATAGGCACTCCAGGAAAGTAAAATGCTCCCTTTGGGTAGCAAAGGTGCCCATTAACAGCGAAGGCAGCCCTAGATAACAAAGGTTCTCTGGGCAGCATAGGTGCTCTTGGATAAACTGGTGCCCGGAAGAGAAAAATAGCGCCTCACCGGAGACAAAAAGCACCCCAGTATAACGTAGGGGCATGTATTTCAATCATGTCTGTGATTGAAAAATACACCTAGACAGCATATGCGCCCCTGGATAGAAAGACACCCCTGGGCAGTAACAGCGCCCCTGGAAAGCAATAGTGCGCCCCTGTGGAGAAAAAAGCCGCCTCCTGAATAACCTAGGCACCGCCCTCGAAATATCAGATGCCCGTGGATAGAACAGACTGCCTTGAATAAAACAGCGGCCCTGGGTAGTAAAAGCGCCCTTTGATAGCATAAACGTTCCTTAGCAACAATATGGGCGCTACATGAGCTCAAGGTTCACGCGCACCTAAGCCCAATAATAGAGCAATCAATCGATGCCAAAGCACTCCTTTAAGCACGGCCGCCAAACTTCCTAAGAAGTAAAGGCGCGCGCCTCTGGGTAGCAAAGGCGACCCTCGACAGTGGTGTAGGTATTCCTGAATAACAGCAGCATCCCTTGATAAGAATAGCCCCAAGATGGCACAGGTAACCTAGTGATAGGAAAGCGCCCCTGAATATCAGAGGCATCCTCTGAATGAGGTGCCCATGGAGAACATAAGGGCGCCCTATGTATAACAAATTGCCACCCCTGGATAGTCTAAGCGCCCCTTGCATAGGGTAGGCGCCACTGGGTAGTATAGGTTACCTTGAATAAAAATACGCCCCTCAATATCAAGGTGAACCTGGATAAGAAAAAGCTCCCCTTGGGCACTGGGTATCAAAGGCACCCCGGAACAGCAAAGATACCCCTGGATAGCTAGGTTGCGTCCATTGGGGAGCGAAGACGCCCCTGGGTGGCACAGGTGCCTCATCGAAGCAAAGGCCCCTCCAGAGAGCATAGGTGTCCCTGATGAGCACAGGTACTCCTGGACAGCCCCTAAATGACGTTGCATAATGTTGCGACACCTATTATAACGTATGCTATTACATCAAAGTAAAGGTCATTCAGTGCTTAGATCAAGGCCACAGGTCAATTTTAAAGGTGACTGGCCTTGATGATCAACGCTTGATCAAAGGTCATTGGTAAGCTTGGGCACAGCGCTAGTTATAGCGTAAATTAGGCATAATATGTTGGGTTGTGCCGTAATAGGTCAATGACCTTAAAGGACCTTGACCCAAAAATTTCAGATATTGTTTAGAGCCTTCCCTTTTGGCCTCAGCCCTGTTCTTGGGGGGTGCTTGAACACCCCCTCGAGGTCTCCCAGTGGCACAGAAAAACGTTGGCGCGAAGCGACACAGTACTTGTCACACCTTATCATTGATCAATTCCGCAACTTTCCCTCAAAATTTAAGGTTGCGTCATCTCAGGCCAGGTCACCAGTGCAGGTTAAGTGACCTCACCCCAAAAAATGTTTAAGTTGGCGTAAGTAAGAAAAGGGTGAATCTATCGAATTCAAACTTGTACCATATAATGGGCCCAAAAAGTCCTAAAAAATTTATTCCGGGATTTTTCCCATCGATGACCAAGGGACAGGTACGAATCATGACCTCTCCATGGAAAATGCATGGGGTAAAACGGAAATTTTCCAAAAAATTGCTCTATGTCTGCAGACGCCGCTTGAAATACCTTCGGATTCCCCAAATCATAGTATCCTAGGCCTCTTTATCGGTTCATGTTGCAAGTTTAGACATGCTACCTCTGAGAGTTCATCTGGGGCTTCCTAAGCAGGTTTTAAGACTTGGGTCTATTGCTTTGCCGGAAATATTGATAAAACCCGTATTTTGATACCATTTCTTATTGTTATTGTGAGTTGATTGATATGCATACTGACTATGCTAGGCTAGATGGTGGCCTTGAACTAGCCTTAGGTCAGGTCATTTTTATGTTTTAACCTAGTATAGTCATATTATACATTATTTGATGATTCGCCGTAACGAGAGGAAGCGAATTGTGCCTAAAAATGATTCTAGCTCAACTCTGGCAGACGCTTGAGTAGAGAGACAGAGACCTGTTGTAAGCTTTGTCTCGGGGAGGGACCCCAGCGCTGATCGCGGGAAAAATCCCCAATGGCCCCCAGGGGCCCTCAGGGAGTCAGGAAATCTGGCGTGGGTGGAATCCGGTAGGAGGGATTTTGGGTCTCCAAAATCAGCTGAGGGGCCCGTGCCAGTTAAGGGGGCCCAGATAAGAGCCCCCGACGAGCTCATTTGACCTCAGTGCCAACACAGGATTCTCAGGACCAGTGTGGGGTGCCTACCTACTTAAACGGTTTCTAAATAAGCTCAGGGACTCAAAACTAACCCAGGGGTCCAATTTTCAACTCAAGGGGCCCAGACACTCTGAGGGGACCCTGCAGCAGCTCAGAAGGCCCATAAAACTAATAGGGCCAGACTAGCTGGGTGCCTCGACGAACTAGTGCCCAGATACGCACAACGGGCCCCAAACAAGCTGAAGGGATCTATATCAGTTAAACGAAAACGGTACCAACCCAGGGGACCCTGACCAGCTTAAGGGACACTAATCCAGCTTGGGGCTCAGAGCTCAGAGCTCCAGCTTTTAGCTCAGAGGGCCCAGGACCTGTTGAGGGGCCCTATGTCAATAAACGGGCCCCGAAAAGCTTAATAGGCTTCAGCAGCGACATATAGGTTTCAAGTTCAGTGTGAGGACCTGGTTAACTAAAGCGGTCCCAGATCAACTGAGGGGACTCGATATAAACTCAGGGAAGTCACCAAAAACTCAGGGCCCAGGGCCGCAGAGGTTCTGCGGCCTATGAGGCTCAGGTTAGCGTCAATCGGCTATTTCAGTATGGAGCCGTTAGCCAGGACAACTGTGATAAGTGGAGGTGGTGGATACGACACCTCAGTTTTCGCCATGACCGAAGATAACTGTATTATTTGCTCATCGTGCTTCAGTTAGTGTCAGTGGGTGCTTTCAGCATATTCTACAAAGGTGCCAGTCGTTAGCTGGCCCGAAATATGCTTGATGGTAAACGCGAACATGTCCTCTCTAAGAGGAAGCTTTCATGTAAATAAGCATTTACAAATCCTTTTTAAACGCGTTTTTCATTGACACTGGCCGCCTTTTGGGTGGTAAATTGGCCAGTGGCGGATCCAGGGGGGCAAAAAAGGCATTCCCCAAACGGAAAAGCTCGAGGCAAAACTATGTTTTTGACCCCCAAAGCGATCGACCTCCTTTTTCCCCTACTCCTTTTTAGTTTATAAGCATGATTTTTGTGTTTCAACTCTCAACTTCAAACAGACCATAAGTTGATAAGATGTTCCCTGGCCTGTCCACTCGAATCCGGGAAATGTAAAAAAACACTGAAGATTATATATTCGGGCACAGCCCTTCACCAGAATCATGGAGTAAATATCAATAATTCTCAGTTATAGTATAGCCAGCCTTGGATAGGAAGAAGTATCTCGAGCCCTTAGTTTTCACCCCGTGACGTTTTTTTTAGCTTTTCGCCTGAAATACCCAAAATGCTACCGGCAAGTGATATTGGTAGCGCAGCTTTTTACTGCGTGTTTCTTTTTTTGCTTTTCGACTTTGGTCTGCCCCTCCCAAACCGACCGGCTAGATCCGCCACTGAAATTGGCGCCCCTCAGGTTCGGCGCCCCCCAGGTTCGGCGCCCTCCGAGCTTGGCCCCCACCCTTAACGAAATCCTAGATCCGTCACTGCCCGTGGCAGGGGCTTTTTGGAACCGATTGAGAAATAGGGGTTGTGAATAGGCTCACAATGTCTCGGGTATGGCCCCTGATGTGTTCAGGGGCCAGAATGACGTCGTTTGGCATGACCACTGCTTAGATAAGGGTCTCCAAAGCCACCTTAGATAGTTTGAGAGTAGGCTGCCTCCCGAGTGCAAAAACACCTATCGACATAGTAAGGAAGCTCAGGACGTGCCGCACGGGACTGTTTGTACCCACTCCTCCTCCAATGGGGACAGACTGGGGACCAGTGCCACCTCACCTGTTCTTTAGCTTCACTGCGCAGCCTTCTGGTGTGAAGTATTCCTCCAGCTGTCGGCTGGCTGCCTCAGCCCCGGTGCTCCCAGACTGCCGGCTGGTTCCGGTGCTGTCTGTCGTTGCCCCCAGTTGCGCTGCCCTCTCCAGCCAGGGCCTGGACCGGCGGAACAGGGGACGCCTGTCTCCGCGTCGGCTCCGCTGACACCCTCGGCTGCGGCGGCTACCACAGCGGCTGCGGCGTCCTGGCCTGCCGCCTGTGTGCTGGAGCGGCTCACCACCTGCACTTCGGCGGCCCCACAGATTCCCAAAAATTCGGCCCGGCTGAAGTTCGCCGGCGCCGTCTCGGCCTCGTCCCATTCCTTTGATCTGGTCAGTTTTCTCGGCAGATGGTGATGCAGGTGGATGTGTCTGCTCCAGACCGGCGGCAGCCTGCAGAATCTCCTGTGGTACGGCCTGCAGCAGCTCGGGTGGCAGGTTGGGGTCGTGACTGAGGGGTGTATTGCCCCAGACGGGCCCGCTCAGCAGGCCAGCAGTCACCATCAGCAGCAGCAGCAGCATCGTATTCACAGCCACTGGCCAGAGCCTGACACTGTAGCTGTCCACGGCACCAGCGGTCTGTGCAGCACTGAAAAATACCAAAAGCCACCGCACGCCCAGCCTTCTGACACTGACAAGAGACCGACGCCAAGTCTGAGCTTACAGCAGGAGCAGTGAGCGCTGAAAAAAGCAACAAGCCACCGTTCTTATAGCCTAGTAACATTGATAAGAAGCTGGCGCTTACAGAGCCTGAGTTTACAGCAAGAGCAGGGAACACTGAAACCAGTTCCAAAGGTTTCTAGCCTCGATCAATGCTCCAGAAAACTCAAAGCAGGGCCCTCAGACCAGCCCAGGGGGCCCAAAGCAACTCATGGTCACCAAGACCAACTTAGGGTCTTAAGGTAAACATGGCCAGTTTTATGGGGACTAGAGAATTGCGCTATTTGAAGCCCCAGCCTGATCCGCAACGTTTCTATCGGCTTGTCCGGTCAAAGCACCCCTAAGCGTATTCAAAATTCCACACCCCTGTTTGAGAATCAGCGTTGCAGCTCAGATCTCTAGGAAGCTGCCTCAGGAATTGCTAATAAGACGTCCCATCTGGTAGCTGACGTAATCTCAAGAGAGTCGGAACGGCAACAATTAGCCAGCACCTGGTCACAGGCCGCCATTTTTGACGTCACCAAGAAGCAGGATATTTCCTTTCCCGATTTTTATCCCTTAACCCGTCACTAAGTTTATCAGTATTTTGATAGCACAAAATGCGCAGTAAATACACCTATTGAGCGATATTTCCAATGGAAATGAGCCTGAACCTGGTGAGTTGAGATTCATTTGTCATTTTATCCTACTGGGTAAAATGACCTGCAAGACAGACAAGAATATTATCTGCGTATAAACAAAAGCTACTTTGAGTATTTGCAAATGACAAATATAATTCATTTCTGACATATGCGTCAGCTTTGGGAAGCCAGGGGCCATAGCAACAACGAGCCCAAATCGGATGAGCTTTTTGTTGAAGAGGGAAAACTCTTTTGTCAGCAGCAAGTTAAGGATTGACTGGCTCCTTAACTTTTGGCCGTTGGCAACACTTATGCTTCGCAATACTGATAATCGTAGCAGAGGATTATTGCAGTTACTCTAATGGATCATTTACGTATGGAAAAAGTGTTAACAGTGGCGTTAGGCTTCAGCCAGCAGGTGAAAACTACATTCAAAACATTAAGTAAATATTAATTAAAAATACTATTAATGGGAGACATTCTATCTCTTATAATTATGAAATAGAAATAAAAATTAACTTGTAAATTATCCTGTGTCTTGAAAACCTTGATATTGCGAACAAGGACTCAGAAATTCTTGTGAGCATGTCAGGTGCTACATATACATTAGGGGAGGTCCTCTTGGGAACTTTTTCTAGGACCTTTTAAGACCAGTCAGTTTTTTATGTTCTCAGACACACTGATTTTATTCATCGTCGAGAAATCGATTTCATAATTGTATTTGCCCGCGCTAGTGCTTAACGCGCGCATTGACGGGGGTCGGCCACTTGGGACGGGGGGTGGGTGTTGGAGCATAACAGAATCGTGTCCGCCCCTGAATGATACTAAGGTACCTGATTATTTTTTAATACAGCGATATTGCAGTATGAAATTCAGGGCGATAACACAATATCAGGCTAAAATGGTTCTACAACACTCTATGTTGCGGACGTCTGAGTTGCCCATTAGGAAGCAGGACTAAGCCACCGAAAAATAAAAAAGTAAAACGCTGTCACATTATACTGGCGACTTAACAAGGGCGATAACAGGCGCTTACTTATAACTTCCCTAAATAGTGATTCATTGACGTAGAAGTGCACACAATCTCACATACACCGGTCGTATTGGGTCCTGAGTAGCTCCGCCCTATTATTGTGCAGTATACGGACGACTCAGTGGAAGTGGAAATGATCGTCTCCGTGTAGAGACAATTGTTTTGGCCAGGTGAGATGACAAATACTTTATCGAAACAACATCGAGGACAAACCGACAGCGAGCCGGAGCCAGCCGGTTTCCTCGCAACGCCTCTCATGGGTTATCCGGAGGGCACCATAATGGCGATGCTGACTGGCTACAATCAGCATGCTATAACTCCAGCCGTCAGCATGGTCACTGTGTCCTGGCAGTGCGAGATCGCCGGCGCGTTGGAAGCTGACACTTCTGGCCATTCCAGCACCACGCGAACAACACCAACGGAAAATGTGCCCTTGCGCGCAGCGCGCAGCCAGCTCCTCCCTGGAGTGCAATTGGACAGCCAAATTCTCCAAGCCGTGCACTGTCGCTACCTCTGAGAGGGAGGTGCCCAGATGCAGTGCAGTGGACCAGCTTCTCCAGGCAGCGGACAGATGACAAGTTCAGGGGTCTGACCGACGTGCCTGTGCCCGACGCTACCAGGTGCGACCGGGGGTCGTAAACCGTTGCATGGGCACCTACAAGGGGATGCACCTCAGCATGGAAGGGGCTTGTCCGCCGCAGGATGCTAAGCCAACTTTCGGGAGAGGCTTCACGCTAAGTCATCCCACGGTACAATTTGGATCCCCACATCGGGCCGGGACATTGTGTCACGGCCATTCAACGGAGAGCGTCGTAAACTGACCGCCGACGCTGGCGCTACAGTCTGCGACGCTGACCGCCGACGCTGGCGCTACAGTCTGCGACGCTGGCCGCGAGGGTGGCAAAGCGCTTAAACAGATGGCCTTTCTTCAGGGTCAGCGCAAAATGTGTAGGGTTCACTGGGGTTCTCTGTAGAATAATGAGTTATTGGGCGGCTGCTATTGCCATTCCGAAAGGAAGACTAACCCAGGAATCTTTGGTGTGCTCTGAGCCACTAATGGCTCAGCCAAACCCCATGAGGATGATATATGCTCTTCATGTTGTCGATACAATGTAATAACATTGTGTTTTAGGTGTTTTTGTTAGGAGCTAGCCCCCAGTGACATTTTGTATCGGTGATTTTGAGGCTACGCCACAGAACCTAAGAAGTGGTATTTTCCGTTAAAAAAAAACTTAAAAGCGTCGGCGCGGGCAATGAAAACTCGAAAACCGGTTTTTATACTAGATTGAAAATCAGCAGGCCCCAGAACATAATACTTTGACTGTTTTCCAAAGATTACAAAGAAGATGCCAAAACACCCCTTTACCCCTAACGTACATGCATACGTTCTCGATTAACGGCACTCAAAAGCAGAGGGGCCGACGTAGAAGTCCAAATCGGAGGGGTTCTCCACTTAGGGCACTTCCTCACTTGTGCACAAGCGTGGGAGCGTGGTGACTTAGGGCGAGAGGGAAGTAGTTTGAGGCATGTTTCTTTGAAGGAAGGGCGTATATATTTAGTGACTAAGAACCCGATAAAATGGAAGCCATGGCCCCCCATTTCTGAAGTTTTGCGGCAAACAGCCAGTTATTGTCCAAAAACAAAATACCAAGAAAACACTCAATAATTCTACAATGTGTCAGAATTTTCTTGGGGTGTTCAAATGCCCTAAAAATATAAAAATGGACATCCTGAGGCAAATATGAACTATGAAATAGAATTTCAATGGAGTTTGTATGGCTGTTTAGCACAGAAATTATTATTGTTTCTCAGAATACGCATTAAACCCGTTTTAAACTAAACAGATAATTAATAGTCTGTCAGAAATAAAATTCTTTAAAAAAACTAAATAATTTTTCAGCATTCCAGCACAGCGTGTGTTAAAAACTTTTCTGCGAAGTTTCCTTAGGAAGTCTTGATTTCTCCAACAACTGGTTTCACGTCATACCTATACCCATCCAGAACCGTCTACACTGATATTAAAAAAGTTAACTTAAGGTAATCAATGTAGAGCTTGTCAAGCTAACATATAAGCATAATCTGATTTGTCTAAGATAGGCTTACCCAATCAAAGCAAAATCAAATCAACTTGATCTGTAGAACATTAACAATCTAATGTAATAATTTTCGAGAAGAAAACATCACATGCAATATTCAACACACTTAAACATTTGTTTGGATGACTGGTTTGGACCCGTTCAGCCCAGAGGTTGGAGCAGTGGTCCCAGCACTCACCTCGACGTTGCGGCGCCGACGACGAGCTGTGTGAGACTGACCGGACGTCACGTGACGCCGTGACACCGTCCGTCACGCGGTGACACGCTCGTGACGGCGGCGACAGCAGCGCGTGAGCGACGACGGCGACGGCGTCGCCGCCACCGGCCGTGCTCTTTGTGCAAGTCGGGGTTGACGTGACACCTGCGATCCTCCCGTCCGCCCGGCACAGGACCGGCGAGGGCTTCTGACGCTGCACCGCCGACCAGTGGAAGGGCCAGCCGGCGAGTGCTGCCGGGCTGGCGAAGATCGCGCTGTCGGCCCGCACGGGCGACCGGGTCCGAGGCGCATCGACACTGTCACTCAGCTGTCAAACTGGTCTCACCTGTCAATTCCGACCTTTAAACACATACCAAAGACAACATCAACATCATAGCTGTGTCCTTTTGGTAATAAAAATGTTTTTATTAGAAAAAATATATTAGTTTGATGATCTTTGGAACATATAGAATGGAAATGAGCATCAAATGGTACTAATTATTTGGGCTTATGACGCAAAAATTGCCATGATTATATGGCGTCGCACACTTTTTCCCTGTTAGAAGGGTTTCTTGGGAGCCAGATGGCCCCTTGTTCGGGGAATCTGGCGATCCGCTTTCCACCCGGGTCGACCGCGTGGAAAGCGAGCATACTAACCAATGCACCACTGCGATCCCTGAGTCAAAACATACTGGCAGCTGTACTTTTTATCTATTTCATCGTCCTCCACGTGCAGAACTTTTCTATGTTACACGAATCCGTGCACTCGATTTCCTATACTCAGTGCTGTTCATCGCGGAATTATAGTCCGCGATTCTGCGATTCCGCGATCGCGGACTACCGAAAATCGATCGCGGAATTTATATTTAATTCCATGAAATTCCGCGATCGCGATCGCGATCGCGGACTGCTTTTGACCCCTAATTCCGCGATATTTTATTCCGCGATCGAACAATTTTACTCAAAAACTGACACAAAAAAATCGATCAATGCGTACCACAACCACTGAGTGCTTAAAGACTAAGTGATTCTGGCCGTCCTCTACGTAGAGTAATCTTGGTCCTCTACTACCTTCTGACCGGAGGATGCTGACGTCACGCATAGCAACAGCACTGTAAACAGTGGTTACTATGCTTTGAGAGCGGGGCGCTTGCATTGACTTAAGGTGGTACTAAGGCATAACCGCCAGCTGTTTTCGGCTGCTTGTTTACTAATCGGCTGGTCCAAGGTCATCTAACTACCCAGTATTATTAAGAGACTGTGGTGCTCGCGTTTTGCTCGCATTGTATTTGCAACTCCTACGCCAGAACTGGACAACGCTTTCATGGATCGATTTGTAGAGAGAGAGAAGCGGCTCAGGTGACAGGTCTAGGTCCAGCACCCCTTCTCCTTCCCCCAGTAGGTACTAGCAGGCCATGGACACCTGATAATCATCCTGTCTCAAGCCTGTCTCTGACTGACGCGGAAATGGAGGCTATCCAGCCGCTAGGGGAGAATGGGATGACCAGGAGAAAGAGGAAGGAGTCAAGGAGTTGCAAAAAGTGTTGAGTGGGCTGGAAGCTTTCTGGACATTGCAATCATTCGAAAAGAGGGAGCCTACCAAGAAGGTTGGTGGTTTCTTCGCCTACGGAAAGGCCCAGTGTACGCAAGAGGGCTGCAAGAGTGTGGGTTCATTCAACACTCGGTCGCGGAGTACCCTGACAGTACATTATGAGAAAAAACACAAAGGCGTGGCCTCTGCTCTCCGGAGAGACCCAAGACAACTGGGACCAGCACCCCCTTCAAAAAGACACTCCAGCTGAGCATGGAGGAGGCCCTCCAGAAGGCTGGAAAGGCCCACAAGCCTTCTAAAGCGCAGTTCAGGGAGGTTTGGCTCAAGTGGTTTATCGAAACCATTGTCCCACTGAGTCTCACAGAGCACGAGGCAACCAAGAGGGTATTTGAGCTGGTGGCGCCGCAGTTCAAGCTTCCCTCCAGGCCAACCCTCAACAGGGACCTGGAGCAGTCTTTCATAGAATCTAAGGCAGAGTTAACCAACCTCCTTAACCAGCAGAACGCCGTCGCAGTGATTGCTGACAGCTGGACAGCACACCAGCGGGCGTTCCTGGGAATGACTGTCCATTGGGTCGATTCTCAGTCTCTCCAGAGGATCAAGGCAGTGCTGGCATGCCGGGAAGTCAAGGTCAGCCAGACACATCAGTTTCTTGCTAGAGCCATGCTGGACATTCTGGAGGACTTCAACCTGTCCCAGGCCCAGGTGGTGGCTACCACTACTGACAATGGCAAAAACTATGGTGCTGCGTTCAAACACTATGGGGTTGTTCCAGAAGATCCCTCTGATGAAGCATGCATGGTGCCTCCTCCAGTGGACCCAGAGAAGGAGCAGCCACACGTCAACGACGAGGAGGAGCAGCTGAAGATCTGTGACCCCTCGGATTTTGCTAGGCTGCCGCCCCACTACAAGTGTGCAGCGCACACCCTGAACTTACTGGCAACCACAGACGTCAGTGATGTGCCTGGCTGGAACCAGGGGCTCAGGTCTGCGTGGAAAAAGGCAGCTGCCAAGGCACAGGGTCTCTGGAACCTCCAGAGTATGAGCTCAGTGACATCAGCCAACATCAAGGCGGCTCTGGGGAGGAAGCTGATCACACCCTGTCTGACATGGTGGAACAGCTTCTATGACAGCGTGAAGTGTTTGGTTGAACATGCCTTTGACACTGAAGAGCACCTCCAGGCCATCAATGGCATATTGTCCACACAGCAGAAGCCATTTCGCCTTTATGCCGCTAGCAAGGACATGCTCCATGAGTATGTGAAGGTAATGTCTCCTGTGGCAGAGGCCCTGGACATGCTACAGGGCGAGGAGCATGCCTTCATGGGCACTCTCCTGCCCGTCCTGTCTCTCATGAGACAAGAGCTGGAAGACCTGGAGCGTGAGGACTTGCGCTATGCCAAGCCCTTGGTCAGGGCTCTCCTTGTGGGTGTGCAGGGCTACCCCCAAAAAGGGTTTGAAGCCAGGTTTAGCAGCCTCTTCAGGAACAAGGAGCTCCTGATGGCCACAGCCACCCACCCGTGCTTTGGTCCTAGCTTTGTCAAGTGGATGCAGCTCGCAGACGACCTCTACCTCCATATCAAGGACAGGTTGATCAGGGAGCTCAAGACACTGGTCAAGAATGGTGTGAGTGACCAAGAGGCAGTGGAGGTTGCGGACACAATGGAGGAGCCTCAGTCGAAATACTCCAAGTTCATGGCCAAGGCGTGGAGCTTGGGGTCGGAGCAGGAGGAACAGTAGGAGAGAGTGACGGCTGAACTGGAAGCCCAGATGAACAGCTTCCAGGTCACCATGACTGGTGAGCCTGTGGCCCCTAAGCTGTTCCCAGTCTTGCACAGGGATGCGTGGCTGCGGGTGTTTGTAAAATACAACACTCCCCTGCCAAGCTCTGCTGCCGTTGAACGCTTGTTCAGCACAGGAGGAGACGTTCTCAGGTCCAAACGGGCCTGCCTGACCACGGCCAACTTCAAGTCCCTGCTATTTCTCAAGGGAAACCTCGGCCTCTTGAGCCTGTCCAAGGGATCTGCCCGGGACTAGGATTCTGAAGAAGAGTAAGGAGTTTGGGGGCGGGGGAATCTGCACTCAGAGTCAGATTGTCAGTTTGAGTACAACTGTTGACTCTTTTCTTGAATAAAAAACATGCTACACAAAATATTTGGATTAAGAATGATGACATGTCCGAATCACTGAGCGCAATTATTCAAGGTTCCAAATGCCGGGATATTTTTTTAAGTTTTATCCTGCTTGAAGCCATACTCGTTTATTTATCAGCAGCACACACAACGAGTAGACAGTGCAAGAAAAAAATTGAATAGACGGCGGTCAGTGGCGGTGCGGGTTCAGTCAGTCGTCGGGAAACATCATTCGTCGTTGAGGGAAATGGGTTCGGCAGCCGGGGAATAATAGTTTACCAATCGAAGGAAAGAAGTCGACGATGATAATGTCCAATTTGTTGATGCAATTGCCAAACAGCGGATGAGAGACGAAAATGATAACCGACAACAACAGTGCCAATATTTACAAATGGGAACATATACCCATTCCAATGGGAAACAAAATCCCAGAGAAATACGTAACACTCGATATGAACGCGTGTAGAGTGAGTGAGAGCGTGAGTGATTGGGAGAGCGTGTGACGGCGAGGAATAAATCGCCGGCAGGTTCGATGCCGTAATTGACAATGAATTCAGCGACGGCTGCAAACCGAAATCGGACTTGCAGTGAACAGGGATCTGCTCAGTCAAGAGTGCAGACCCAATGACACGACGGTATTGTCAGTGTTACTGGGAGGGAACGTAACACTCCAGGGAGTGGCCCTGGCGAGTGATCGCAATGCAGCGGTGGAGGAGTGGACCAGCCCAGAGAGTAGCCCTGGCGAACTGACCGGTGTTGTCACCACGCAGCGCGCCTTTATACCCGGCCGGCAGTGGTCACGTGACCAGGTCGCGCTCTGGTTGGTCGGCCGGGTGGGTCGCTGGTGTGGTGACAGTGACCCGGCGCGCGCCTGTGCCGGCGGCGGTGGTCGGCTGACCGCGCCGCGGCTGAGGGCGCGGGGTCAGCTGGTCGGCTGCGGCTGGAGCCGTGTAGCGGTGCAGTGGCCGCTACACTGCCACCATCACCCCTCCATGCGCAATGGTACTACTGAAGATGTCCTTTCGAAAGCTTTGATAAGTCTGGATATTAAGCCTAGTCCCTGGCGCGAGTTTTGTCTCTTGAAGGCACAGGACGGAAGGCATGTGCTCAGATAGTATGCTCTGCAAGTCAATGAAATTGGCACGCAGGCCTCGGCAGTTCCATTGTAAAATGTGTGAGGCTATGTTAAAAGGGGCAGGCTATAAAAAGTGTTTAAGATACACAAACGGGCAGACTACTTCCAGGGCCTAGAGCCACCTGTTGGGGGCTTGTTTGGCCCGCCTTCTCGAGGCCCAAAACTTGGCTCGCGATCCGTTGAGCTGGATCGGGCACGGGAAGCCGCTGTTCCCTTGTTTTGGGGGGGACGAGGCAGGTCGCTTAGTTCCCCCACGCGACGGCGCAGGAGTTTCAAAAGCGGCACGCAGGTTCTGGATCTGCGTACCAGTTGTCTGTAGGGGGGCCTTAGCCCCTCGCCCCGCCGAAGGCGGGCCTTTGTTGGGTGCCTCCGTCGGAGGGTGAGGGCGACGTCGGGCAGCAGGAGAGCGTCTACCGCCGCGCCCAACCAGAGTCCACCCCCCAGGCTCATCCGGGGGAACAAAGTCCAAATCGGGGACCCGATCCGGACCCACACCCCCAGCCACAGCAGGGGGCGGCCGGGCGGGAGCAGGGCTCGGCCCCACTCCGCCAGCCGAGGACGCAGGACGTGCCGCCCCCGAGTTAGGAGCCGAGGCAGATCCCCGCCCACGCTCCCCGCCCCCAGGAGGCACCGGGGACGGAGCTGCAGGGCCAGGAGCGGCATGCCGCCCCCGCTCCCCGCGAGAAGGCACCGGAGGAGGTGCCACCAACGACTCGGATTCCGGGGCCGCGGACCGGCCAGAAATGACCAGTCCCATCCTTCCGGCCAGGCGGACGAAGTCCGCCATGGTGAGGGACCGGATAACCTCCTCCGGTGTCCTGAGGCTACCTCGGGTAGCACCCGAGGCTGTCGCCGTGGCGTAACTTTTCTTGGGGTGAGACGCCTCGTAAGCATCCCTAGCTTCACGGAAGCTCATCTTACCCGATACCTTGAGTTTCATAATTTCTTTTTCTCGCTCTAGTGTGGGACATTTCCTGTCATATGTTGCATGAGGTGTTTTATCGTGTTCGCAGTTCACACAGAACAGTACTTCTGACTGACAGTCGTCGGCTGCATGCTTCTTCGAGCCGCAACGACCGCATGTCGTTTGACCCTTGCATGAGGCAGTTGTGTGGCCATAGCGCTGGCACCTAAAGCATCTCATTGGAAATGGCACATAGGGCCTGGTACGGACCCTTTCGTAGCCAACGTACACTGCATCCGGCAACTCATCTCTATCAAAAGTCAGAACAACTGAATCCGTTTCAAGCACATCAGGACCTTTCTTCATGTTCAGTCTCTTGGCCTCGACTACGCCTGATTCCGATAAGCCATCGACAATCTCTTCCTTAGTGATACCTCGCAGCTCCGGGCACCGTATTACACCTTTTACGAATTTCTTAGATCTATGCGGTTCTATTGAAACTTTGACAACCTTCTTTGACAGCACACCATTCTCTCTCTTCAAAAAAGTGATTTCATCTACCTTCATTGCGCGTTCCGCTTCCCCGGAGTGTCGAAACTCGACTTCCAAGACACCATCTCTCAGGCAGTCACATCTCAGCACACTGCCAAGGCGGTCAAAGGCCTGCATTCTCTGCAATGGAGACAGGGTCCGAAGGGAGGTATCTATTCCCCGCACCATAAGGACACGGGGTTTAGAGGGCATAGGAGGTGCTGTAGGGCGAGCGGAGATGCCTTGAGATTCAGTCCCTGGTGTATTGGATTGGGACTCGCCTGGTAGGCGCGAGTGACCAGCGCTCGGCTGGTCCTGAGCAGAGGTGAGAGGGCCGACCTCTGCTGAGGGTAAGAGGGTGGGTTGATGTGTGAAGTATCCATAGAAGGTTATTCTAATTCGGCCAGCCACGTGCGCCCCCCTTCCGACGAGGGTGCTACGAGGCGAAACGACGCACGGGCTGGCTATACGGGGGAGACGCCGCCGTTACAGAGGGGGAAAGAGACTCACCAAACCCCCCCCTGCCCCGACGACGGTCCCTCCTTGCACCTAGCCTAGACGACCCCGGGCGGAGCACGGACACCCCACCCTCCCCGGGTGAAGTCGGGACCTCACCAAAGGAGGGAGGGACAGCCGAGCCCCACCAAAGGCCGACAGACTTTTACAATGCTGCTACTCTTGTCGATGCCTTCAAGAGATCCCCGCCCTTGCGGAAATCCAGACCAAAGTAGAGTGTTGCTAGAGGCACACGAACCAAAACAGCGCCCACCTCAGCTCAGCTACCAGGACTCCTTCATCCCGGGGTACGGGTCGGTGCGCAGCTCACCTTAAAAAGACAGGCGCCCCCACAAGGCCTCATCGGAGCAGGCGACTACCACCTGCTCGTCACAACTGATTCCCGGCTGGTCCGAGAGAAGCGAGCCCCCGGCTCGCAGGGCCGGTGACTAGAGGGATCCAATCGTCAGCCACACGAGCCGGAGGCCCACATACACCCAGACCATCCAGGAATCATAGGCACGTGCGGGGACGCCCATGACATTGGGAAAAGGTGGGTAACTGGGAAGTTATGAGTTGGAGAAGGAAGCAGCTCGGTCTGCGCTGTCCAGCCCAGCCGCGCGCCACACGCCACCGAGATGTCCACACCCACAATGAGCAAGAGTGCACACATCCCCGCCACCCACGGAGACACGCCGAGCCAGACATCGCAAACAGTGGATAGGAGGGGTATTTAGGAATGGACAGAAAAGATACGGGTGGAAATGCATGGAGAGACAAGGAAGTAAGGAAAGAAGAGGAAAAGGAACAAGGAGTTGGAAGGATTTGAAGTTAGGAGGGCTGAGAAAGGATGACGATGGCAGTCTCGATTTGGCCCATCACCCGAAGGCGGGGGCGAAACCCATCCTGCCAACTGGGGTCGCGGGTGTCGTCACATCCCGTACCCAATTATCCATGTGCCGGACCTGTCAGCAGGTGCAAACGTGTCCGCCAGATGAAAATCGGTCCTCTGCGGGGCTACGAGATAAGTTATTACTGGTCACGGGGCAAGTTCTAGTGCACGAATATTGTCTTATAAAACTGATCAAAAACATGTACTAAACGTCAGAAATATTTTGTAGCGGGACAAAGTCAGTGGTACTGGTTGATGTTGGTCTTCGGTTGTACTATTCCACCTTGTGTCCCCTTTTCTCGTGTCGTGTTTTGGTTCTCCTCTTCTCGGAGCACGGTGTCGTTTTCCTATGTCTAGTGGTCTGCTTTACCATCGTGGGCCAAACAATTTTATGTTCACTAATCGGTGTTATATTGAATTGAAATTAGATTGTTTATTTGAATTTATACCTATGCTGTCTTATTTAAATCTATACCCATGAGTTTTTCTGGCGCCACGAAACAACGGCGGCGCGAAGCGCCGCTGTACTTGGTCCACCTTATCCTTGATCAATTTCGAAACTTTCTACAAAATTTTAAGGTTGGGTCATCTCAGGTCCGGTCATCAGTGCAGGTCAAGTGACCTTACTTTCAAAAATGTTTAAGGTGTCACAAGTAATACAAACTTATACCACATAATGCACCCACCGAGTACTACAACATAAATTTCGGGTTTTTAATATCAATGACCTACGGTCAAGTACGAATCATGACCTCTCAATTGGAAATGCATGGGGAAAACAGGAATGGGGCAATGACACTTCTAAGCCTATCCACTTCTAAGCCAGAACAGGCCAGTGTCTGTGGCACTTCTAAGCCTATCATGTTCTAGTTATAACCTATCATAGCCTATTTTAACCAAGTTTTAAGCAGAAATTAGTAAAATTTTGCAGGGGGATGTCTATGACATAAATGTTTGTTATAAGAGGCGGGGCTGCTATCAGTTTTGAGCTATAGTGTATGCCTGTCATCACTGATGTTTTTAAGATAAGCTGCTCTAGCCTAACATCCTTCAAAAAGGTGAAGAGCTTGTCAAGCAGCTCGAGTTGATCATTGCCGAGTAGGGTTTTGGGACATTTCATCAGTACGTGATAGGGGTTTTCCATGCCGTCACAGGTACCACAGGTACCCGCACGCTCATGTGATTTCATTTGGAGTGTCCATTCCTAAGTCTGGTGAGGATAACCTCGCCCCGACGACTGTGTTGGTTTGAACTGGGCCAGTAGCGGATGTTAGCCTTATGTATGTATAACAAATGGTCGCTGTGGCTGGTTATCCGATTATTTTGGATTTGCTTCCGGATGTGGTTCTGGTGGAGAGCTTTGCTATCACCTCTAGGCCGCTTGAGAGGTCCTATCTCTGAGTTCTAGGGACTTTTGTATCCTGTTCGTCAGGATTATATGACTTTAGTAAGTCACCACTCGTTTTCTGAACATGGAGCAAACTGGCTCCCGAGAAACCCTTCCAACAGGGAAAGAGTTGGCGAAGCCATATGACCCTAGCAGTTGGTGCGTCGATAAGCCCCAAAAATTATCATTATTATTAAGTCACCACTCGTTCTACAATGCAGACAAACTAGTGTGCGATGGTTGTACACACTAGTGTGCTAAGATTGCGACGGTCGGAAAAAACGGTGTAATAAATATAAGTCATCAAGCTAATCAATTAGATGTATATTTCTATAATATCAAATAAGCTAATTGATTTGTCATAGAAAACAATAATTATACCTACCACAATGAACTTTTTTTCCAGAAAACGTAATATACGAGTTATTTGAATGTAAGTTTTTACACAGATAAAAATGAATCAAACTGTCATTTTCATGCAAGAATTATCCAAAAGATTCAGTCCACGAGCGATCACGGCTCATTTTTCTGACTCGAAAAAAGCCAGGTTTCAGCTTCAAGTGATCACAACATTTGAATAGCCAGTTCCTCTCTACACTGTAAAATAGTAGTAATAGTTAATCTCTATGACTGTAACGGTCTAGCTTGACATTTTAGTACATCAAAATGAATTGTTGCAGCTACCTGATCGTGTCAATTTCATTTATCTAGGTTAATTGCCCGTAGAGTAAAAAAGCTCGCCAAAAGCGTTAGGACGTTTAGGCCGGGCTGAAATATAAATTTTATACTGATTTAGAGGTATACCTCGCGGAAGCTTTTCGGCCACACGGTAATAATATCCTTCACTTTTCTTTAGAACTAACTGCTAATGGTGGATGCGTAGATTTCGGGATGGAAGAGTTTGGGCTCATTGGGGTCGACGTCCTTGAAATACAGAGCGTTTCTCACATGGGCGTAGCCACCACTAGGGACACTAGGGACAGTGTCCCTACGAGTTTGAAGACTCCCGAAAACTTGTAGGGATTGTCCCTACAAGTTTTGAAGGCCGGGAAAGATACGAAAATCGAAATGTGTTGATTTTCCTATACATCTTCCTATGGCATCTACCTACTTTTCGCGTGTGCAAATCCATCGAGCGTCATTGGTACCAAATATATATGAAAGTAATCGATTTTACAATCTTTGATTTCACTTTCTCCAATTTCCGTAAATCTTTCCCGTCATTCCTGTACGTTATAAAAGTGGGAGTGATGTGACTGAGTCACATTCTTTCACGAGTGCCGATTCCGGCAAGGCGGAAAAATACTCCAGTTGCAAGCTGATGTCCTTGGAGAGGATTGGTCGCATATGAAAACGTCGGATTGTTAACCCGCGCCCCGGTTAGCCTCCTAGACACCTGCACCCTCGTAGGGGTGTTTGAAAATCCCCTCGAACTCGGCCCCTATGCGGAATAGCGAAAAAACGCGAAGGCTGGTGGATAGCTCATACAAATTCATGAAGTAACTACACCAGTCACGTCTTGGCTCAGGTCAATATTGAGGTCATGACTGGTCAAAGAAGTGAAATTTTTTAGAATATTTTTTGGGCTCTAGCGTCTGACAGAGTTGAGTTAGAATCATTTTGTAGGTGCCATTTGCTTCCTCTCGTCACAACAAACCAAATGATGTTTAATATGACCATAATAGGTCAAAACACAAAAAATGACCCAACCTCAGGTCAGGTTAAGGGCACTTTTTAGCCGAGCCTAGTCAATATGCATACCAATCGACTCACGATAGCAATCCAAGCGCAATGATGTCAAAATAAAAGCTTTATCATCATTTCAAGCACAGTTATTGAACTTAGTCTGAAAACTGCTTAAATAGCCCCACAGGTAAAAAATTGCAACGTGAATCTGGAAGGGGGCCCAGATTACTACGATTTCGGAGAATATGAAGGTATTCTCAGCTATATCTACACAAATACAGCCCAATTTCTGTTTTTCCTATGTATATCCAATGGAGAGCTCATGGTCCTTACTTGACCTTAGGTCATCGATATGAAAAACTCCGGAATATATGGTGTAGCACTTGGTGTGCCCATTATGTGGGATAAGTTTCAATCCAATAGATTCACCCATAGAGATCTACTACAACTAGATAGGACATCCTGTAAAAAAACGGCAATACCCCGACGTCAAAATTTTGACGTCCACACAGGTGTACTGTCCTCTATAGTTATAGTAGATATCACTGGCCTGTCCCCTCGAATCCGGAAATGTAAAAAATACTGAAGATTATATATTTGGGCACAGCCCTTCATCAGAATCATGTAGTAAATATAAAAATTGTCAGTCATAGTGTAGCCAGACCTCGAATCTCATTCGATCTCATTTATCTCATTCGAGGTCTGGCTACACTATGACCGATAATTTTTTTATATTTACTACATGATTTTGATGGAGGGCTGTGCCCGAATATAGAATCTTCAGGGTTGCTTACATTTCCGGATTCGAGGGGACAGGCCTGTGAACACCTTATCAACTTATCATCATGCTCCTCGCCGCAGCACTTCAAAACCTTTCAACGTATAGCAGATATCTATGGATTCACCCATTTCTTACTTATGCCACTTTAATCATTTTTAGAGTGAGTTCACTTGACCTGCACTGGTAACCTGAAATGAGATGACCCAACCTTAAAATTTTGGGGAAAGTTGCGGCTTTGATCAAGGATAAGGTGTGCCAAGTACAGCGGCGCTTCACGCCGTCGTTTTTTCATGCCACCGGAAAAACCCGAGGGGGTATTCAAACACCCCCACCGGGGCGAGGGTTAACGCTTGATCAGCTGTGATCCAAGAGTGGTTGGTGTTAACGGTCAGAACAGCTGCACTTTTACTTAAGCTTCCCATTTCATTTCATTGCCATAAGGATACCGAAAACAGATTGGCGGCCGCACAGAAGGAAGGGAAAAATTGGGACCAAGAGAACCACAGTAGGCAAGGGCTCACTGATATGTATGTAGAGGAGTGGTCGAACGTCTGGATTGAAGGAGGAGCCATGGACTTTTCAGCTCATCTCTTTCTAGTTAATGCCAGAGGGTTGATGTTAAGATTACTATTTTAAGGGGGGCACCGTGCCCAGGTGCCCCACAAGTTTCATTGCCAGTGGATAGGGAACTGTATCGACACAGGGCTTCAAATGACGAAAACAAAAGACCGATTGCGGCGATATAGTTAAGCAGTGCTCACGGAGCATTGAATTTATCCTTTTTCTGAATTTATTTCGTTTTCGTTTTTCCAATTTTTGGAGCATATTTTTGTCGGACTAAATGGCACGTCAGCCCACCCACGTTCATAGGTAGGTAGCTGGGCTCCGAGCCCAAAAGCCCACCCAGTTCCACTGCCACTGCTTGTGGGGGAGGGCAAAGACTCTTATGGGCCATCCGACGCCCATACCAAAGAATGCAAGACCCACTAAAAAGCTTGCACCTCCACCCTCTGCAAAGCTTACAATTCGCACAATTCTTTCGTGTCGTACAGTACCTAGTACCTACTCCGGTCACTGGTCACCGACCCAGTTTCATGTTACCATATATCCTTTCATCCCGTCGTTTGCAGAACAGCAATGAAAAAGTAAGCAGTGGGTCCATTGGACAGACTTGTAAAAAAACCGCCCAGCGACCGTAGGTATGCTTTAGGGGCTGTTCATCAATTGCGTCACCCTCCGAGCGGGGCGGGATCGACTGAAAGGTGACGTGCCCCGACGGGGTCACGGGGAGGCGATTGGCCAAAAGTGACGGTCCATGACGCACGGTGGGCTTTACCCGTCCGCATTTGTTACGCTTTTATTTTTTCTGCTAAGTTGTTGTGTGGTTGCTCAGAGCAGGTGGAACTGCCTAGAATTAGGAACGGAGCGGGAAGGCATTCCTCATGGATTCTCCTTTAGGCCGCCAGTGGTTTGGAATTTCAGGCCAGAAAATCGCTCGAAACCTTTCTGTGGCACCATTAGGCTGGTAGGATTTTTTTGGAGTGGAATGAGTTCAATGGAATGTGCTTAATATGTTGGCGAAACTGCATGATACTACGTATAACATTTGTGAATGCGTTATCACCCGGCCCGATGGGCCTCCGAGCCACCTTCGCCCTGGTGGGAAGGGGGGGTTCAAACACCCCCTCGAACTCGGCCCCTATGTGGGATTGCAAGAAAACGCGACCGCTGGTGGAAAGCCCATAACAATTTATGAAGAAACTACATATGTCATGTTTTAGCTCAGATCAGTATTGAGGCCATGACAGGTAAACAAGGTGGCATGTTAAAGAAGAGTCTCTGGGCTTTAGCATCCGACAGAATTGAGCTGGGATAATTTTTTAGGCACCATTTGCTTCCTCCCGTTACGGCGAATCGAATTACGTATAATATGGCCATACTTCGTCAAAACATAAAAATGACCTGACCTAAGGTTAGGTCAACGTCACCATCTAACGCAGCATAGTCAATATGCATATCAATCGATTTTCTATAACAATCCAAACGCAACGGTATCACGATAAAGCTTTATCATCATTTCCTGCAAAGTTATTCACCCAAGTCTGAAAACCTGCTCACGTAGCCCCAGATGACCTCTCCGTGGTCACGGTCCAAACTTGCAACATTAACCTATAAAGGGGCTTAGGATACTAGAATTTGGAGAATACAAAAGTATTCCAAGCGATATATACAGAAAAAGAGCACCTTTTCGGTCAATTTCCGTTTTCCTCATGCATTTCCAATGGAGACGTCATGATCCGTACCTGACGCTAGGTCATCGATATGAAAAATCCCAGAATTCATTTTGTAGTATTTGGTGGGCCATCATGCAGTATAAGTTTCAATTCGATATATTCACGCGTTTCTTATTTATGCCACCTTAAACGCTTTTGGAGGTGAGGTCACTTGACCTGCCCCGGTGACCTGACCCGAGATGACTCAACCCTAAAATTTTGGGGAAATTTGCCGAATTGATCAAGGACAAGGTGTGCCAAGAACGACGTTGTTTATCATGTAATTACCCATGCCACTCCAGTGCACAGGTGGTGTAGGTGCAGCCTTCCTCTTTGGGAGCTGCCGTCTGAGAGTGGCTGATATTGCTGCTACTGGGTGATCTTTTCTCTATTTCTACTACCTTGTTTTTAATGTGTCATTCCATGTAGGTAAGCGAGCTTCGTCATTCATAAACTGCGATCATTTCTGCACAGCCCTAAGCAATAATAGCGATTGACACAGAATAACGAATGACGAATGTATTTGACCAAAATTTTTGAAGGGATATGCTAAAACATATTAGCAGCATCGAAAAACTTTCCAGGTAGAGCGTTAGCGCTGTATGACCACCCTGGTTGGCGCGCCACTAAAGCCCAGATAACAAACTAAGCATTGGCCGATCCAGAAGAAATTTATGGAGGAGGCGAAACCAACATTTTGGGGGCCAAATCGAGAAAAAATCGCGAAAACACAGTATTTTTAAAGAAACACGACTAAAATGTGTTTTGGAGGGGGAGGCAGGGCCACGGCTTCTTGCCCCCCTCCGCCCTTGGATCCGCTATTGTATCTAAGGATCCCACGATAATTTGATTCATTGACTCATCATTCGAATTTAACCAAAGTGGGTTTAATCAATACGATAATAAACAGCTCTTAGACATTTCCCAAACGAACAGTTATAGCAAGCTGAAAGTATACCGAAACAGTCCCTTGCTCACTGCACATTGACATATACGGCGATTATATTTCGTTTGAAGCTTTAGAAACCACTTACTCTGAGAGAATATTTCCTCTTAAAGAATAGGACGAAATGCCCTGGCAGATTACGTCTTGAACAATTCATATAGTAAAATCAAATACTATAAATGCTATTGCATGTTAAGTATTCGAAATAAACAGGCCTAAATGCGTGTAAAAATGTAAATAAGAGCCAGCTCGCACATAGAATTTGGTCCCTCTTAACCCGCGCCCCACCGGGGTCCGGCGCCACCTTCGCCCCACCGGGGGGCCATCGATGGCCCCCACCTCTAACTCCGAAAATATGGGCGTTAGCGCAAATCTGCAAAGTGCAATAGAAAGCTCGCGTGAATTCAGTAAGAAATTACTTTGCATGTTTTAGTGCTCAGGTCAATGGTTTGACCTCCAGAGGTCAAATTAGTTCAAGATTGGCTATTTTCACTCAAATATGCAATGATTAAGCAAACTGGGCATAACTCTTATGCCATTAGAGCTATTGAGGCCTGGTAAAGTACATTTGATAGCAAATTGCCAGTACTTTTTCCGCTATGTGGAACGTAAAGACCTCCCGCCAGTGGTTTGACCTCCAGAGGTCACCTCGTGACCTAATATGACCTGAGGTCACGAAAGGTCAAAAAGTGACCTTGCCGTATATCAAATGAAAGCCAGTGCCAAGACAAATGCGATGGTGTTTGTTTCACCGCTCTAGCTTAATTAGGTCAAAAGTTATTGTCAAAATACTGTTTTTGACCTCTGGTGACCTTGGATGACCTTGGAAAAGTCAAAGGGCAAATATGACCCCTGGGATCAGTGAAAGGGTGTCTAAAAACGTTGTTGTGAGCAGTCTGAGTATTTGCAATCATTTTTGTGGCTTTTATATCATGAAACAACTTTTCCCCATGCTTTTCCAATGGGAGAGGTCGCCTCGTGACCTGACCTCAGGGCACGAAATCGAAAAATCCCGGATATACACCTTATAGACCCTGGAGGGGTTATGAAGTGTAGGAAGTTTCAAATTGATCGACTTTGAAATGTAGCTCTTACAGAGCTCTAAAGGTGAAGTGAGGTGACCTTGGTTGACCTCGTCTGGTGACCTGACCTTGGGTGACCTGGGGTAAAAAATTTGAGGGATGATGGGAAAATGATGCAGTGAGAGGTAGAGCCCTCAACCGCGGTGCTGCGCCCCGTCGTTTTTCTGCTATCTCCGGAAAAACCTTAGGGGGGCCATCGATGGCCCCCGGTGGGGCGAGGGTTAAAAGCATGTTCCGTTGGGTGCCTAAGCAAGAGGCTGAACGTGTCCCTACAAGTTCAGGAAAACGTGGCTACGCCAATGGTTTCTCAGTAGGTGGTGTGATATACGACAAATAAAATGCATTCAACAATGGACAGAGCCTGTCCTCCAATAATCCAGAATTGCTGTCAAAAAAGGACAAATAAAATATCAAACTAACCATGTCTTTTTTGGTATTATATGGGTCATTCCACGTCAAATCGATAAAAAATATCATTTTCGTACCCGACCCCTCAGAATTCGATGAAAATTGGTGCACCTGTAGGACCATATAAAAGAACGTCACACATAAAATTTCAGTCTGGAGCAGCGCTTGCGGTCAGATCTAGAGGTCACCAAAGGTCACGCGTTTTCGCCGACTTGTCTTCAATCAAACATGGATAACTATTGTGTTAACGAAGTTTTGATAACCAAATTGTTACCAGTGCCAGTCAAATGCTTCCCAATTCTGGAACTGGACTCAAATTGATGTGGCCTATATTTGACTTTTGACCTCAGTAGGTCAAATTGTATAAATGCGTTTTTTACTAAGTTTGCCTGTTTTAAATGACATGAACTCTTACCATGTGACTTACTTAACCCTTTACTACATGTGTGCAAAAAAGAAAGGCGGAAACTTGTAAAATTTCTGAAATATCGATATTTGAAGGCGGTCGTGTTCTGCGGAACAACTATGCCCCCGGGGCAATTCATCTATGATAGACGATAACCTACGTTTCTCGTGCGATTTTGGATAATAAAATTCCGAATTCTTCGAAAATATCTTCCTTGAAACGTTTTTAGCCCATGCATGTCTTTGGGTACGATAATTTCCCATTGGGGGGCGCGGTAGTGGAGTGGTCAGCGAGGCTGGCTGCCACGCAGCCGACCTGGGTTCAAGGCCCAGCGGCTTCCCTGAACAAGGAGCAAGCTGGCTCCCGAGAAACCCTTCCAACAGGGAAAGAGTTGGCGACGCCATATGACCCTGGCAGTTGGTGCGTCGATAAGCCCCAATAATTATTATTATTACGATAATTTCCCACAGAGTAAGGGGTTAACCCATTAACGCCCAGCGGGTCATTTTTGTCCTCTGACTTTGACAGGCTGTAGAATCTGTACCAGTGAAGTGATCTTCATGTTTATGATATGGATGTGTGTTTCAGAGCGTGGAAAAACTGGAAAAATGCATTTGTAAATTCTAGGTTTTTATGGGACGGTTTTGGTGGAACTTATTTTGGCGGGGTTTTGGTCAGCGTGAGATAGCTCTGCAAATTTTATTTCTCGCAATAACATATGGAAAGCTGAAAAGGGTTTGCAGGATTGACATTAAGTCAAGACCACTAGGAGTCAGATGGTGAAGAAGCAGTAAGATTTTTTTGAACGGCTTTGTCATGAGACATCGTCAAATATGAAGCGGACAAAAATGACTCGCTGGGCGTTGCGGACATCTGCGGGCCGCTGAAAATGAGGAAAAGGATGTGTCCTGTCCTCCCGTCTGGTGCGTTAAGTGCATAATGTTACCTAGAGGGAAGGGAGGCAGTGTGGGTCCTGCGAATGCAGGGTTGCCAGTTTAGATACTTTTTATCAAATCTCAAGATTTTTAGTGCAATTTCGATACGTTTGGAAACTTTGAAGTTCATGAAATGCTTCCTAACGTTTTCGGGGTCTGTCTTATTTGGGGAATGATTATCACATATTTTGAACGGAGACATGGAGGATGGTTCCAGTATTTTGTAAAGGCGTTATTAAATACAATTTTCAGGGGTTTTGAAAACTTATCGAAATTTTAGCACTGACTTCACTGTTAAGCTAGCAGAGCCTTGTCTTTTCCCCTTGATGGATTGTGTGTAGTGGATAGAGAGGATAGGGAACAGTAGTGGATTGAGGACTTCATTGGGTGGTGGGGGGAGGGGGTTAGGGGTCTCGAGCCTCTCCCGCCATGGCCTCGGAACAGCCCTCAGTTACTATAGGCACACTGACATTTCGGTGGGGGGGGCTTGAGCCTTCCTAGCCCCCTTGTGTCCACTACTGATTGAAAGCCAATGACCAGCTGACAAAATGAGTTGGAAATTATCGCGGCCGCCACGCTGGTTTGTTTTGACAAGATGGTGCAGCGTCAAACGTCCGGAACAGTATAAAATGGGTGAAAGCATGGGAAGTTCTAGAACTTCTGTCTAAAACGAAACTAGCACTATTGCGGCTTGGTTCTAGTCAAGTGAAACTACCATGAGTGAACATCCTGGGGGTTAGGAGGAGAGGTCAAGACCCGCCTGGATTTTTGGTCTCCCACAGACTTTGTCTAGGGCTTGGATTGCAGTGCCAGCGTTAAACCTTTCAGAACCCCTCCTGGATTGAGAAGAAATCTCCAGCCATGGAGACATAAATATATCGAAAGCATAGTTGTTAGCAATGCCACAGATCAAATGTTCTGCAGGAAGAGAAGCAAAATAAGTTGTTTTTAAGTGCGCAAGACAGGGGTCGAAAAACCTACCATTCTGGCATTCTAAATGGTGCCAGCCCAGGGTGTGCAGGGTTACAAGAATGAGCAGACATGTTTCATACAGACTGATAATGGAACAAATTGGCGAAATTAGCATCTGTATTTTGAACTCAAAATGTTTTTCAACGACTAGGATGGTCCAGGAGTATCCATTATTATCCTCCTAACGCAAAACGTGCCGAATTTTGCAGCCTGGGCTGGTGACAGATTTATGGTTCGAAATTTTCAATGGTGACACACTGAACACTTTTTTGGCCCCTGGCGCAAGATAGCGGAGCGGATCAGGTGCACATCATGAGCATACCATCACAAAATATATTAGTCATGAGGATGAGAAAGATGATGAGCTGACCAGCGTTACAATGACCAGTGGCGTGCCTGGAAATGTGGAGGCTCACATTGATGCAACTATGGAGCGCGCTACTTGCTCCAAAGAAAAGTTGGAAAGATGGAAATGGACCCGTTTGGAGATTTGGAGATTAATCAAGCAAATTTACACCGTGTGGGGAGATAACGGATTGAGTTTTCAAAACTTTTATCTGTATGCTGAATATTATGATTACTCGTTGAAAGCTCAGTGAGCATCAGTCACAAAGTCTGGGAGGCGGAGGAGGAAGGGGGTAGAGACAAAAGAAACGGTTTCCCAAAACCTTTGATATTCACAAATATTCTTAAAATACTATGATGTTCACAACTTTAGTCTATCCCCCGCAAATCATCAGTCTAGGTTAACCACTATTGTTTACTATTTGCAAATATGCAGTTAGTGTTGTCTCTAATTAAGCCTTAAGAGCATAAAACTGTCTAAACATTTTACTATGGCCAATATACAAGAGGAAATAAAAACACTTCACAAAACTACAGCAAAAGCGATGCGCATTGGGCCGCTGAGTGCGGTGACTGCGCCGCCCGGGAGCCGGCCGCGCAGTGCCAGCCGATGTCTCAAACGCCCAGCGGGTCATTTTTGTCCGGTGTCATATCTCAGAATCTAAAAGTGGTATCGATTAAAAACTTTCGGAACATCTTATTGGGCATATTCTAAACATAGGAAAACATTTGTTTCGCCAATTTGAAAGCTGGAAGAAGGTGCGGGCGTTAATGGGTTAAAGCCAGGGGCGCAGCCAGAGCTTTCGTATGGGGGGGCACACCAACTTTGAAGGGCACCCCGGGAAAAAGGGCACTTTTTAACGTAACCTAAAAAACTTACTATATCTTTGTTTATATCATTTTTTGGGCATCTTTGGTTCAATAAAAATGCAAATAAGTCATTGACGGAGAAGGAAAACTTGATTAAAACCGAAAAAAGGAAAAATATCACCAAAATGTCATGGAAGTAGCAAAACATGACTTTTTTGGATATATTTAAGGACAGCCAACTCATGCAAGTACTTAACATCAGAGAAATCAGCAGAGCATGTGATAACTGTTACAATGTGCAGGTTAAGGCATATTGGAGTCGAAAATTATTTTGTTATGCCCACTGGTTTTGTTGTGACGAGTGAGTCCTGGCTGAACGCGGATTAAGTTCCTTGCCTCCCGCAATTGCCGTGGGACGAGGAGTGGCATAGTGTCTTTGAAAGAACACATTTTTGCTGCCGGAAAAAGTTTGGGAGATACCTTTTGAACGCGTTTATTAAGTTCCATATTCTCAAGGCTCGGTCCCAGTTAAGAGTAAATAAAAGGTGAACAGGCCTGTGGTTTGGATGGGGATGGTGTGACAGGGCTGAAAATTGTGAAAACTATTCTTCATTTAAATTAACTAGTAGAAATCCTGGTTTAGGGGACTGTGCTCTGAGCTCAGGGGCACATGCCTTTTTATTATCCCTTCCCAAAATCCACTAGTATAATAAGCAATTTATATAACCAGGGGTGCCTAGGCATCACAAGCCGTTTTAGAGATTCCTCATTCCTCGTTAGCTCCGTTTTACAAGGGAGCTTCCATTGTGTTCTTACTTCCCATCTATTCAAGACCAGCTCTGGGGCCCCCAAGTGTGGGTCAGGGGCCTCCAGAGCAGCTTCCCCCATCCCCCAGTTGTGCCTCCAGGGACCAGACTAGCTCAGTGACCCCGCCCCGAGATGGTCGGAGTTGACCTTGTGTTCTTATTATCTGTCTATTCAAGACCACCTCAGGGGCCCCTGATGTAGATCAGGGCCCCAGGCAGCTCATGCTTCACCCAGGGACTAGACTAGCTCATTGGCCCCAGAGATGAGGTCATCAGACTAGCTCAATGGGCCACAGATAGGCTCATAGGGCCTTAAACCAGTTCAAGAAGCCCCAGAACAGTTTAAAGCGCCAGATCACTTCAGGGGCCTCAAGCCAACTTAAGGGGCTCTCACAAGCTCAGCGCCCAGACCAGCTCAGGGTACCCTCAGAACCTAGATCCGCTCTTGGGCCCCAGATCAGCTCTTGGGGCCCCAGATCAGTTCAGGGGCCTCAAGTCAGGTCAGGGGGCAAGATCAAGTCAGGGGCACTAATTCAGCTCAGGAATTCCTCACCAGCTCGGGGCCCAAGCAGTTCAAAATCCCCAGAGCTGCTCAGGGGACACCAGATCGGCCCATAGGACACCAGATCAGCCTAGGGGACAAACAATTAGATCAGTGGTCCCCGACCAGCTCGCGGCCCAGATCAGCTCGGGAATACCAGATCAAGTTAGGAGGCACTTCATCAGCTCAGAAGCCCCATGCCATCTCAGGGGCCCTCACCAACCCCTGTGGGCCCAGCTCAACTCAGGGCCTGGGAGCTGCTCAGGAAATCACGTAATTACCCAGGAGGCCCGGGTCAGCTTAAAGGGCACTATATTAGCCATGGGGCACCAGACTAGCTCAGAGGGAATAAGATGGGCTCAGGAGACACACTGATGACTCAGCAGGTACCATATCGACTCAGGGGGCATTAGTTAAGTTCAGGAGGCAGTATATCTGCTCAGGGTGCACCAGATCGATCAACACAGGGGGCATGTTCAAGTCAGGGGCACTAAATCAGCTCAGGGATCCCTCACCAGCTCGGGGCCCAATCAGTTCAAAGGCCCCAGAGCTGTTCAGGGGACACCAGATGCCCATAGGGCACCAGATCAGCTTCGGGGACAAACAGTCAGATCAGTGGTCCACGACCAGCTCGAGAATACCAGATCAAGTCAGGAGGCACTTAATCAGCTCAGGAGCCCCATACCATCTCAGGGGCCTCATCAGCCTCTGTGGGCCCAGCTCAGCTCAGGACTTTAGAGCTGCTCATGAAATCACGTAAGAAGACCCAGATCAGCTTAAAGGGCACCAGACTACTGAGGGGGCACCAGACTAGCTCAGAGGGCATTAGATGGGCTCAGGAGGCGCCAGATCAACTAAGGGGCATTAGTGCAGCTCAGGTGGCACCAGATCGATCCGCTCGGGGTCCAAGTCAGCTCCCAGCCCCCCGACTATGGCAGGAGCCTAAATCAGCTCAGGGAGCAACATAACAGCTCAGGGGACACAAGGTGGGCTCAGGGCCCACCAAACCAGCTCAGGGGGGGGAACAGACCATCTAAGGAGACATCAATAATCAGTTGAGGGGACACCTAATCAGCTGAAGAGGCACCACATTGACTTAGGAGACAGAATCAACTTGGGGAGGCATGACATCAGCTCAGGGGCCCGAATGAGCTCAAGGGGCACTAAATCAGCCATTAGGGTACCAAGCAAGCTCGGAATCATTAGACTAACCCTGAGGCCATTATATAGGTTCAAGAGGCACAATTATTTGCTCAATGGGGCACTCGATTGACTCAGGGGCACCAGATCAGCTTAGAGGGCAAGTAATCAACTCAAGGTGCCAAGACCAGCTGAGAGGCCACGAGATGAGGTCAAGGAGCACCAGATTGGCTTCATCCGTACGATTATTGGCGACGATGAGGCATTAGGTGGACACATACTAGGGGCCCATACTCTCCCCAGGTACTTGGAAAGGCGACAGAATGCCCTAGCTGACCGAAAAAGGTATTAAGTTGTCCAACAATAGTTTCAATTGCTACATGCAGTCCACTTACATCTAGCTTCAACGGCGTAGGGCACTAAATTTCGAGCGGCACGGCCCAAATTGGGTACACCACCTGGCAATCAGAAGGGCACCCCGGCAGTGATGGGGGCACGTGCCCCCTGTGCCTTCCTGGCTGCACCCCTGGACAGTAAGTAGATCAACTCCGGGAGGCATTGAATAAGCTCATGGGGCCCGGATCAGCTCAAGGGGCGCTAAAACAGCTAAAAGGACACCAGGCAAGCTCGGAGGCATCAGACTAACTTAGAGAGCATTATATAGGTTCAGAAGGCACAATTATTTATTCAGGGGAGGGAGGAGACCCCAAATTGACTACGAGGGCATCAGATCAGCTCAGAAGGCACATGATCACCTCCAGGGGGCACCAGATGAGCTCCACCCGTACGATTATTGGCGACGATGAGGCATTATCTGGAAACGGATTACGTGCCTATACTCTTCTCGGGTGCTTAGAAAGACGACAGAATGCCCTAGCTGACCAAAAAGGCACTTAATTGTCAAACAATAGTTGAAATCGCTAAATGCGGTCTAGTTCCATCTAGGTTCAACGGCGTAGGGCACTAAATTTCGAGCGGCACGGCCAAAAGGGGGTACACCTCCTGGCAATCAAAAGGGCACCCGGCACCGATGGGGGCACGTGCCCCCTGTGCCCCCTGGCAGCGGCCCCGGACAGTAGATAAACTACGGGAGGCATTGAATAAGTTCAGGGGGCCCGAATCAGCTCAAGGGGCACTAAAACAGCAAATAGGGCACCAGGCAGGCTCGGAGGCATCAGACTAACTCAGAGAGCATTATATAGATTCAGAAGGCACAATTATTTTCTCAGGGGGGGAGGCACCAGATTGACTACGAGGGCATCAGATCAGCTCAGAGGGCACATGATCAGCTCCAGGGTTCAAGACCAGCGCTCAGGGGGCACCAGATGAGCTCAAGGGGCACCCGATTAGCTCTGCCCATACGATTATTGGCGACGATGAGGCATTATCTGGAAACGGATTACGTGCCTATATTCTTCCCGGGTGCTTGGAAAGGCGACAGAATGCCCGAACTGACCAAAAAGGCACTTAATTGTCAAACAATAGTTTAAATCGCTAAATGCAGTCTAGTTCCATCTAGGCTCAACGGCGTAGGGCACTAAATTTCGAGCGACACGGCCCAAAGAGGGCACACCACCTGGCAATAAAAAGGGCACCCCGGCACCGATAGGGGCACGTGCCCCCTGTGCCCCCCCTGGCTGCGCCCCTGGTTAAAACCCCCAACTGAACTAGGCATTATAAATTAAGCACATGAAAAAGACTACTGGTGTCCAATGGTTTCTGAAAATAACGATGGGCCTGCAATGTCTACTTTAACATCATGTCAATCTTGAGGTCTCAGGAAATAAAAAAAAACATTAATATGATAAAGGAGAAATCTAACGTCACCTTTTAGCTTCTTATTTGTTTATTCTAGAGCAAGTCCTGGGACATTATTGGAATCCCAGTGTCTAAGGCAGTGACAAAAGCAAAACAATGCTGTTAAAATAAAAGTTGTGACCCAATTTTGTTCCAAATTATTGTTTCACCCCCCATCGAAGTTAGTTGGCAGCACGGGCTTGATAATTCCTCTGTTCCATTGACATCGCATGTTAAAATGTTCATTTTGGAAGGTCTCCAGAGCACAAATTTGGGTCGTCCCATAAACAAATTGCATATCATCTTAAACCAACATCAATTTCCTTTTGGGTTCCGGAGTCGGTTTTACAATGCCCACAAAAACCTATCCACAGGAGAGCAAAACTGACACGATGTCGCACCGCCATCGACCCCTCCCTCCCCCAGAGGGCGGGAGGGACTTAAATGAGGATATAACGTGCGGAGAAACCCATGCTCCGTAACCATAGCAGCTAGAGACTTGCGGTTTTCACTAAAATTTTCAAAAAATCTAATTAGTGGTATTCTTAAGTTTCAAAGCCATCCACGTATCAACAACAACGTTATAACGTAGTACGTTTTTGGCCTGCGGAGACACCTATGCTCCGTAACCACAGCAGCTAGCGACTTGCTGTTTTCACCAATCGAATTGTCGTTGTCTGAAACGAGGTATTCTTGAGTTTCATTTAGATCCCTCCATGAATACAAACGTTATAACATGAAACGTTACTTTTAAATTTCCCGCGCGGAGAAACCCATGCTCCGTAACCACAGCAGCTACCGAATCGCTGTTTTCACCAATCGAATTTCCGAGGTCTGAAACGGGATATACCTGAGTTTAATTACAATCCTTCCATAAATACCAACGTTATAACGTTAAACGTTAATTTTTGGCCTGCGGAGAAACCCATGCTCCGCAACCACAGCAACTAGTGACTCGCTGTTTTCACTAATCGAATTGGCGTGGTCTGAAACGGGGTATTCTTGGTTTTCATGTGGATCACTCCATAAATACTAACGTTATTAAGTAAAACGTTACTTTTTCGCCTGCGGAGAAACCCGTGCTCCGTAACCACAGCAGCTAGCGACTCGCTGTTTTCACCAATCGAATCGGCGTGGTCTGAAACGGGATATTTTTGGGTTTCATGTGGATCCCTCCATAAATACCAACGTTATAACGTAAAACGCTATTTTTGGCCTGCGGAAGAAACCCATGCTCCGTAACCACAGCAGCTAGCGACTCGCTAGCCCTGTTCCAGCTGTCAGCACAGTTTTGTCAGCACCAATCAGCGGGCCGCGTTGCGCCTACGTGACAGGATTGTAGCCTCTCCCCGGGAACTAGTTCTAGAGGTTTTACGGGCTGATGGCCTGCTTTTTGCGCTGATGAAAAATAGCATGTGCACGAAGTGGCAGCCTAATATTTTCTAATGGTATAAAGGATTAAGTTCCCTTTGCTTAGCACAAGCAAGAGGCGATTATGGCGCTGATGTTACTTTTCTGGAGGAGAGGTTAGAGGTCCTGCTGACAAAACTGTGCTGACAGCTGGAACAGGGCTGCTGTTTTGACCAATCGAATCGGCATGGTCTGAAACGGGGTATTCTTGGGTTTCATGTGGATCCCTCCATAAATACTAACGTTATAACGTAAAACGTTACTTTTTGGCGTGCGGAGAAACCCATGCTCCGTAACCACAGAAGCTAGCGACTCGCTGTTTTCACCCATCGAATCGGCGTGGTCTGAAACGGGGTATTCTTGGGTTTCATGTGGATCCCTCCATAAATACCAACGTTATAACGTAAAACGTTACTTTTTGGCCTGCGGAGAATTCCATGCTCCGGAACCAGCTTGGGGCCCCTGAGACCAAGATCATGATCCTGCAGGGGGCTCCAAGATCCCCTGCAGGGGCCCCGAGATCAATGTTCGATAATGCGGAGGATCATATATGGACGGATTGAAACGAAACTCAAGAATATCCCGTTTCAGACCACGCCGATTCGATTGGTGAAAACAGCGAGTCACTAGCTGCTGTGGTTACGGGGCATGGGTTTCTCCGCAGGCCAAAAAGCAACGTTTTACGTTATAACGTTAGTATTTATGGAAGGATTCACATGAAACCAAAGAGTACTCCGTTTCAGACCACGCCGATTCGATTGGTGAAAACAGCGAGTCGCTAGCTGCTGTGGTTACGGAGCATGGGTTTCTCCGCAGGCCAAAAAGCAACGTTTTACGTTATAACGTTAGTATCTATGGAAGGATTCACATGAAACCAAAGAATACTCCGTTTCAGACCACGCCAATTCGATTGGTGAAAACAGCAAGTCGCTAGCTGCTGTTGTTACGGAGCATGGGTTTCTCCGCAGGACCAAAAAGTAACGTTTTACGTTATAACGTTGGTATTTATGAAGGGATCTACATGAAACCCAAGAATACTCCGTTTCAGACCACGCCAATTCGATTGGTGAAAACAGCGAGTCGCTAGCTGCTGTGGTTACGGAGCATGGGTTTCTCCGCAGGCCAAAAAGTAACGTTTTACGTTATAACGTTAGTATTTATGGAGGGATCCACATGAAAACCAAGAATAGCCAATTTTAGACCATGCCAATTCGATTGGTGAAAACAGCAAGTCGCTAGCTGCTGTGGTTACGGAGCATGGGTTTCTCCGCAGGCCAAAAAGTAACGTTTTACGTTATAACGTTAGTATTTATGGAGGGATCCACATGAAAACCAAGAATACCCCATTTCAGACCATGCCAATTCGATTGGTGAAAACAGCGACTCGCTAGCTGCTGTGGTTACGGAGCATGGGTTTCTCCGCAGGGCAAAACCGTACTACGTTATAACGTTGTTGTTGATACGTGGATGGCTTTGAAACTCAAGAATACCACTAATTAGATTTTTTGAAAATTTTTGGGGAAAACTGCAAGTCTCTAGCTGCTATGGTTACGGAGCATGGGTTTCTCCGCACGTTATATCCGCATTTAAGTCCCTCCCCAGAGGGCGACCATGCAGGCATCACCGTAGCGCAACTGGCAGAGCGATCAATTGCCACGCAATAGGTCGCGAGTTCGAAACAGCAAGGGAGAATTTTAACAAATTATTTCCAGATGTCTTTAAACTCAATTGTTTTTACGTGCTATTGTAAGCCGATGTTAATAAAAACTTTAATTCTACAGAATATTTCCTTTTTGTGTTTACTGGACATATTTAAACGTAGAACAAAACTGCAAACTCGCCAAGCGGTGCCTTCCGAGCACGGATGGAGATGGCGGGAGGAGGTGGGGGTCAGAAGCCCCAAAACTTGGTGTAGCCAAAAGGGACACAGGGAGCACATGACCTCATCGATGCCAGAGTGTCCCTTTGATCGCTAAGCGGTGAACCGTTCGGGCTGTGCCGCTCGAAATTTAGTGGCATACGCCGTTGAACCTAGATGCAAGTAGGACCTCATGTAGGGGAGAGTGGGGAGAACTGGGACATTAAACAAGCGGCAAGTTTAAACAATTATATAAATTTAGCTAGGCGTTTCTGGTAGATTGTATAAGCATCACATGGTGGAAGAAACATTTGGTTATGGATGTATGTGTCTTTTTAGGGCGTAAACAGAGTAGAATTGTGCAAAATTAAGCTTTTGTGGAAGACTATGGTTAGTGAGAATTGGGACAGATGCAGGAGAACTGGGACAATGGGTGTTCAGAAGTGGGACACATAGGGGAGAGATGGGACAACTGAAGAAACATGTCTAAATCTTATAAAGCGTAGCATCTATACGACACATTTTGAAAATAAGCTGTGGAGGCTATGATTGATTGTTTGCGCGATATATTTGGAAAACATATTCTTTATTATACACACATTTGAAAAACCTTTTTGTTGTTGCGGTGATCCATATAACCCGGGACGTTGTTATATGGATCTGTTAATTATCCAGGTTTGCATGTAGGATAGGGTAGGTACATAGTATATACGTGTTGGCTAGGGGCAGATCCAGGAATTTCCCCAAGGGAAGGCGAACCCGTACAGGGGGCCCGGCCTCCTCGAAAGAAGCCCGAATAGCTGTGGGGGCCCGATTGTGCAAATTATAATTTTTAATAAGAAACGTAGTCATGAAAATGTATCGGCCAGCAAGAAAAATGTCAACCTCCGTTTTGGGGGTAAACGGTTAGAAGAACTGTAGTTGCCCCCAAATTATGAACTGGCCCTAAAATCGCTCAGGTGCACTCATCATTGGACTGGATCTCCACAAATCCAGGGACTGGGCAAATTTCGACTAGGATCACTGATCAGGACCATCTTAGCTCCGATACAATATTCTATGGCCTGCGTGAATTAAGAAAGATACTATACCAACTACTCCCAAACCGGGCCAAAAGTTACAGCTAAAAAGGGCCGAGACCAAGGGAAACCCACAAGCAAGGCTGGGGCCGAAAGTAGCCACAGAAGGCCCAGGTAGACCACGGGGGAGGCATGAATGCTGGAAATAGGAGACTGACTTCGGCCACAGCATGTCTGAGGTTATCGTGAGGGCCCCGGTCCCGGACACATAAGTCCCCAGTGAACCACAGGCGCCCCGGAAGCATTTCAGGGGACCCAAATAGCCACAGGAGGTCTGGGTGAACCGCAGGGAGCCAGGCTGTGGTCACAAAGGGCCCGGGTGGATTACAGGGGGAATTCTCTGCAACGGATGTGAATAGGGGTCCGGCTTCGGTAGCAGTGGGCCCGGGATAACTCTGAGGGGCCCGGTCGCAGACTCAGAGCTTCCAAGTGGACTGCAAGGGGCCTGGATGCATGTTAGGGTGCCCGGAAAGCCACAGAAGGTCTAGGTCAACCGCAAGGATCCCGGCTGTGGTCACAAATGACCCGGGTTGATTACAGGGGAATTCTCTGCAACGGTCGAGAATAGCGGCCCGGCTTTGGTAGCAGTGGGTGCAGGATAATTCTGAGGGGTCCGGTCGCAGACTCGGAGGTTGCAAGTGGACTACAAGGGGCCTGGAGGCATGTTAGGGTGCCTGGATAGCCACATGAGCCCCGGGTTAAGCGCAGGGTCCCGGCTGCAGCTACCGGGAGCCCGGGTGAAATACAGGGGAATGCTCTGCAACGGGTGATAATAGGGTCTCGGCTTCGGTAGTGGGCCCGGGATAATTCTGAGGGGCCCCGTCCCAGACTGAGTAAGTGGATTACAAGCCCGGTTACACTCAATATGGGTGGCATTTGGAAGACAATTTGCGGGGCAAGGGTACAGACGCAACCGCCGCCCCCCTCCTGCGGGAGGGGGGGCGGCTGCAGGGGGCATTTCTTTCCTGTGCTTGAGGTAGGCCCAAGGGGGGGCGATCTTCCCATCGTCCCCCCTCCACTTGGATTCGCCCCTGGTGTTGGCATGGGTGAAATGTCGCATTTTTTATAGTAAGTCCGTCATGTTGAACTTACGGTCTTTATTCTGATCTCGATTTATAAACCACGATCAGACAAGAAAAAACAAGCTGATGACCAGAATCACTCTATAAGAAAAATCCGACACAACGATATTTCCATCAAAATACAAATATATAGGTACAATCAGTCAAAGTGCGGTACAAGGAGAAGTGGAACAGCAAGGGGAGAAGTGGGACAACTTGTCCCAGTTCTCCTGACCCTGTCATTGTTTCTGAATTGCGATGTCAGTAAAATTAAAACCCCTTTCGTTATTCGAAGCTGGTACAGGTCCATGGAAAATACGACACCAGCTTTAGTGGACCAAAAAAGCCAACTTTTCGGTTGCATATTTAGCAGATAATCCACTCAAGAAAACGTAAAAGATTAACTTTTTAAGGAACACTCACCTCCCGTTTCCAGCATCTACCGGAAAAGTAAGTTGACACCTTAGCGATGTGCAGCGGCACATATAGTACGAGAATTAGCAAAAAATTATACTTTTGGCTTACTCCTAGATTCAATAATGGGTGTGTCCCACTTCTCCTGCGTCCCATGTCTCCCCACTCTCCCCTAGCAATTGCAACCATTAATAGACAATTTAGAACTATTTGTCGTCAGCTAGGGCATTCTGTCACGTCTCACGCTACCCGGGAAGAGTATGGGCACCTAATACGCATCCAGCTAATGCCTCATCGTCGCCAATAATCGTATGGTCGAAGCTAGTCTGGTGCCCATTGGGACACTTGGTGCCCCCTGAGCCATATGAACCCACCTGGAGCCAATTGAGCTAGTCTGATGACCCCATCTCTGAAGGGCAATGAGCTAGTCTAGTCCCTGGGGGAAGATTGAGCTGTTCTGGGGGGAGGCAGGGGAACATAATAATTGGGTAAGGCACGAAGTCTTACGCAGTGGGCTTTCAGACAATGATCAATTTTCCGCCGTGTGCCATTCCGGAAAATTTACACAGCGTAAGAAACCCGTGGAATTTTTACGCATTTCCGTAAATATCCAGTAAATACACTTTATCGTGTTGTATTTTTCCTTGACAATTCTGTAATACTTTCCACAGAACCATTCCCGAGTCAAATAACATTTTTATCAATCCCAACACTGTTGGAAGTTACCCACGATTTCGAAGTAGTCCCATCGTACGTTACGGACTTTTGCACACTTCGGTACCAAAAAGTCTAGGGGAAACGTAGAAGACTTCGACTGGTTTGCCCGGCATATTTTGATGACAATGCCGCCGCTCTGATCCGTCCGTACCTTTACGTTATGTATTCTGGGGTGGAAAACTTACGCATATGGCCGGAGGTTCCAAATTTTACGCCGTGGTTTCTCGGCGCAAATCAACTTTTATTTTCCCCTGCGGGGGGGGCTCTGATCCACATCATGGGTCCCATCAGCTGGTCTTGAATAGATGCAGAGTAAGAACACGAGGTCAACCACCATCATCACGGGGCCCACTGAGCTATAGTCTAGTTCCTGGCTGCACATCTGGGGGACAGCTGCCTTGTGGGGCTCTATATTACACTAGGTGGTCCCCGAGCTGGTCTTGAACAGATAATCACCATAAATTAAAGACAGTCTTTGAAAACTCCTAAAATATTATATATCTACAGGTCATACGTACATCCCTATGGTCATAAAGGAATAGGGGCATACAAGGGATATGACCCTACAGGGCATAGGGGCAGCCAGTGAACAAAATGAGGCAGGTGACTCGATCAGGTAGTTCGGGAAAATACAATCCTACCATTAATGGCTTTTAGAGTAAAAAATAACCAACTAACTTTGCCTTGAATTGAGGGATATTTCCCAAATAAAATCTGATCTTTAAAGACAAGTGCAGACAATCAACTGCAAAAAAGACCCTGAGGTGGACAAAAAATGCATTTCGTCAACAAAACACAGACAGTGCACATACAAAATATCAGGATCAGAGACAGCTTTGCATTATTTTTTTCAGGTGTGATTGTGGGCCCCCTTGCACGCAGGTTGTGTGCACTGACCTTGCCCACCAATGTCTTAGGCTTAATTCGCAATGTGCCTGCTGCACGTCCAATGATATCATTTGTTGGGTTTTATCATGTCTTCGCCTTCTATGTTTTTCTCAGCATACGATTAAGCAATGTATGTGTTGGAAAAGTGTTTATATTCCCAAAAGAAAAGATCAAGATCAGATTGATGTTAATCAATGAAGAAGGGAGGCAGGTAATGCTCCAGGAAGAAACAAAACTTATGTTTTAAGCTTCACATTTTTTCCAGTATGTGATTGTAGCTCCTCCTTGTACTGTGGATTGCGTGCATTGGATTTATCATGCCGTGCAATTGTGTGTTTTCCCCAGCATAGGATTAAACAGTGTCTGTGTGTTGAAAAGGTGTTTGTGCATTCCCAAAAGAAGATATCAAGATCAGATTGATGCAGCTCAATAGAGAAGGAAGAAGGCAGGTAACATGCTATGAAGAAAAACGAACTATTTAGATATCACATACTTGTATACCTTTAGCATTGTTTCAGGGGAAGATTGAGTTATTTCTGGCTATTCCTGGATCTTGGGATACATTAAGAAACAAGGCCAGAGAGCGAAAACTTTGACCACAAAATTGCCAGATTTTAGGCATCTGGGCAAACCCACCAGAAGTAAAAAGATAAAATTAAAAAATGCAAGCAGACCTGGAACAACAAGTGAGCGCAGGCAACCTTCCTCGGGAATAATTGCAAGCCATGCAACTTAATAAACCCACCACTTTCTATGCTTAAAAATACATTTGTTGTAGAGCCAGAGTTTTTTTCTAATTTAAATAAAAGTGCAGCGGCTGTCGTCGCAATCGGGTGGATGCGGCATGCCGGCGCATCATCGCCGCGATGCGGCATGATGGTGCCCCACCGCTGCGACACGGAATGGCGATGCCCCATCGTTGGCATTCCTCCAGCAGCCAGGGACCATGGCACCAGGCTGCATTCTCTCAGCTCCCTGCACGCCTGCTTCTCCTGCGGATGAGAGGGGCGCTTAGGGGGAAGGAGAGGGCGCAGTTTGCTGGTGAGGTGTTAGTAGAGAAATTGAAAATTAGTAGACTTTGCGGTTTATTTGGGGGAAAATAGGAAGGGGCATGAGAGGTGCCGGAGGACGGCCTGTATCAACACCTACAGATGCCTTAAATTATATATATTAAACCGCTGGTTTTTTTTAAATTCACAACATGTTACTTGAAAAAAATCGCAATACGGTACTAAAAGGGCACAAGGAATTGAACAGATGGACTGCTTTTATAATCTGCTCTAACGGTAATATTCCTATCCTAACGATAACTGTTTGAGCTTGAGATCATATTCAATAGTTATCTACGTACAGTTTGGTTACCAGAGTTTTAAAGAAGCTCTTACTTAGTGGCACGTCTGCCAGGTCTCTAATATTACTAGCTATAATTTTGTTCCATGCTTTAGGGGCTGATACAAAAAGGAGAATTTTCGGTACATTGTCTGGGCGTATGGGACTACAAAATGTTGGGCGTTTCTGGTACTGTGCCTTGATTGATCCATGTGGGTCCAAGTCAGCCTTTCTGACAATGCTGCGGGAAGTGAATTTTGAGCAAGTTTATGAAGAATTTCTAATTGTGAGACTTGTACTAGATCTTTTAATTTTAAAATTTTGTATTTTTAAATAGGGGACTTGTGTGAGCCAGGAGGTCGGCTTGATCTATCATGCGAATTATTTTCTTTTGGAGCACTGTTAGCTTGTTTAGTTTGTAATCGAACGTACTTCCAAAAATGGGAAGGCAATATCGAATGAAGGGCAAGATGAAAGAATTATACAGCAGGAGGGTATGACCTGGGTTTAGAATATGTTGAGATCTTCTTATCAGTCCTATGTTCCGCGCGATTGTGTTTTCTACATTTCTAATGTGATCCGTCCACCTTAGATCCTCATTTATAGTGATTCCAAGATATTTTGTAGAAAATTTACGCTGAAGGTAGTTGCCATCAACGGTGAGAGCGAGGTCAGGTTTTGGGGTGGGGGAAAATAGTTGGTAATTTGACTTTTTGACGTTTAGGGACAGCCGATTACAGCAGAGCCAGCTCTTGATTTCGGTCAGGCTATTGTTAATGATTCTTTGGAGAGAGATTTCATTTTCGGCGGTAAAGAAGAGGGCCGTATCATCAGCGAAAAGATAGAATTTTGGTATATTAGAGCTCCTGTGCATATCATTGACATATAGTAGAAATAGGAGCGGGCCAAGCACACTTCCCTGCGGTACTCCCATAGGGAGTTGCCTAGGGGAGCTTGAAATAATTCCATTACATTTAACATATTGAGTACGATTTTCAAGGTAAGTCCGGAAGAAATTTAAAGAGGTTCCACAGATGCCGTAACAACTTAATTTGGAAAGCAGAATTTGGTGGTTAACAGTATCGAATGCCTTGCTGAAATCTAAATAAATGGCAGCTGATGTTTTTTTGGAGACCATGGCAGAAGTAATGTCATCATAAAGTAGGGCAATAGGCATAAATGTACTTTTGTTTTTTTGGAAGCCGAACTGGTTTTTGAAAAAAGCATCGTTAGCAGTCAGAAATTCGGTTATTTGGTAGTGAACAATTTTCTCAAGAACCTTCGAAATGACTGGGAGAATCGATATTGGGCGATAATTGTCAAAAGTTGATCTGTCCCCGGATTTGTGAATTGGAACCACTAATGCAATTTTTAGTTCATCCGGGAAGATTCCCTGGGCCAAACAAAGATTAAAAAGATGGGTTAGATGAAAAGATATTGTGGGGCATAAAAGTTTCAAAATTTTGGAGCTGACTCCATCATAGCCACCACCCTTTTTCCCAAGCGACAAAATTATTTGTTGGACAGTTTGGTTGTCTACTGGGCGGAAGTCAAATTGGGGGTAATTTACATCGTTGAGGTAAGTTAGTGGATCCAAGGTGGACGGCGGGAGGGCGTTGTCAAGGCGAGTCCCTAAGTTAGAAAAAAATGTATTGAAGTTATTTGCTATTTCTAGGGGATTATCCACTGTTTTGTTGTCCAATTTGAAAAGTTCAGGAAGGTCCTTTTTAGTCTTGTTTTTCCGAGTTAAGGTGAAAAGAGTGTCCCAGAGTTTCTTGGGATCAGCTTTATCTTCCTCAAGCTTTCTTTGGTAGTAGATTTTCCTAGCATTTCGAATAATACTTGTAAGGACATTTTTATATCTTTTATATGCTGTTTCATCGGATTTAGATTTAGATTTTATAAATTTTTGGTACAAATCTGCCTTCTTATTCACACATTTCTGGAGACCATATGATATCCATGGTCTAATTGGTGCTTTTCGTCGAGCTTTGTTTTGGATTGAGTGTCTTTTCACTTCATCTATAAGAGCTGTTTGGAGAATATTTGCGGCCAAAATGGGATCATTAATTTGGAAGTAGTTGCCCAGCCTTAGGAGTAATCCTTCTTTAAGGGCATCCAGCTTTCTGAAATCAAATGAGTTTGAAGACTTCTGGTCAGTGTGCAAAATTTTGAATGAGGTAATTAGGTTGATAGTTATTGGAAGATGGTCACTTAAATCTGCAATTAGTACGGAGGAAGACTTTATGATGGATACATCGTTGCAAAAAAGTTATCAATGAGTGTTTGGGAATCAGAACAAATCCTAGTGGGCACAGAAATACATGGGTGAAGCCCCTGTGCAGCTAATAAGTGCAAGAAATAAGCAGTGGTTTCAACATCTTTACATTTTAGTAGGTCAAAATTGAAGTCACCTCCCAGGACACACACCCTCCCTTCACTGGAAATTTTATCAAGAGATGACTCAAGGTAATCAAAGAATATACCTGAAGGAAATGATGGGGATCTATACACTGAGCCAATTATGAGATGAAATGGCAAGACATTCTGAATTTCTAAAAAAACAGATTGGTGTTGGAGTGATTTGGACTCCAGGTCATACCTCCTGCTGTAAATGATATGCTTGTTTATGAAAATACCAGCCCCCTTTCCTTTACATTCTGTAGGTGATGAGATTTCGAGATTGAAGCCTGGAAGTTGGTAAGAATCTATCAGTTCAGTACTTAACCAAAGTTCAGTGAGTAGGATTATAAGTGGTTGTTTCTCTAGTTGGGATACAAATGCCTGGAGGGAATCAAAATTTTTGGGGAGGGACCTAATGTTGATGTGAATAATTGGGAAAGCACCAGTCGCAGGGGAGTTTTCATTAAATCTTTCTATAGTTTGGTAATCACATGCCTCAAGAATTTGTGTGTAATTTGGTAGCCCTATATCATTGTCATTATTATGATAAGCAAAATCTGGGAGAAATCTGGCATTGGTGCAACTATGTTGTAGCGACCGTATTTTGGTTTTGGTCAATAAGGGCAGTCAATTTGGGTTTATCTAAAGCTGAATAGATAGGGTAAGCACCTATTTAGCCAACACTCAGGCCTGCTGGACTGGGTGAAAAGGGTGTGGTGGAAGAAATCAGATAGCAACGTTACCTTATTGTTGGACCAGCTAAGATAAATTACCTATCCAAGCATTGGAAGTTGATTTTTTTATTTTCCAGACTTGTCCCACACAGCGACCGTAGATTTGACACCAACTTAAAGCGTAGATGAGGCATATAATAGTAAAAGGTGTTCACTTTGAATTCAAACCTTGAATCACAATTTTGTAACTATTCAACTCTTTCTGGCAATACTGGGCATGGCAGTGTGCTGCAGGGAGATTAGACATCATCAGTGGTACCTGTTGTGGTGAGAGGTGACATCGGCCGTCCAATTGCAGGCTCACCAATCACCATGCCCGGAGGAGGCATGTGGAGGGGGGCGGCCCCACACTCACAAGTTCGGTGACAGGTTGTGTGAGAGATGCAAGTTCGAGAGGGGGCATACTTGGGGACCCAAGGGTAGGGTCTGCTCCTGAAGAGCTACAGCTCCCACCTGTCCACGAACTAGCACCATTTCCCTGGTTCATGATGTCATGGCCAGCCTCTGAATGTGCGGCATGAGGTTCAGTGCTGGAGTGGCCCCTGGCCACTTCACCTCCCGCATCAGTCCCAACCTCAGCAGAGGCAACAGGCTCAGTTGTCATCAGGTGAGAAGCCTGAGATGGGGTGCTATCACCCTTCAATGTGTGGTTGGCAGATTGGGACGCAACATCCTGGGTGGAGTTGCTGTGCTTGTGGATAGAGCCCATTTGGGAAGATTCAGCCCTTGTGGTTGCCCGTTCCACTGACCTAGGGGGTTTTTGTTTGGTATGTTTCTGTGGCAGGTTTGCACTTGTTCTGGCTCCTACTGTTTGTCTAATAGCAGGGTCAGCTCTTGAGCCTTGGCCAACACCAGCACCTGATGTGGAGGGTGGCATGGTTGCCCCAGGGGTACTACCAGAGACTGCTGGCTTTGGCTGCTTGCAGATTTCCAGGATATCTGCTTTTGTGGTTCCGACACAGAGTTCAACTGGCCTTGAGGTAGCTGTGACTTTAACAAAGATTCTGCCAGAGTTAGTGTAGTATGACGAAAAGGGAGCCTTGTCCCTGGGAGTGTTGAGCTCTTGCAGGGCTTTAACCACAGCAAGCCTCTCTGCTGTGAGGCTTTCGTGAACCATCAGGCCATGCTGGACTGGCCTGGTGCGTCGCCTATATACATGCATGCACTCGTCCAGGTATGCAAAGCGAACAAGTATAACCTTCTTGTTCCTGAGGCGATGGCATGCAGTGATGCTACCTGGCTGCACATGCAAGCCCAGGTACCTCCCAATGAGCTCCACTGCCACTGCCCTAGTATTTTCACCTACTTGGAAGTCTGGGATCACTCTTCCAGAAAGCAACAGAGTCGACTTCCGACTATACTGTGCCTGCTCCTCAATTTCGGCCATCATTTTGCTCTGCTTTTTTGCCAGGGCTGCACTCTTTTGGTCTAGGTTTACCATCTCTGTCTCGCAAACCTCTCGCCGCTCTGTGTTTTCAGTTGCTACAAACTGTAGTTGAACAAGTTCTGTGCGCATATCTTTCAGCTCTTGTTGCATTTTATCATTTTCACTCCTGAGGCTTTCCATCTCATCCTTAAGCTTATCAATGCATGACTCAAGGAATTTCAATGAAGTCTTCATTTTTACAGACAATTTTCACTGTGTGTCGGAGCAATTCTGGATAATCAATGTCAGGTCGAGCAATCTATATGCTGCAGTGGTTGCCACAGAGAATCTGATAGGTAATTAATCTAGCCAGTCCATATGCACCTAATCACCTACTCATTTCTAGCTTTCTAATTTACTCAAGCAAAAACCACAAGCCAAGCTACCTGTAACACAGCACAAGCCTTGCAAGGCGGCTAAGGGGGTATGAATAGGGCGATGCTCGACCAGATGGGGAGCCAGCCAGTTTGCCAAAGTGGCAACAAAGTTTTTGGGTTTATGTTGTCCTGTGGAAAAAGCACAAGTTATGCGAATACTGAAGCACCTTCTAAATTATGCTGTCTAGGTACCTCTCGGCTTCCTACTTATCAGCAAACGATCTTCCTATTTATCAGTTCAATAACCAAACTAACCTTCCGAATCGGATCAAATTTACCTGCATGAACGCCCAGACCATGAAAGTCGCAAAAAGACCCGTGGTTGACAGCGCTCATCAACGCCACCCGATCAGCTGAGCAAGCAAAAATGGCGGTTCGAAAAACACAGCTGGTTCGGCACTAAGAATATAACAATTTTTACCGAATGTTATTATGATGCTATTGGAGAAAAATGCAAGAAATATTTCCAACTGGAAAATAATTTATTGATGACAAAAAAACCCTTTGAGGTTATTTTAGATGACACCTAATATGTATCTTCAAAGCAGCGGTAAGGCTCACACTAATGATTAGCAAAAGTAAACAAACATGGCGCAGCTTAGACCATACGACGCAGTGTTCAGTTCGACTTCAGCTCTGCAAAAAAAACGATCAGTCTATTTGAAAGAAATAATAAGCATTTTAATATCAAAATCTCAATGCTCTTTATACCTAAGGTTGAAAAGTGTTTGGTAAACCGGACCCAATTTACACAGGCCCTAACGCACCTATCGTGGTCGCTTTATCGGAGCTCAATCGGCACGTCCGACACCTGGGAGCGGCAAGGATGGAATGTTGAGAGCCCCTTAATGTTGAGAGCCCCTTTAGTTGAGCACATTCTACCCCGCTTCTAAGGAAATGTTCGGAAACATAAGCAACAGCAGAATTCATTTACTTTAAAATGTAAATTTAACCAAAGTTTATGTGTCTACCACAATCCCCTGCACAGTCAGTCTTCTGAAAATACCTAAGGGCTGACCAAATCGAAATGGTATATTGTACAAATCCAGCAGATTTCACAAATTGGGCTATTTTGAAGCACACCTTTCTTTGGCGAATGTTTCTCACCTTGGCTGCAGAATACACGTTTCTCATGTTACGGGTAACACATATCTGTCCATAAAGGGGCTCTCAACAGCAAAGCAGTGTAACAGAGAGAAATCAGGCAAAATTTCTGTAAGAAATTTAATAACAACAACAAATAAATACTCGAACCACCTCAATTCTTATGACGAAACAACCATCAAGCGAGCAGCAAGCACAGGCGAGCATACGGCGCGAGCAAAAGGAGCGAGAGCCACGCAATGGAAAAAATGCCGAGTACAACTTGTTTTTTTTTAGTGTCCGTCTTTTGGAGGAGTTATCATATGGCAGCACGAAACTTCGGGCTACCCATTCTCTATTACCCTGGTTTAAACTATGAACATTTGACCCAAGATTGACCCAAGAACTAATTCTGGCGGGTTTCTGATTCAAAGTTCCAACAAAATATTATGACTAGGCCCAGAAACACATTGGCAGTACTAAACGATGAAATGGAACATGTGTGGATTTATGAGTCTTATTCAACTTTGGAAGTGACAAAATACCACTCAGCAGCCATGCCAAAATCTGAAAAATGGTGCGCTGCATTTACAAAGTTTTTAAATTTCTTATACTGCGAAGCAGATAATCTGATAAGATCCAGATAATTTGTTCCAGATTTTGTTTTTAATTTCTGATTTTATGCTTTAATTTCTGTTAGATTTTAATTTTAGATTAAATTTTTAATTTAATTTTTTTAGATTTTTATTTCTGTTCCAGATTTTTTTAGAACAGATGCACTGCAGAAGTATCATGAGTCAAACAGTCAGAAATTGCGGAAAAAGAGAAGAAAAAACAAGAAAAAACGTCGGGGCTTAACACTGTTCCAGGTTTTGGATTAGTTTCTGATCGGCAGTGCGCCATTTCCTGCAGATGCTAGACGCGTCTTGCTAGATAATAAGATGTGCTAAACTCCTTTGCAATCTTCCGAATAGTCCAAGTTCCTAGTACCATTGTTATCACTCTTATTTTGTCACTGAGTTTGGTCGAGTCTTTGAATTTCTGACGAAATTAGTTCATCATATCATCAAAGTTTTGTGCTTTCTCTTCCTGTGTTTGAAGAATGCAAAATGCTTCCTCTTGTTGATCCTCCTAATCTGCCTGTGGAGAGAAGTCCGATTTAAATAAATAATAATGTTGTCTTTCTGTATTTCTTAGACATTCTTATTCACTTTTGCTGAATTGGCGTTTCTCCTAGGGCCTGCGCCGATTGATTTATGGCCTCAGCAGATCGATCCAAATCCATGGCTCCATCGCTGGAGTTCTGTGTTTCCGGTGTTGAAAGGTCTGTACTTTCAATTAACCTCTGGAGCCCAGAATATCCTGGTTCTGAGAGAGGTTGTTGTGGCACTTGCACTGCCTCTACTGCTGGATCTGGGACCTTCCCTTCGGAAAGCATCAGTGTACAAGATGTACAAACATATTTGTTCACATTTAACTCTATATCAGGATGCTGAATCACCCATTTTGTAATTACAGGCCTGCACACTTTCCAAACAGTTTTTCCCTCATTTCGATGAAATAGGTCAGAACATTTTGTCCTCCTGTCACCCGGTCGTTCGTATTCAGATGATTTTCCCATTTCCGGTTAAAGAAGTCAAGACTGTTCAGTTCCAGGCTGCGAGTCGAAATCAGTCAACTCTGTGGGTGCGTTCTTCTTAAAACTGCTCACCTGTTCTCACTCAAGTCACATCTGCACAAGTAAGCCTCGCAGCAAGGAATGACTAAGTGTTTTGTCGCTCGTGGGCATCGTCGTTATCGACGGATCACCCTCCGGCCGAGTACGAGCGTCACATCTCTGTCTCCTCTAACGTCGGTGTCAGGTTTCCCCAAATGCGATAGAGACAGTACACCCCAGATCTAGTCACAGTTTGCTGCTGTGATGTGTGTCTGACGCCAGTTTCAAAGCATTCTGGTACCAATAATTTCACACCATGAGCATGCGTAAGTTGAACTATTTTACCGGGTCATGTAATGTCAGTTCAACTTAATCATGCTACAAATGAAGCGTGTACTGTAAGCTTTTCATCATTCAAGCGTTTGCTTTAAAAAATTGGACAAGAGAAATCTATGTAATCGCCGCTCATAGCTTAATAGCCTCAGGGCACGTCCGCAACACAGTGCACTGCCATACTTGACTACCAGTATCTCAAAAAGATTTCTAATCTCCGCCTTTCTTTTTAGGCATGTCTGCAGAGTGGCATAACCATTCGTGTGACAAAGTTTCAATGAATTTACGATCTCGCACTCGCGCTGCCAGCCTGGCAGTGCCAGGACTCTGTGGTCATGCTGACGGCTGCAGCTCTATCCTCCTGATTGTAGCCAGTCAGCATCGCCATTATGGTGCCCTCCGGATAACCCATGAGAGGCGTTGCGAGGAAACCGGCTGGCTCCGGCTCGCTGCCGCTTAGTCGCAGTGGCGGATCCAGGACTTCATTTCGGGGAGAGCGGATAGGGCACTGGAGCCACCCCCGCCCTTGCTTATGAATAGCTTCCGGGTATGCATTTACTATTGGCACCCTGACATTTTGGCGGGGGGGGGGCTTGAGCCCCTAGTCCATCTTGTATCCGTCACTACTTGATCGTCAATGTTATTTCGTTCAAGTAGATATAATTACACCTGGTCAAAGCAACTGTCTCCTCACCAAGACGATCGCTTGCACGTCCATGCACCGCACTGAGAAAGAAGTTGACACTGCTTCTGCAGAACTCCCCCTTTTGACCCTGCTCAAATTATCGTCTGACCCTTCGAGAGGGTTGAACACCCATTCTGTTAGCGTCAACAGCTTAGTTTCGCTCGAGTCGGATCAAATCGCAGAGTTCCAGGAGCGTTTTCTGTTGCTGCCAGAGTAATGCGAAGAGTTATTCATTGACTCTGCAGGAACTCTGATGTACTCGGGAAAACTTCCCCGACCAAAACTTCCTGAAAATGCGCAGCTTCAAATGCCCCTGCAGTACTCTGCCAAATATGCTGCAGAGACCCTCCTCCAACTCTGGGGAGGGTTTACTCTGGATTTGGAGAGAGTTTTACAAGAGTTAGAGGCTATATGGTCGCCATTTTTCAGACGGGGCTGGTAGCCATTGTGTGACGTTTGTGTTTTTTTCCTTCGGATGGTTCATTTGGTTGGCTGGTGCGTGTTGTGTGAGGGTGGTGTTTATTCAAGTTCATACCTGAAAAACAGAATTAATGACTTATCCTGTTATTACCTGTTCGTGAAATAGTGAAGTATTTATGTACGTAGAAGTACCTACTGGCCCTGGTAAGCATAAGCCTCATTGTCCCGGGTACCTTGAAGTTGATTTGAAGTCACAAACTTCCGTCTGCCGAGTAGGTAGGTATGTAAGTGGGTAGGTATGTAATTTTTGACGATATTTCATGAGTGTGGGAGAATTTTAAGACCTGTGGAAGGAGTGCTAGTTTTGGTGGAAATCAAATGTTCACCATGGTACATATGGTGGACCTGAAAGGGTTGCGGTCCGTGAGTCTGGCTTCCACAGCAGACATTTTGTTTTCTCTTTTTTAGGTTTAGGTACTTACCTGCTTTCCTTTTTATTGAAACCTTTTTTACTTTGGAGTGGGCCGAACCTGACAAAATTGTAATAGTCGGCTCCAATGCTTTGCAAAGCTACTTAACCCTGTCCAACTGCGAAAAATTTGTAAAATCACAGATAAGGTAGTTCATTCTGAACTGTACATTATTCCTTCATGATGAAATAAGACAGAAATTTAAGTGTAAGACACACTTCTACGAGATTAATTCACACACATTAACAATGAATTCCACATCAGCATGTCCGCTTGGAAGCCAAAAGCTTTAAAAGGAAGTTTTTTTCTAAAAGGTCCGCCACCCCATTTTAAAAGGCAGCCAGGCGTGCCCCACCGCGATCCCAGCGACAACAGCACCCTTACGTTAACACCAGAAACATAAAATTAAACGAGTCGCGGCACGCCCTGCTAGGAAATGAAGGAAAAACATAAGATAGCAAAAACAACTGTGTTACTATTTAAGTAATTGTTATAAAAAAGGTTGCTTAAAGAAGGCTTCTGTAAAATGTTACAGAAGCCTCGACCATTAACCCACTGTTAATAAAAGAGAGAGACTGATCACACATAATCGTTTAGTGTTAGTGCTCATTTCCATGCAGACTACCCCATGCGTATCTAAGTTAGTAGTTCCCTGGAATCTAGCAGACGAGTAGACGAACTAGTAACATCTACTAGAAAACAAGGACTGACTGAGGGGGATTTTTTATATGATGATGAGGTGAGAGTGACTTAAGATGTGAGCATGATTTTTGCGAGTCCCACGTGGCAACACCACAGTGCGGGCTACCACCGCGTGCTGAAACACTTTTTATGAGGATGAGGTGAGGGTGACTTAAGATGAGAGCATGATATTATGTGTGTCAAGGGTGGAAACACCACAAAGTCATCTGACCTAGGGTGCTGAACCACAGACATATTTAATATACGTTACAAGTAACGTCTTTAGAACCTGTTCTAGATGCTGAGGAGAGGGTTACACATGAAAGCATGATTACGCATGCAAGAGCCTCACTCTATAACCCCCTCAGGCCAGTAAGCGAGGAAAACCCTGTTGCTCACCGGCCGTCAAAGGCAAATAAAGGAAGCTCATGCTTTACCAAAGATACATATTTCCTCATTAACATAATCGGCCAGATGTCATGTCGACAAGAAAAGAGAGACGATAAGAGAAGATTCGCGTCCACACTTACTTACGATGATCTCCAGGAGAAATGAAATCCTTTCAGATGATGATGAGGTGAGAGTGACTTTTGATGTGGGCATGATTTTCTGGGAAATACCACAGTACAGACTATCACCGGGTGGCGATAATTTTTTTCATTTTTTGATGATAAGGTGAGAGTGACTTAATATGAGAGCATGATAGCATGATGATATTTTGTGCGTACACCCTGGAAACACCACAGAGCACCTTAACCCTGGGTGCTGAACCACATACAGTTTAATATACGTTATTAATAACGTATTATCAGCTTAGTTTAGATGAAACAGCTTAGCTCTTACAATTTATTTTGTTATTTTTGTCTTACATAATTGTCATCACTAACAATATACTGACCAGAGAGGCAAAAAGTTAAAGACAGCAATTCTCCTCAGAATGATTTACATGTACCTTGTTTGGTTACCATAGCGATAAGAAGAGATACGAATCAAGTCTATTGGTTAACATACGAATCAATCAGTTTCTTTTTATGATATTTTTTATTACTGCTTTGCTTGCTGGCACGTCTTCAATTAGTTGGAATTCGTTCATGAACATGGTATTCCTCAATTTAGGGCCTAGGCAGGGAGTAGTGAATAAACGATAATTTCTATTCGAAAACGGCCGTTCGAGAAACGCATTTTGACGAGTCCCATGACTATTTATTTCTTTTATTTTGAACATAGTGCAAAGTGATTGAGGAAGCGAGCCTGTTAGAAACTTGTGAGCCAGAAGAAGCATTTGGGATTTCGCTATATCATTAATTTTCAAAACCTTAAATTTTACGAAGTATGGTTCGGAACTATGTTGTAAATAAACATTTGCAATAAGTCTTACCGCTTTTTTCTGTAACACAATTAAACGGTTCAGCTGTGATGCGTAATTTACCCCCAAGCTAGACAACAATAGTTTAAATGAGAATGGACCAAGGAGTTGTAAAGAAGCAGTGCTATTCCTTCGTTAATCAAACATCTTATTCTATGAATAATCCCAATGCATCGACTAATTTGGTACAAACATGGCTAATATTGGCATTAAACTTTAGTTGTTGATCAAAGATAACTCCTTGTAAAATAATGGTGTGGAAAATTCAAATTGTCAGAAATCGAAACAGAAATTCACTAGTTTGATTCACACTAGAGGTGGGACTTTCCAGGCCCGGGGGCCCGGGGCAAAAGCCCGGCCCAGGCCCGCGGGCTTGGACCGGGCCTGAAGGCCTGACTTAGGCCAATGCCGGGCTGATAACGGGCTTCAACTGAACTGGGACTTCAAAGTCAATTTTCTGTAAGTTAAATAAGCCTTTTTCAGTACAGACCTAGTTTTTTTCCACTGAAACATAATCTTATTCATGCACCTGCAGCTTTTGAAAATGCATTTACAATTAATTTTGAGACATGGACTTTAATAAATACATCAGGAATGCAAAAGCATGAAGCTCTAACTTTCTATCTGTTACTCATGTCAGGGTCAAAAGCAAGTTACTTAAACCTGTATCAATATTTATAATCAAATATTGAATAATTCCTACAGTTGCACACATCCATGCTGTACTGTCATCTTATGAATATCCTAATGACTTCAAAATCTTCAAGTCATATACGGGTGAATAAAATATAAATTGTGGTAGCCTATTTGTTACTTCCATATTGTCAGTATACGAATTCAAGGGAAGTCATTTAACCCATTTGTTGCTGACATATTGATACTAACACCTAGCTCTAGCTAGAACATTCTTTCCAGAAGCTTTCTGCTTCAGGTAAAAAGAAAATGCCATCTATGGAGCCATTCCCATGTCCTCTGCCAAAAATGGCGAAGTGAATGACAGGTACAAACTATCTATTGGGAGCCCATAATTGTCAAACTGGCCTGATAACTCTAGATGCAAGAACAAATGCTGATAAGTTTGATTCTTCCACAGCTTCATCTTGCTCCTGCATTGCCCAAAAGATGCAGAATCCACTCGAAAAGGCTAGTATAAGCAAGGGAATAGGCACAAAGAAAACATGTTTTTGATCGAAGTACTTTAGAATATAAATTAGTCTGTTGTGGGGAGATACAGGGTAGAGCAGTCAGCCTTAGAAGGAACCTTTGAAATTGCACCAAAACATGAATATACTTGACATCATGTGTTGCATTTTCCTTGTGGAGATACTTCCCTGGCCTCTATGAAATACAACTTCTATTATAAGCTTTGAACATAACAGCACCCTCCCAAGATACCTTTACTTTACACCTCCCTCCCAGCACACTAAAAATGTACTACGGAAACATAGAAACACAGAACACAAAAACAATATCCAATATCCAATATTATGATGGTCTTCAGATACGCCAAATTCAGCGGGCTTCAGAACAGCTTGAAAATATTTGCAAAGTCAGAAAAGCGTCATATATGAAACAACTGCGCAAAAAGGGGCTATTCTCAGGAACTAAACAAATGCACTACACAGTTTTTGCTGATTTTTTAAATCCCTAAAATTTTTAGAATATATTTGTAAGAGTACTGAAATATTTAAACTGAAATAAACTTACTATTCTGGTAAATTTTAGTGAAAAATATTTTCATAAATGATTGCTATAACGTAGACAAGCACGGCGCTTCAGATACCTTCTAAGCGCAAGCCCCTAACGGCTAAAATACAACAAAACAAACGTCAAGCCCGAATGGTGATGGTAATGTGGATGGACTTGCGTTGTTTTTTGTGTCAGATTTACTTTTTGGTGGAGATTGGGTGCAACCTTTTTATACCATGTTTGGTGCGAACCTGTGGAAAACTAGTGGTTCTTTATCAAGATAGGCTGATGGACCTTGTTGGCCTGTTGGCTTACCTACTTTGCAGATCGGGCTGACCCAAGCAGAACAATCTTTTGACTATATTCCAAGCTGTTTACTGGCTAAATTAAAAGGAAATGCTCACATGTATCAATTCAGGGACAATGTGAAGGATTTTTGGTTCATTCACCGCCATTCTACCATGAAATTCTGAAAAGTTTTAGCTGAAAACTTGTCACTGCTCTCTCCTCTATTCACAAACATTATTAGAATTCAATTGTGAGGCTCGTGCCAGCATAAAATGATTTTTAAAAGTGCAACCATGGAGGAAATGTCTGATATGAGTGGGCTTATTTCATCCCGATTCTTTTAGCTGCCATGTGCATACCTCTATCTCGAATGCCCATTGTTTTATAAGGTGATGCTGGTCATTATCTGAAGTAAGCTTGCATCATAAGCAAGGCATGTTTCATACTGTTTTTCAGTATCATTTTCTGCTGAATTATTAAGATAGCTGAGGCTACTGATGCCGCATGCACCTTTTTAATATGGTTTTGGGTGCAACCAAAACTTTTTCCAGGATAAATTGGCTTAAAATATGTAATTGAGACAGCTTTAAAGTAAATAAATGCTGTATACAGTCGTTTATGGTTTTTTCCATGATACCGGGCCTTCCCGGGCTTGATAAGCCATTTCTACCACAAACCGGGCTTGTGACGGGCTTCTAAAATCAGCAGCAGACCGGGCCCGGGCCCGGGCCTGCAAAATTGCCCGAAACTCCCACCTCTAATTCACACGCAGCAGCCGCCTGCGGCTCCAGGTCTTCGGTCGCCGCGACCGGGTGGCCGCCCGCGGTGGCTCCGCGCCTGTATTTCGCGATTCGCCCGCCGCGCGCGGGCGCTCTCTCGCCTGGGCGCCTCCCGCTGCCCGCCGCAGCGGCCGCTCTGCGGCCTCATGTCGTCGGTCGCCGTGCCCGGACGGGGCATCGTCACCCGTTGTGGCGGCGAGGCGTCCATCTTCGCGGCCGGGCGCCGGCCCCGCGGTTGTGTGTGTTGTACTTTTGCGCTGTTTTATACAGTCAAATATGCCTTATGATATTGTTTAGCGCAATCATGTCGACTGGCGTTAGGATTTTAGGGTGCGCACCCATTGTCCTGTTTGTTTTTACCATTGTAGTGTTTTGTCCTTGTGTATTGTCGGAATACATGTATGGATGGAAGAGAGTTCTATTAGAGTTCCGAAATAGAGTTCCAATAGAGATCTGGGGGATTTCTAACAGAGTTTTGGTGGTATTTTGGGAGGGTATTTTACAAAAGTTTTGAAGAGAGTTTTACCAGGATCCCGGAAAACCAGAGTGTTTTACCAGAGTTTTGGGCAGAGTTTTACCAGAGTTCTGGGAGAGTATAGTATTTTACCAGAGTTTTAGAAGAGTTCTACCTAGATTTTTTGCAGAGTCTTAAAAGAATTCTGGAAGTTGTTTAGAAGAGTCGAAAGGAGGTAAGTTTTAGACAACTCTAGCTAAACCCATTGCAGAGTTCTGCCAGAGTCAACATTTTTCTCAGTGCGTACACGTAGGGTGGCGCATATTTGACGAAGTTTTGCAATTTATAGGTGGGGGTGAATTTTCCTATTATTTGGATAGTTCTGTTGGCACAAAAAGCAGCAAAATAAAATAATTTCTAGGGGTCGCACATCGGGCTCAAAATTTTTAATTTATCCAAAAGTGTATAAAAAATAAGACAAAATTAACAATAGATATTCTGTCACACAGTGTAGCCTATTTCTGACTTTTCATGGTCAAGAGGGACCATTAAGCTTTTCCTATGTGGCAGTTTGACTTGCTTTCATGGGTTGGCTCACCTTGCAGGTCATTTTTGTGGAACCTTTTACGTTTTCCTGAACTTTGGCCTCATCGCGCCTGTATATAGGACAGACAACCATACAGCTCGAGTTTTCACCACTATAACTCTTTTTAAGGACAGTGCGACTTTTATACACTAGCGGATCTAAGGGGACTTGGCCGGGGCACCCAAAACCTAAAATACCATCTTTTGACCCCCACGAAAAGGTCACATTTTTTGTCATTTTTCTTGAAAAACACTTTTAGCGATTTTCACTCGATACTAATTAACCGATTCTTTCAGGATTTACTCTATTTTGTCCCCCGCCCCTTAACTATTGATTTTCCCTCCCCGAAAGGTGTTTCCTTGATCCACGAATGGTTATCTTTAATTGCTTCGAAAAACAATTCGCTTACCCTGGACACGCCAAGGCAGGTTTGACTGGCTTGTGCCACATAATGCCTATTTAAGAAAACACCCTCAGGAAGTTTTAGCTATCTGACCAGATTCTTCTTTTCCTGCAAAATACATTTTGTCATAGATACAAAATACAACAAGTGTGAATAACCCCTTCCTTGACCAACCTAGGGCAGAACATGGCTAGTGAGGGATCAAAATCCGAACGAAAGCGGGAAGAATAAGCTCGTCTACCGAGCGTTATTTGGTGTGACAACCAGCATCTTCCATTGGGGCACCAAACTACCCACAAAACGTCAAGTACTGACATTCTTCATCCATGCATAAATCCGTCGACAGGCAAGAACCGTTCAAGGAAACCGTGGAAATATCATGGTGTTCGGGAGCATGGCGCGCACTAAGACAATTTCTAACAAGCTTTTCACGACATTGGGAGGTGTGGCATGGTTTAAAAAAGAGCAAGAGTCGGGGCAGTGTAGCGGAAAGGAGACGCGAGAAGTTTCGGGAAACCTGGGTAAAATTTGAGATATGGGAGCTCCTGATGCCACTGAAGAGATCAAGAAAAACTGGCTGCTCACACCTGGTGCATTCCACCATAAGACGACCAGTGACCTACACCCGACCATTTTTTATTTCCTTCAAATTTGGGTCACTAAGGGTTTCGAGGGCGCTGAATTGATTGGAACCCTCGAAAAATTCCCAAAATATTTTTTCGGAGATATGGCCCCAGGCAATATTCGAAGTTGGTGTTACAAGTATTTTTTAACGGCTCATAGTTTCGAAGTTTTGACAGTGATTTTCATAAATCTTTTTATTGCATTGAAAATAGATATAAAAACATCTTAGCTATCTCGGATTTTCAAATTTCAAAATTTTGGTTACTTGATTTCTTGACATAATTTTTCAACGATGACCTTGACCCGAAGTTATTTGAAATTTGTATTTTTGTCTGAAAGCGATTTGAAATACATTCAAACTCTTTCAAATGAAATAATAAAAACATTGGGTATCGAGTTGCATATATTTTTTCTAGCTTCCAAAAGCAGACACCAGGTGGCAAAATAAACCCATTCTCGCCGTAACTCATTATGCAATTGCGCTAGAGCCTTGCGACCAAAACTAACCCGCCTTTTGCTACTGGTAGTTTGTTCTCGTGACCTTGTATTATATCAGGTCATGTCAGGTCACCTAGGGTAAGGCTTTCCAGCATGAGTGATAGTTTGCTATTTGAGTTTTAAAAAGCTACTTAAATTAATAATAAAAGATGTCCGGAACCATTGCCAGTTTATTTAAACACATACACACAGCTTCACACGCATAGAAAACAACAACAATATGTTAGGCAAAGCCTCTGTTTCATGTGGTGAATCCTAAATATTTTTATCGGTGACTGCTCATTTCATTAAACCCGCTTCGCCACCTTTACGTGCCTGCATAGGTCATCTTCTGACAGCCTGTATACCTGCATAGTTTCAAAGTCCACAGGATTGAACCTGTGGCTACTCCGGGTGCCCTTGATGGTGACAGTGGTGGCGAAGCGGCCCCTGAGATCTGCGGCTACTTTTTGTATTTCACTCCCCGACACATACAAAAATTCAATCGACGACCTGAACTTGTCGGTCAGAAATTGAAACATGTGCTCAGCAGTGAGGATCTGGTTGGTGACCGGCCGACGCAGACTCTCCCGGTAGGTGGCACGCTTCACCGTTCCACCTATGCCGTCACATGCCCCTTACCATGTGAGGTGGCAAAGAAGTGCCACTCACACGATATGCCCTTGAAGTCAGCGGCGTGGTGGCACACATTTATAAAGTTGTACCTATTTTTGTACTGCGCGCTACTGCCATCGCTAAAGTAGTGGATTTTCGACACTCTCGGTAGCTTTTTCTGAATTAATGGCACTAAATGTTTGATGAAAGCATGGACAGAGGTGGAACTATGTTTTGTATCGTCAGAAATGACGCAGAAGCTCTGGTGCTGCTCGATGCTATCTTCTCGCCAGTACGCGACGAAGGGGTGCACAGTGCACGTGTGGCATCCCACCAAAACCCCTGCACAGCATCCTGTACGATGAAAGTGTAATTTTCGGAGAAGTCACCTTGAACGACGACTTCATCATCAGCTACACTTTCTTTGAGGTGCTTGAAAAAGCAGCCTGTGCCCTTGCTTCATAGTGGTGCTGTGCAAGGTCAGCTATTTGCTTGCTCAGCTTTGTCACGCTTTCTTCAAGAGTTAATACCATCTCTGTCAGTGTACACCTATCTGCGCTCTCCCACTGTTTATACCTGACTCAATATCACCGTCAACATCTTCACCTTCCTCCTGCACCAACATGGTCAAATACTCCGCCACACCCTTCTCACCCGGACATTGGTCACAATTACCCATCATACAGTCACGATTATCTGAGTTGCACACAGCCATGTCAATCAAATCCTCATGTTAGCCCAGGACAGTTAAGAGCAGACAGAAGGAGAGCGGGGTTTTGATGATAGGTGCAAACGCACACAGAGTGCGTGCCGCTTGCACCTGCCAGCACACAGTGCTTGGGGCGCAGCGCCGCAAATGATGAGAAGCTGATGTCTGGGTTGTTCTCATCAGTCTTATAAGGCTCATACATCTCCCTCAAACTTCCGAGCACGAGCCGTTTCTGCACATTTACTTTTTGCCGTTTTCGTCACGCATCGAGATGCAGTCCTTTTTACCAGGACACATGCGACTGACCTCGTCGTCTTCGTAAAATCTCTTGACTTTCAGCTTGACCTCTTCTGTGATTCTATGCCGGCCTCTACTCATGCTTTGCACTTCTGGTAAAATACCATGGTTTCGTTTCAGTTCTCGGCTCTTCTTCACCATGTGCGCGCTGGCCCCAAAAAATCAGCCGTTCTTTCGATAGAATATGGCGACAAAGTCAAAATGGCCAGGCGTCTCTTGTAGTCATCCGTGTCTTTGAAGGCATCCTTTAGTTCTCCATGAGGGCTTTATACCTAAAAGCACCGGAAAATATCATGACTGATTGATCTGTTAATGGTACGTATGCGTATCTGCATTATTTCTGGATACTAGTCAAGCTTGTAAAATTTAAAACTATTTTACAACACATTGCTTACGAAAATTTTTCAAAATATGGAAACAAAATCGAGCGAGACGCTCTTGTGCCTGTCAATATTTAACCAATTAACAAAAATACAATGCCAACCAAATTAGGTTTAGATGCACGATAATCATAAATCTCCCTTGAGACGATTTCTTTGTGGCAGACTATGCTAGCCCATGGCTATATCGAAAATAATGATATCATGGCGTGATAACTACGTGATCCAAATCTTTAAAAAAATTGGGGAATTATTCTAGGAACCACTAAACGAGTGAATAGGGAGTATCAACTAGACTGCATCCTAGCAATAGGAATACGCGCCATTGCGAAAAGCAATCACCGTATAAACCGGAAAATGTGTCACCAATGCTCATGAAAGTTTTAAATCTCCTGAACAAAACAATGGTGTACATAAAACATACCTTTCAAGTCGCCCTGGGCCTCCCGACGAGGTTTTTCGGAGTATTTCCAGGGGTTGGAAGGTCGATATCCAGGGTATGCTCTATCTTTCTTTTAACAGAGCTGACCACTTTTCGAAGCTTTTCAGAGCCCGCGTATCGCCGTGTACTGGGCTTCAACCCCCTGCGAAAATGATACATTGTTGGTTCTTGACCCGATATGACAAGCGCGGAACTGGTCCTAGTGTTGTTATTTAACCGCATAAATGTAGGGGAACTCGTGGGCATGCTGCATGACTGCATAAAATCATAGAATAGTACTGAATATTCCAGACCGATCGGTATCACGTGAATTGCTTTTATATAAGCCCATGCAATCAAACAATATATGACGACATTGATTCCTCACCCCCCATCCTCCCTGTTTTGGGCAGGAACAGTTGTTGAGTGTTCCTAATAAAACAAAATAAAACAAGGAGGATGTATTATTTTTCCAACCGGGTGCACTAGGCTGGAGAAGTTCACTGATTCGTTGGTGGCTACATCTGATCCGCAGTGATGGCCGGTGTTGTGCGTGTACCGGCCCTATCGTCTGCTCAAACTTGGTGGTTCCCGGTGATTTTGGTTTTTGTGTTTTTGGGTTGTACGATAATCACTGCTGGTAGGCGGTGATCGTTGACGGCTTCGACATTCTGCTTGGCATCGTTTTTCAATTTGTCTTGTGTCACTATTGGGTGCAATTAAATGGCATTTGGCTTTTTATCCTGGTCCTATACGCACGCGCAATGCCCAGTGTTTCACCCATCAGGGTTCGACTGACGTTGTCTTTTGCCCGTGTCCGTCCTTCTCCAGTTGGGGGGCCGGCGTTGTTTGTCTGCTGACCGCGCGCCGACGTGGAATGCACAATGCCCCTTCGCCTGACGGCACCCATGCGATGGCTACTGTGCCCTTAACACGCGGCTGGTCGGAACGTTTGACTTGGAAACCTTTCAATAGTCCGTTGCCACGCCATATGCCTGGAGTTGGTGCGTGTGCCCAAAATTATTGAAGACGGCGTTGCTGTCTTTTCGGTGTGTTGTTTTTTTTCAAACGACTCCTGTATGGGACATTATGGTTAATTATATATTATTTGGTGTCTTTGTGGACTATCCACCTTTGAGGTGCCTGATCCCACCGTCTTACAATCTGCTGTTCCTACCTCCGGAAGCCTTCCTGGTGCCGACATGCCTGCTCAAGGTCCAAACGCCGCCGTGAAAGGGATTAGTTTTGTTTGAGGCTCTAGCCAATTGTATGTGTGTTCGGGAATGACTTTCTTTGCACCTGGTGTCTGTTTTGTAAGCTGAAAATATTGCACTCGATACCATTTTTTATTATTTCATTTAAAGGTTTCATGTTTTCAATCTTTCGACTAAAATACATTTCATAACTTGGGTCGGTTCGTGATTTGTCGAATTTGTAACCATTTTTTGAATTGGAAATCCATGCCGATCTTGTTTCACCTATTATAAACACACAAAAGATTTATGAAATCACTGCCAAACGTTGAACTTGGCCGTTAAAAAACACTTGACCCACTGAATTGCCTGGGGCCTTCCCAGAATATTTTTGATTTTTCAGGTTCCATCATTTGGCCCTGAAACCCCTAGTGACCCGATTTGAAGGAAACAAAATGGTCGGTTGTTCTATTTTTGGTCGTCTTATGGTTTCCCCACCTGCCAACAAAACAGAGGACACAGCTTTCTACATACTATACATCTCCAAAAATGTGCAGTTCTACATTGTAGAAGGTTATGCCATACCCGCCAACAAAACGTAGTACATAGTCTTTTACATACTATACATCTTTTACAATGTGCCCTTCTACATTTTAAAAGGCTACGTCCTCCATTTTTGTATCTGTTATCTCCGGTTATGTCCTCCGCTCTCTTCTAAGCCACGCCATTCCCCCAAAGTCGTGAAGGCTTGTTGCAGCAGCCTCTGTTAGAAATTGTCTCAGTGCGCGCCATGCTCCAGAACATCGTGGCATTTTCAACGGTTTCTTCGAACGGCTCTCGCCTGTCTACGAATTTAAGTACAGTGTGGTAGAAGAATGTCAGTAGGAAATAATAAGTTCTTGGAAGGCCTGCTGGAGATAGGGTGCCATAAACCGTAGAGTGTTGTGGGAATGACCTAGGACCCTATAAAGATGATACAGATGACAGTAAAAGCGCTAAAAGACTGGCAGCCTAAAACGCTAAAGTCCAGAAACTAAAACGTCTAAACCCTAAAAAGCCCAAAAAGGCTACGTCAAGGTAAATATAAGAAGAAAAAAGCGTGGGATGAGGTAAATGCAACGTTTCGGTCTTGGACCGTCGTCGGGCGAGGGGTGAAAGATGGGGGTGGTTAGAGGCCTGAGGTAACATTTTTCCAAATACCGAGTGACTGGAGGCCTAAGGTAAACTTTTGGTCGAAGCAAAAAGAGTCGGTAGTCCCAATACCCTCTTGCCGAAGGAGAAAGGGAACAATGTGTGTGGTGTGTTATGTCTGAGCATGCGTATGAGAGGGTGTTCCCGTATGTCGAATTTACCGCAAGGGTGGCCAGGAAGATGTTTGAGTGTTGAGAGTAGGTCTGTAGCGCCGAATGAGGAATGATTCTGTGATTTTTCTGTTTGGGCATTTACTGGCGTATTTTAGAATTTTGATGCTCAAGTTTTCTGCTGTCAGCTCATCATTCGGATGCATGGTTAATTTGTGTTGACCGAAAGGTCTTTCCTGCCCTTTATTTCTATCATCACCTAAGTGTTCGTTAAATCTTAGTCTAACGGCCCTCTGGCTCTCACCGATATAAAATGACTTGCCTGGTTCGCAAAGCTTACAATCTATCCTATAAATTACATTTTTGGCATGACATTTCCCATGGATACCTGCATGACAGGCGTGGCAGAAACGGCCTCCCCAGGGCACTGCACTGGTTCCAGCACGGATCTGACCAGAAGATCCTTCAGGGACGTGCCGCTTCTCCACGCCACCCGCATGGGAAGGCCAGAATTTCGAACGATCCGCTTGACCTGGTCACCGAGAGCGTAGTCAACGAAAGGTAAAACGAGAGACGCATCATTACCCCGATTTTGTGGCCTGGGGCGTGGATTTAGGGCTTCGACCCGCAGCTTTTTCAGGAGATGGTTCGGGTACCCATTTTTTGGGAAGAGGTCGAAAATCTTTTTGAGGCTCCTCTTACGAGGGCTTCCGGGTGAGGATCTACGAAGTGCCCGAAGAAACTGAGATCGGATGACAGATTTTTTGAGCGAGCAAGGTTGAGCCGAGTCAAAAGGGAGGATGATTGGAGCTGCCATCGGTTTGAAGAAAAGTTCAGTTGTGTATGCCCCGGACGTGGAAACCGTGATGAGCGCATCCAAAAAAGGGATGGAACCAGACGTGCCGGTGTGCTCGATGGTGAAATTTATGCTGGTATGAAACGAATTGATAAAATCGAAGTAAGAGTCTAGAGAGTCCTCGCCATGCGTCCAAATCCCCAATACATCATCGATATATTGCATGTAGGCGACTGGCTGATCATGTGGGCTAGCTAAAATAAAAAATTACAGCCAGTTCATGAAGATGATGGCCAGTGGGGAGCTACTCGGCTTCCCATTGCGATGCCTTGCGTCTGCCTATAAAAGTTATCACCAAACCTGAGGTAGTTGTTGGTGAGACAATGGTCAAGCAGAATGTGGATGTCTGGGATGCTGAGCCCGTATGTGTTGATGCTCCTATGTCTCTCAAGAAAGCTCTCAACCGCATCCAAAGCTTCCCCAACAGAGATGTTTCCATACAAGTTGGTGACATCCACGCTAAAGACGATTGTACCAGCTGGGAAGCCCGAGGGAAACACAGTGCGAAGGCGGTCAAGGTACTCGTCTGTGTTTTTCAGATGTGCCGGGACGAACGGGAGAAGTTGTGTTGCGATGCGCTCCAGGAGCCAGGTAAGTTTGTCTAACGGATCTCCACAAGCAGAGACAATAGGGCTAAGAGGTACGTCTGGCTTGTGGTCCTTGGGCAACCCATACAGTTCGACTGTGCGGGAACATTGTGGGATTAGTGCTTTCAGAACGCCGTTTGGTATAATTTCGTCCAAAACAGCGTGCATAAGGCGCTTAGTTTTTGCTTCAATTTTACTGGCAGGGTTTCTGGGCACTCGCTCATACGCCGAAGTAGTGACCTCCATCTTCCGTACGTAATCAGCCTTGTTTAGGAGGACAAAACCCTTGCACTTGTCAGAAGGCTTCAGGACGACGTCAGAGTTCGACCGGAGGTCTGCCAATCCTTGCTTCTGAGCCAAAGTGAAATTCGGCTTCTGAGCCAGGCGATGATTCTGATAAGCGCCAATGAGTTTGCACTTTAATTTCACGAGCGAGCTCTCGAAACTACTTGGTCCCCTAGGAGCCTGACTGCTACTGCTATCAGGGAACCTGGGACTGAGCCCAGAGCCTCGGCGCCAATCGCGACAGGCTCCGCAACATCGAAGTCCCGCTGCTCCACGTCGGAAACATCGTCTGCGACATTAATGGTGTCGGAAACCGCAGAAGAGGGCCGCCGCGAAACCATCAGTCGGTTAAGCTTGCCCTGCAGGCGCCGGCCACTGGTGCTGCTCTCATCCAGGAAGACACGAGCGCACCGTGTCACGAGCCAAGCAAAGACTGGATGGGGCAAGTCATCGATGTATGATTGTTCTCTACGAAGGAACCTCTCCAGAAAAGTCTCTGGAGCGATGTGAAGCCTCTGAAAAGCGATGCGGTTCCGTAATCTGTCCAACACAGTCCTTCCTCAGGATCTTGAACAGATTCTTTCCAAGGGCCCAAAGTTTGCACTTTCTCGCACCAATTTGGGTGCCACACTGTGGGAGGTCGAAGCCGGGATTGAGAGGGGTGCTTTTTCTCTTCGTTGGACTCTGGAAATAGAAAAGAGGAGGACCCAAAACGCATCCTTGAGTACGCCGGTTACTGGCTCTGGGCTCAGTCCCAGGTTCCCTGATAGCAGTAGCAGTCAGGCTCCTATGGGACCAAGTAGTTTCGAGAGCTCGCTCGTGAAATTAAAGCGCAAACTCATTGGTGCTTATAAGAATCATCGCCTGGCTCAGAAGCCGAATTTCACTTTGGCTCAGAAGCAAGGATTGGCAGACCTCCGGTCGAACTCTGACGTCGTCCTGAAGCCTTCTGACAAGTGCAAGGGTTTTGTCCTCCTGAACAAGGCTGATTACGTACGGAAGATGGAGGTCACTACTTCGGCGTATGAGCGAGTGCCCAGAAACCCTGCCAGCAAAATTGAAGCAAAGACTAAGCGCCTTATGCACGCTGTTTTGGACGAAATTATACCAAACGGCGTTCTGAAAGCACTAATCCCACAATGTTCCCGCACAGCCGAACTGTATGGGTTGCCCAAGGACCACAAGCCAGACGTACCTCTTAGCCCTATTGTCTCTGCTTGTGGAGATCCGTTAGACAAACTTACCTGGCTCATGGAGCGCATCGCAACACAATTTCTCCCGTTTGTCCCGGCACATCTGAAAAACACAGACGAGTACCTTGACCGCCTTCGCACTGTGTTTCCCTCGGGCTTCCCAGCTGGTACAATCGTCTTTAGCGTGGATGTCACCAACTTGTATGGAAACATCCCTGTTGGGGAAGCTTTGGATGTGGTTGAGAGCCTTCTTGAGAGACATAGGAGCATCAACACATACGGGCTCAGCATCCCAGACATCCACATTCTGCTTGACCATTGTCTCACCAACAACTACCTCAGGTTTGGTGATAACTTTTATAGGCAGACGCAAGGCATCGCAATGGGAAGCAGAGTAGCTCCCCCACTGGCCATCATCTTAATGAACTGGCTGTAATTTTTTATTTTAGCTAGCCCACATGATCAGCCAGTCGCCTACATGCGATATATCGATGATGTATTGGGGATTTGGACGCATGGCGAGGACTCTCTAGACTCTTACTTCGATTTTATCAATTCGTTTCATACCAGCATAAATTTCACCATCGAGCACACCGGCACGTCTGGTTCCATCCCTTTTTTGGATGCGCTCATCACGGTTTCCACGTCCGGGGCATACACAACTGAACTTTTCTTCAAACCGATGGCAGCTCCAATCATCCTCCCTTTTGACTCGGCTCAACCTTGCTCGCTCAAAAAATCTGTCATCCGATCTCAGTTTCTTCGGGCACTTCGTAGATCCTCACCCGGAAGCCCTCGTAAGAGGAGCCTCAAAAAGATTTTCGACCTCTTCCCAAAAAATGGGTACCCGAACCATCTCCTGAAAAAGCTGCGGGTCGAAGCTCTAAATCCACGCCCCAGGCCACAAAATCGGGGTAATGATGCGTCTCTTGTTTTACCTTTCGTTGACTACGCTCTCGGTGACCAGGTCAAGCGGATCGTTCGAAATTCTGGCCTTCCCATGCGGGTGGCGTGGAGAAGCGGCACGTCCCTGAAGGATCTTCTGGTCAGATCCGTGCTGGAACCAGTGCAGTGCCCTGGGGAGGCCGTTTCTGCCACGCCTGTCATGCAGGTATCCATGGGAAATGTCATGCCAAAAATGTAATTTATAGGATAGATTGTAAGCTTTGCGAACCAGGCAGGTCATTTTATATCGGTGAGAGCCAGAGGGCCGTTAGACTAAGATGTAACGAACACTTAGGTGATGCTAGAAATAAGAGGCAGGAAACACCTTTCGGCCAACACAGATTAACCATGCATTCGAATGATGAGCTGACAGCAGAAAACTTGAGCATCAAAATTCTAAAATACGCCAGTGATGGCCCAAACAGAAAAATCGCAGAATCATTCCTCATTCGGCGCTACAGACCTACTCCCAACACGCAAACATCTTCCTGGCCACTCTTGCGGTAAATTCGACATACGGGGACACCCTCTCAGACGCATGCTCAGACATAACACACCACACACATTATTCCCTTTCTCCTTCGGCAAGAGGGTATTGGGACTGCCGACACTTTTTGCTTCGACCAAAAGTTTACCTTAGGCCTCCAGTCACTCGGTATTTGGAAAAAGGTTATCTCAGGCCTCTAGCCACCTCCATCTTTCACCCCTCGCCTGACGACGGTCCAAGACCGAAACGTTGCATTTACCTCATCCCACGCTTTTTTCTTCTTATCTTTTCCTTGACGTAGCCTTTTTGGGCTTTTTAGGGTTTAGACGTTTTAGTTTCTGGACTTTGGCGTTTTAGGCTGCCAGTCTTTTAGCGCTCTTACTGTCATCTGTATCATCTTTTTAGGGTCCTAGGTCATTCCCACAACACAATGTCAGTAGGTACCTATGTACTTCACGTTTTGTTGGAAGCTTCGTGCCCCAATGGAAGATGCTGGCTGTCCCACCAAATAACACTCAGAGGAGGAGCTTTTTCTTCCCCTCTTGTTCGGATTTTGATCCCTCACTAGCCATGTTCTGCCCTCGGTTGGTCAAGGTTGGGATATTCACGCTTGTTGTATTTGGATCTAGGAGAAAATGGATTCTGCAGGTAAAGAGGAATCCGGTCAGATAGCTAAAACTTTCTGAGGGTGCTTTCTTACTTAGGCGTTATAAGACAAGTCAGTCAAACCTGCCTTGGCGTGTCCAGACTGAGTTCATTGTTTTTTTTAACAGTTAAAGATAGCCATCGGAAATTGAGGGAGGAGGGGGGGTAGAAATAGAGTAAATAGTGAAAAAAATCGTTTAAGTAGTAATATCGAGTCAAATTGTCAAAAAGTGTTTTTCAAGAAAAATGGCCAAAGATGTGTTCTTTTGGTAGGGGTCAAAAGATGATATTTTGGGTCTTGGGGAGCCACGACTCCGTTCTCCATGGGATGGGGAGAGAGTAGGACAGATTGGCAGGAGAGGAGAGGGGGTTGATCGGTTTTTCTCGTGGCGTGGCTAAACCTGAATAGATATCGCTTTCGTACTTCGTGACTTTTCCTAACTATCGATTTGGCATCAAGCAAAACTTAAAAGGAAGTTCTAAGTGGTCCATGGGCGACTCCATGGACATGTTTTGGGGGCATGTTACCGGCTATGAGAAGAACTAGTTCAACTGTGGCTTGCTCTATTTCTGGAACAAAATCACTTGCTTTCTTAGCGCAATGCAATGATCGCTTCGTTACTTTATAAATGTGGTCATATCCGTGTTTACTTTGCGGTTTTGTGTTCCAAGGGCGGTTCCAGGGGTATACAATTGGGTGCATTACATATCACTTAATAATTGTTGTTTAACGACGCACCAACTGCCAGGTCATACGGCGTCGCCAACCTCACCCTGTTGAAGGGATTTTGGGATCAGATCGACTTATTCGAGGCTCCGCCGGGACTTGAACCGACCGGTGGCTTAGAAGACAGGTGTATCCACTAGCCACCCTCCCCTTACATATCACTTGCATATGGTCTTTGATGAGAAGTAATTCTTTTTTAGCAATGCGAAAGCTCTTGATATATGGTTGCAGACAGTTTTATATGCTTAGTTTCGTTTTTGTGATCAGTGGCGGTGGCAGAGCGAGGTTCGGGTGGGGCAGTTGGCACGATAATGACTCGTAACCGCATTATTCTGTTGAAATTCTTGACTCTGAGGTACAGAAATAATAAGGATGCACGATGGATGTTGTATACTATATCTCACTTACATCGATGCAAGTCTACAGTTTCCACCAAAGACGGATCCAGGAGAAAAACTGGGGGCATAATTTTCATATTTTACGAGACATGGACATCGATAGGGTGATTTCAATCAAACTTTGGACATTGTTTTGCCTCTGTTTTGTACCAATATCTAATATTTTCTGATGATTTTTATGCCAGTGGCGATGTCAGACCATATTTTGAGTCGGGTAACCGGAAAAGCTCCTAAGTATGATATCGTATTGAAACAGTTGATTATGAGTACATGAGCGTGTTGAGCCAAGCTAACCACCGCGTGGATACATCCTACCGTTCGTAGTTCCAGACGCTTGGCGTAGTTTACATTGTCATATTGGACATATTGAAGTACAAAGAGTTACCGCGGCGCTGTTATCGCACTGAGGCAGTATTGGCAGCGGTGCTATGGGACCCTGCATTGTCTTATCTCACGCCGGCCCACTAACCCTTTGAAGCTGTTATCTTTCCCTTCCAACCTACGCACGCCGGAAGTGTTACACTCAGCGGCGGATCCAGGAATATATTTCGGGGAGAGAGAGGCTAAGGGCGTGAGAGCAGCAATTTATAAGGAGATGCATAACAATTAATGTTTATGATTTCATGAGTTTACTTCGGTTTTCTGCTCCTGGAACCGCCTATGAATAAGCATAAAAATACGTACAAAAGGTCAGTTTGTATCAGAATCAGCATCTCGCAGGTAAAATTTGGAGAACCAAGCCTCCCAATACGAAATACGGTAATAAGCAACAACTTTGTTACAATGTCCTCTTTTTAAATCTCCTTCATCCGGCCGTGGGAATAAAACGGAAAAATATGTTCCTTATATCTCTCAGTACTAGTTACAAACGTCAAGTAAGTTCAGATAAGAAAATAGCATCAAAAACATATATCCGAAAATTTCCGACATTTACCCCTCCTGCGTCCGCCCTTGAATTTCGAATTTCAACAAGCTCGAAATAAATGTTTATCAGCATACAATTATGAAACTACACACAAAGTTTCATACAAATCCAATAATGAATGGAGGCGCAGGAACCAGGTGAAAAAGATCAAAATATCCTATTATTTTGACTCCCTGACCCCCTTCCGAAATTTTTGAAAATATATAAAGCTTAACAGAGAGTTCACATAAAAAACAAAAGGGTTTTTGTTTCATTGAAATCGGTCGAGAACTTTCCGAGATATCAAGGGGGGCCGATGGAGCCCCTCCCCACCGATTCTGACTTTTTACAGGGGTGGCGTAATAGGGTTAAAACCACGACAGTGCAGAAAACTCGTAGAACTTTTGGCATCGTTATCCTGCTGGAATTAAAACGGGCAATTGATATTACGAGGCATCGATAAGATGATGATGATACCGGAGTTTGCGTGTTCCACTCTATTACGAGGTATTGGTAAGCGGAAGAAGTTAAAGCAAGTCATTTCACCTGGGGAAGATCAGACTTTTCAATACCACGGTTCCGCAACGAGGACCACATTTTCTTTCACATCCTCGTAATATAGCTGGGGTTTGGGCATCTCAGAAAAGTACGAGGCTTTGGCAAGCACAAGGGGTATAAGCAAGTTATTTCACAAGGTGAAACATTGGACTTTTGGTACCATGGATCCGCTACAAGGACCTCGTCAATTTGGTTTACAGTGAAGCGATAGAACGCGTCGTTACGCCGAATTTCGAATGCTCCTCCATGATTGGCTGCTCCATTAATGACGTACCTCTAAACCTCGTAAGCTGGTAATCGGACGATTTTCTGCCAGGTGAACGCACGAGGATGCATAATTGAATCGATAACCTCCGTTATAAAACGGGAACGCGATAAGAATACGGGCGTTTCTTATAGGAGAACGGACATGTCGGTAATATAAAGGCTTTTATGGCTACTCAATGATTTTCAGCATGAACAAAAGACTAAGATACTCATACCAATTATTTTACATTGTGACAAAGGCGTCAACACGAGACAGGTTTTCATCTCAAGTATACTATTACCCTTGAAAGTACGTAAGCGATCCGGGGGCTCGTAAGGAAAGAGATTGAGAGGGATAAAATCATTTCAAACCTTACAAATATTGTTACCCCGTTTGTATCGTACGTTGAATAACATGACGAGGCTTCATCTAGCGAATGGAAGACGTTCCAATTTCTGTGTGGCTGATTTTGCCGTAGTAAAATCGGGAGCTGGCATGGAAATTGCCCAAATTTTTATACCCTTTAAAAGTCTGAAGAGCAATGGGGCATATTTCTATTTTCCCCGCACCGTGGCTAAACTGTCCTTGAGCGTTGCTACCACTTAGAAAACCGTTTCCAAATCACTGGCTCTAAAGTTAAGCTGTAAACTCATGACTACGATTTAAAAAAGTTAATATATTGCACCATCGTCGATTTGGTTTCCAGTGTGGGGCAGGACGGATGGGCAGCAGCTGACCTCTCCCGCTGGATTCGCAGAGCCCCGACAGCTGCAGTCACCAGGACTGACAGGGGACTGACTGGAGGGCTTCATGAAATACATCATGAACCCCTCTAAGTTAAGGTGGGCATTAGTCAACACTATCGGAAACGCCAAGCACTTCTCCCGACTTCCTCGGGGAATGGGTTATGTTTAAGAATAAAACGCCAGTCCACACAGCCTTCCCATAGTGGCCCCATACGCAGTGATGACGGCTTTCACAAATAAAGAGGTTATTTTTGTGATTTCGTTTACTAATTTTACTTCATGAACTTCCACATAATTTAAGGACGGCTTTCCTGCACGTGTACCCATATCAGCGTAAGGAGCCCAGGCAGGACACGGCGAACGGTGGCGATGGGGCTGAAATGAACGATCCGCCGGGGGGCCGGCACTGGGCTGGAACCCGCTGAAGCCGTGCTAGCTTTAGGCTTTAGGAAGACCTAAAGGTGATATTTGTAAGCAGAATGTACGAGAACCATCTAAAAAAAGTTATACTGAGGTAAAATTGAGCCCAGATGCCACCTATTCCATAGGCGGACCCAGGAGTGTGATGGGAGAGCACATGGTCGGCGGGCGCGATCCGGACTTAGGGGCGGCACTACTTTTGGACGACAAAACCTATCACATGGGCGCCAAATCCTATCGTGGGGGCACCGATAGTCATCCTGGGGTTGGGGGAGGGGTGGAAAGTGGTATTTCAGGGGAAGTTGGCCATCGAACTTTCAAGGGGGTGGGGGCGCCGTGACCATTTCAGAGGGCGCCGAGGGTTGGTCGGGGAGGGGTCAATTGCCACTCTTGATCTGCCTGTCCTATTATATGCCAGGGATGTTATCACATCATGGGTACCCGGACTGACGTATGCTGCAGACATATCAGGAGGCGCTGAGCAGGATCAGAGACAGGATTAGCGCTCAGGAGACGACGAAGAGTGGGCTGGAGGGTTTGGACCAAGGGGATGGGGGAGGGCACCATTTCAACCACGGGGAGCCATTTCTCAACGGAAGGATACATTTAGGTGGCACCCAGAGGAGGGATGAGAAGCAGCATCTCGAGAGTTGTCAGGGTGGTTTCATGCAGAGCTGAGTTCTGGATCGGGGTGGGACCGTCCATGGTCTACGGACAGGTTCGTCCTGCTTCCAGTCTGCTTTTGCTATCCATATCTCCACATAAAATTATATAAACGTATCAATTTGACAGTTATCTTTGTCAAATAGGTCCAGAGGGAGAGGCAATGAGAAAATAAAACAAAAAAAAACAAAAAAGGCAAACGAACGAAGAATAAGAAGAACGAAAAGTAAGAAAAAGTGAGCAGTATAGCTTGAGCTTTACTCCCACGCGCGCGCCGACCAACCCCTCTCACGGCGGGCCCTAAGGCAGCCGACCAAGGGCCTCGGAAACTACAGAGACTATAGACTCCGGGAGGGCCCCGGAGACTACGGACGCCGCCGCGCCCTTGCCGGCCCTGCTGCCGGTCCGTCCGTTCCCCTTAACAGACGCCACTGTCCCAAACCACGCGGTGTGCTCAACATTATATTTTTTCACAAACATGACCATATTTCTGGCCTTTTCCCTCCCCCAGAATAATAAGTATCAACTGCGTCCACTATTGGATGAAGTAGCTCACTGACTGAAATCATGGCAAAGCTCCCGACCAGCCAGCGGTGAAGTCGGACGGCAGACCTATGTATGAGTGAGTACATTTCTGACGATGTTCCAGGGACACAGCCGGCACAGACACAAGGATTGGTACCGCCTCACCAAAAGCACCACTGAACAGGAACCGGTCCGCTACCGCGCGTACATGATGCACTCACACTAGGGTGGAAATTATTTTCGACACTTTGAATTTCCACTGGGACGGGCAGCCGATCTGCTCTATCCCTGGCAAAAACAACGTGTGTACATTTTTATCGAAAAATATTTATATTTACAGGTCGCTCAAGGAGGTTAAAATTCCTGTTTTTGACGAAATAAAACTTTTTCAGGATTTAAACAAAAACATTCCCATCAAAAATCTGTAACTATTTTGCATTGATCAAATCATATTTGAGCTAAATAACATATTTTACTGAACACTTGTGATTCTGGGCACCTTCCTTCTGGCTCTGCTTAGGAGCGTAAAACATTTCACCACGACGGGTGTAAGAGCGACTTGCTTTATCGGGTCGTTTTAAAATGTTTTGTGTTCTTTGGACTTGGGCTCAGTCATGGGGACGTTGCGATGCTCCTAGGTCGTGTCCTGGCGCATATGGAACGTCAACGTTCAGGTGAGGCTTATGACCGGTGGAGACAACGACCGACATAATACCCTTCTGGGAGCGCGTGCATATCCCAATGCAGAAGAGGCAGCGCGTGCTGGAACAGGCGATCCGCCTGCACGAGAAGTGAGAGACGCTCAAAAAGACAAGAAGCGGCGGAACAAGATGTAGGAGACAGGGGAGAAAGAGTTTTTCGAGTCGGCGACTGGTCTCTTTAACATCGCGCATCAGGACGCTTTGGCGATAACGGCTATCAACGAGGATACGGAGTTCCTCTAGGGCCAGCGCGAGAAGGGGCGGCGCGGCTGCATGGCGATGAGGGACGGCCGCCCTCGAAAACCGGAAGCGAAACGAAAGAGCAGGCGACACAGCGATATCGAGAGACGGCTGAGATGGAGCGACAAACTCTTGACGAGACTGCGCAGGTGACCTCTTCCAGCACCTCTAGTGCCGTCAGCAGCCCCACTCGCTCCGTCCACCAAGAGCGCGACGGCGACGACTCGCCTGGTCCATCGACTTCTACAGCAACTTGTTTACCGCCCAAGCGTCGGCGTGTGAAAACAAAGCTCATCAGCACAGAGCTAGCAACCGCGATGGATCGAACAAAGACGTCCCACCGCGAAGGTATCTACGTCCTACCGGCGGCGGCTCTAAGCCTGGGACACAAACCTGAAGAGCTGGTCATCAACCGTGAGTTATCTGGCAAGTCTCAGATACAGTTCCGGAAGGCTATGGCTCCGAGATCAAAGCCGCCTTTGCACCGACCGTCCCTCTTACAGCCCATTCGGATGGAAAACTATTTCCAGGCATGGGCAGAGGACCAGCCGTCGACCGACTTCCAGCCTCCTCTCCGCTGACGGCGTGCCGAAGCTCCTGGCCATATCGAAGCTTCCTAACTGTGCAGGATAGGCTGCCGCTGTCCGTGCGTTGCTCGATGACTGGGAGGTGAACGACCGGGTGAGGGCGCTCAGTTTCGACACCACTGCCTCTAACACTGGCCTCAGGGCCGGGGCCTGCACGATAATCGAGCAACAGCTCGGCCAGGACATGCTTCGCCTGGCCTGCCGCCACCATGTTTAAGAACTTGTCCTGGAGAAGGCGCTCACCGTCTGTCTCGGCCTGTCCAGCGGCCCGGACGTTCCTTTATTCAAGCGCCTCCAGACAATTTCTGCGATATGCCGCCACACCTGCACGACAGCCGCAACGACCTCCTTGCGCATTTCGACCGCCTCCTCGACAACCAGCACCCACGCGATGACTACCGCGAGCTGCTGGAGATCGCCCTGGGCGGCGTCCCGAAGCGAGGTGTGAGGATCGCCCTCCCCGTGCACTGCATCGGGCGCGCTGGATGGCCAAGGTCATTTACTCAGTGAGAGTATATCTCTTCCGCACACAGTTCCGTCTCACTGCGTCCCAGAAGAGCGGCATCCAGCGAGCCGTGAGGTTTGTGTTCTCAACGTATGCCACGGTCTGGTTCGAGGCACCGACTCCGGACTTCGCCCCGGCTCAGGACCTCGGCTTCGTCAAGCCGCTCAAGTACCAGTACAAGCCAGTGTCCATGGCGACAGCCGCCATCTTCGGCCGTCACCTCTGCTATCTGAGCGAGCAACTGGTCGCGCTTTGCCTTTTTCGACGAGAGCGTGACGCTCGCGACCAAGCGCCATAGCGTTACGCGAGGAGGAGGGACCCGAGGATCCCCTCGCCGAGCCCAAGCTGAGCTCACCGCTGCGTCGGTCTCCAAGAAGACGGTGGCAATTTCGTCATAACTGGCTCCGCCAACTTCTTCACCCTTCTAAGCCTGGAGACAAGCTTCCTCGACATGATCCAGCCTGCTGGGAGGAGGAACCTTCTTACAGCGCTGCCTCTCGCCTCGTCAAATCACTTGTGTCGTCAACGAATTCGCGAGGCGGGGCGTCGCCCTGATGCAGGAGATCAACATGGCCCTCATCAAGGACGAGGGCCAGAAGCAGTTCCTGCTACAGGTCGTCGAGGAGCATCGGCGCAGATTTCTGAACGCCCGCAAGTCCACTGTGACTGCAAACTAGGAGAAAATGAGTGAAAGCTGGGCACACATGAGACCCCTGACGCTTTTTGACCGAGTAATACTCTGTAATAGGGGTGTAGCTGGAACCAAGAGAGTTGAATATATGCTGTTTATGTCGAGTGTGGTGCTATTCATTAGTACAAATGACAAATCTAGAATAAGAAACATTGAAAACAAAATACTGAAAAATAAGCATTTCTCCCCTAAAATACAAACTTTGACCTCGTTGAGCAACCTCGAAATATACACAAAATCTCCCCAAAAATGCACACTTTGTTTTTGCCGTTGATAGAACAGTATGGCTGTCCGTCTCAGAAGAAATTCTCAAAAAATAAATTTACCACCAAATAAGTGCCACCCTAACTCACGCGCATACCTACCCTCACACAACAGCTACCATTTCCGACTTGCACAATAAAATACACATACACGTTCGGTGAGTTTATGATACACTTGATGAGTTACTTCAGGATCTCGGTAAACGTAGAGTTACAGGGAGGCGTAGCCGCCGCGGGAGCGCTGGTGGGCCGACAGTGTGGCTGCTTCGCAGGTTGGTTCACTTCCGTGATGGACAGCTGACACCGGCTCAACGCTTATGCCTGGTCTGTGTACAGCTACCAGAGTATAACACAGAACACCACAAATAACGCACACGGCTACACACTATTCTCACGATGGTCACTGACGATATTGTACAGAAGAGCTTTCGGTTCATGCACACTTCCCGGCATGGTCATTGCCGCAACGGTACAAGATGCACACACATTTAAAACATGCAAGTACATCAGACTCCCTCCAAAGTAACCCTCAATTCTTTTATCTAAGGTGATGTCAAATCAATTATTGTGAAAGAAAAGATAATTCAAGCAAATATATCATTACAGAGCTCTCTATGATGGATACTGCCGCTAGGTTCGGGGAAAAATAAGGGAAGTAGTACTTTGCACTAAGGCACATGCATAAGACGTTTAAAGTGTTTTTAAGCTGAGTTTGTGGATGCTAGAAGCTGACCTCTATAGCTCACGCACTTTCCCGTTGTTCCTGCTATCCGAGCTTATACGCTGACGCAGAGGCAACCTAGCAGAACATCCTATCAAGCCAGCACTACCTCCGCAATACGCGAAGAAGACTCTCTGACAATTTCTGTTCGCCAACATCCACTACTGACACTCCAACTGAGAGGGACGTCATCGAACAGTCTCCAATGTGTTCACCAGAAAAGCCCTTGGCAAGCATTAAGATGATCCACCTGAGATGATGCGTGTATTCTTCTACAAATGCTGAGTTTCAACTCACGGAATTCCGTGCAGGGGACGACAGCAAGTGGAACCAGGGCAGTGACAGCCGTTGACCTTAAAACGTCTAGGCTACTGAATATATTCGGTTAGGTTGGATTTGCTTTCACCTCCACCACTTTCGCTTCCAGGTATGGGCAATACCGAGTTCGCGAAATCAACGATGGAGCTACTAAAATTCTAATCAAGCTCTTGATCAGCGGCTTTCAGCCCTCCTCAAGACGGTAATCGGTGTTCAGCAAACGGATAATTTTATTTTGTTAACGGAAAATCGAAAAGCTGAAGCAATTCGTGGCAACCGTTCCCCAATTTCTCGTTTACACCTGCTTACAAAGTTCCATTGAGGCCTTCCAGTTCGTAATAAAACCAAGGCTGAGGGTACACAGGCAATTGCCATTTTTATTCAGCGGTAAAGTCAGGGCTCGTGAGCAGCCCTCGACTGCCGCCGCGGCAGGCCCCCTCCCCCCCATTGGTCTGATCAGGGCTGGTGACAAGTCTTTGACAGTTCACAGATTTCGTTTCGTGTTGTCGCCTGCCGGTGTCAACAGCTGTAACACGCATCGCGACAGGTAGTAGGTAGCCCTACCCAACAGCGGTGGGGTGGAGGTGGAGGCGTCAACAGCGGCGGGGTGGAGGCGTCAACAGCGGGGGGTGGAGGCGTCAACCGAGCTGACCCCGAGTTGATAGTGACTCGGCATTCGAGGAGATCCTCCATGGACATACCCGACTGCCCACAGACCTCCCTGCTGCCCCACTGTATAACGCTGGTTAGACCTCCCTACTGCTCCAGTGTACAACTCTGGTCAGACCTCCCTGCTGCCCAACTGTATAACTGGTCAGACCTCCCTGCTGCCCCAGTGTATAACTGGTCAGACCTCCCGACTGCCCCAGTGTGTAACTGGTCAGACCTCCCGACTGCCCCAGTGTATAACTCTGGTCAGAGCTCCCTACTGCCCCACTGCTCCTCCCTGCTGCCCCACTGTATAACTGGTCAGACCTTCCTACTGCCCCACTGTATAACGCTGGTCAGACCTCCCTGCTGCCCAACTGTATAACTGGTCAGACCTCCCGACTGTCCCAGTGTATAACTGGTCAGACCTCCCGACTGTCCCAGTGTATAACTGGTCAGACCTCCCGACTGTCCCAGTGTATAACGCTGATCCGACGTTCAGCTTTGTTGATGCAAATTGAGCAGTTTGCACACTTGGAAAGTATCTCACGAAATGAGCGGGAAATAATGAATAGCAAAACAGTACAATGACCGCAGTTTAGCCAACACCTGGTCTGAGGAACAGGCTCAAGGGTTTCTTGCAACCGACTCAGGAGCGACTCAATCTTAATCAAAGTAAAGTCTGGTTACCTGACTCAGTTGCGAGAATAAAAACAAATGGCATAATTTTATATTTATCTGGCATTCTTAGCCCATTTAAACGCACATGTTCAGAAAATTGTCCTATACAGCCCCAACACGTTTAACCCTTTCGTTCCTAGTGGTCGAGATCTCGACCACCAAAAAGACTTCAGTGCTAAGCTCGCCACAGATTTCCAAATTCGGCAGAGTTCCCCAAACTCCGTTGTCTGACGAAAGATGGACCAGGCTATCATCACAGCTGCAAAATTTTGTTCTGTCATGTTTAGGGGGAGTGGGGGGCATATCAAATCTCGACATATCTAACGACAGCCTTTGTGGGAAATGGCTACATTTATTTCTCTCCGGCTATCAGACAAAGTTCATAATTATTTATTCATTTTTACTTGATGTGGTAGCCAGAGAGTCAGGCAGAACAACAGTATTCATTGTTTTGCTAGGCCTTCAATTTATCGTGACTTAGAAACGAAACAGTTTTGGTGGTCGATTATTCGACCACTAGGAGGATATCCGTCAACTAGGTTCAGTCATAATTTGATTGGACATTCGGCAATTTTAGAGCCAAATGTGAGCAGGTATTGCAAAATCAGCCCGGTTTTGAACATTTTGACATAGGCAAACGTAGGGGGGTGCAAAAGGGACAGGCAGTGGTGGATACAAGGGGGGCTAGGGGGGCTAAACCTCCATCTCGAAATTTCAGAGTACCTATGGTAAATACATAGCCGGGGGCCGATAAGAGGCACAGGTAGGAGAGGTTCAAAACCCCAAGCCCCTCCAGCAATGAAATCCTGGAACCGCCACTGGAGGCAGGTGATCCGTCTCTCCCTCCGTCGAAATTCCGCCCACCTGAAACATCATCGGCGCACTTCTGAAAATTCGCTTTCCAACCCAACCCTCTTCCTAGGACGGGAGTACATGCTCCTCTGCGATAATATTTGGGCCGTGATGACGCCTCCTCTTCCTAGATTCAGGGGCGTCGCCACGGATATGTCCCGAGGGGAACGGACTACGATTTTGCTATGATCGGGGGAGAGGGGTGGGAAGCGGACCCAAAACTCAAAGCTGTCTCGAAGGGCATTAGAGAGGCTGCAAACCAAGACTTTGCGTAAGCCCGTGCTTACAAAGGGCAAATAATGTAAAAATATGACTTGAGGCCCACAACTTGGGGGATGTCCCTTCCTGGCTTCCAATCTGAGGAGAGCCGTCCCCTCCCCCGGCAATCATCAAGTCTGCGATGTGGAAGAACCGCTTTGAGTCGTACATGCAATTCCTACACTTCAGGACAACACAAAGCGGGACATGAGTGACCACTACTCCAAGCTATGTCCTCGGGCTGATCGCATCTATAAGAAATTGCTAGAACACTTCGTCCAACAACATCACCCTACCTGTAACATTCGGGTACGAAGTTTCCTGCTTGAACCAGGTCAATGGATACATTGTGGCGTTTGATCTCTACCACAACGTATCGATCATCTCATCTGCTCTACTGTTTTCGGTTAAGGTTCGGTCGCCTCTGTTGACCGATACTCAAAACAGGACCAAGGGTGAGCCCAACTGCAAAGGCTAAATTATGTTAACAATTACGAGACAATGGGAGGCACAGATCAGCAGGATCAGCATGTCAACAGCTACCGCGCTTCAGTCACAGGAAAGAAGTGGTGTTTTCCGACATGGGGGGGAGTTGGAGGTCAGGACCCCTTCCTCAACAGGCTGGTACATACATCAGTTACAGCAGTCATGATGAGTTAGGTACTATTTGGTTTGCGAAGCTTCCTATGCCTTCTACGTGTGCTCGTGACTTAGGCTGAAAAACCATATATTATGGATACCTCAATTATGTCTCCTCTACTCTACTCCTCGATTTTGGGTTTCTCATAGGTTTTGTATCCTACCCCTTACGCCATAGGTTTGCATTGTTGTGCCAGCGTTAACCCATCCAAGAACCCCTGGGTCGAGAGGAGATCTCCAGCCTTGGTTTCTGATCTTTGTGGTGGTAGTTTCCAATGAACCTCTACCTGGGTCAGCTTACAGAGGCACACAAGGGTGCAGGTAGACCTGCCACGAGCAAGCCTGGGGAAAAGAGAGTACGCTTTTTGCACCAATTGGAATACAGATATGGCTCTGCGATCCCGATTTTGTGAGTTTAGTCCATAGTGGATGGAAGCTGCTGCGATATTTATTTCCAAAGTTGGAAATTTGGCCCGTTCCAAAGCATACTGGTCATGCCCTGTTTTAAATTGAGTAGCTGACAGGTGCAAATCAAGCATGGTCAGTCCTGTCGTCAGCACGTCCGCACATTTTATGATGCTTGCCATTTATTTAAGGCTTAATGATGAACTAAGCCGTATCTGTATGCTTGTGGAATTATTTCAGTACCGTTAGAGAAGACCAGCATATGCAATCAATGGCATGTGGGCATACAAACCTAACTGACGGATATCCTCCTAGTGGTCGAGATCTCGACCACCTCAAAATTCCAAATTTTGGGAGGGAAGGGGGTCGGAGGTAAAAATGGGGGATGGCACTGTTAATGACTGACCCAAGCAAATATTTCTGTAAAAGGAATTCGAAATCCTAGCAAAAAAATAATTCAGGAACGAAAGGGTTAAGTTGGAGTTAAGCCGAAATCTGACTACCTAAATCAACTCCAGCTCAATCCTATCCTTTACTCTGCATGATGCTTTTTAATTTGCTTTACAGAGACCTTGGGATTAGGTGGGGAAACAACCTCACAGAAATATAACAAGGAAGTTGCTTATTACTGACTTTCCCAATTCGCTACAGAATCAGGTGTTCCTCCCATTCGCATTGAGGCAGGGCATTTTTTAAGGAAAATTCAGTGGGGGGGCATTTTTTGCGCTGGCCGTTATAGTGTCTTCAATGGATCAAGACCCCATTCTGAAGGGGTTTGATGAAACTTGACGCGTTAATGTTAATAAAATGTTTCTCAATTTTTGTGTTATTCTACGTTATTCCAGATTATATGTAGATGCTGCCTACTGCTGCCAAGTTTTTTTCGGCGGAAAAGGTCAAACAGAGTTGGAAAAGGGGCAAAGAGGGTCAAAACACAATTTTCACTAAAATAGCCAAATTAATACCACAAAAGCCAGATTTGAGTCTAAAACAACCCCTACCGGTAGACATAAACCAACAGAAAAAGCGACTTGTATCACTGGTTAAATCTAATTGTTGACAATTTGATATTTACTTGACAATACTTGTTTAGCACACTGCTAGTCTCATAGGAAGCCAGGGTGCACTTCCAATCCCGGGTTATCATCAAATGATCTTATCCTCATAACCAGATCATTTGTTAGCATCATTAACACGCGGCCCGCTGGGGGCAAAGTTCGCCTCCCCCTCCTGGTTTTCCCCAGATAACGCAAAAAGGAAGAAACGCAAAACAACGAAACTTACAGTACCTTATTCCTGATCAATTTTACACATCTGACCAAACTTTTGAGGTAAGGTCATGTCAGGTCAAGGAGCTATTCAAGGTCAAGTGACCAGACCTCAAAACCTAAAATCACGAGTTTTAAGCGGCGCCCAGGAAACATCAGGGAACCGATCAGTTTGAAGCTTTCACAATATAATAAGCTCATTAGGGACCAAAAATCTGCTATCTCGGAATTTCGATATTGTTGACCTATGGTGAGGTCAATTTTTTGGTCACCCCATTATAAGTCTATGGTGAATAAATAGAATGGGCTAGTTTTCAGTAAATACCTGATAGATAAAGCTGAAAATGCCCAAACCGTCTAATATTACCCCGATCTTGACCATAAAGTTGAGTTTTTGAGCATCTGGCCTCTCAAAGGTCATGTTAGGTCACAGGAGCATAGAAAGATTGTTTTGCCAATAACTTCTCAATGAATTAAGATAAAGCTCCCATTTTGCTTGCATTGTGCTTATATTATCACAGGGTGTCGATTGATATGCAACATGACCATACCAGGTCACTCTGTGACCCTGACCTAGCTCGAGGTCAGGTCATTTTCACCATTTGACCTAGCTAGGTCATATTATACATCATTCGTTTTGCCGCAATGTGATGAATCCAATGATGCACAAATATTTGCTCTAGCTCCCCTGAGGACAGATCTAGAGAGAGAAACGTACACTGTTCTGTTGTAGGCGTATGGAATGTTCTTTGAACCTATGCTGACCTCAATATTGACCTGACATAAAATTTCTGCGTATAAAATCTCTTCGTCTTTTCAAGAGCTTTCGAACGCCCTCCGTAATTTTTCTTTAGCTTTCGTGGGAAATGAGATACGGAGGGAGGAGGGGCGAAAAACGCCCCCCATCGGGGCGCGTCATGCCAGGGACCCCAGCGGGGCGCGTGTTAATCATCTTAGCCGCACCACTCCCCGCTAACATTTAATGTTTCTCTCTTTGCCAACTATGCATTTTTTCCTCTTGAACAGTGGTGGATCTAGGATTTTTTGGAAGTGGGTGAGAGCGGAGCCTCAGAGGGCGCACTTTGCATTCAACTTTTCACCCAAAAGGCACCTATAGTATTGCATCCTTCGCGTCCGATTTTCGGTGGCCATAATTTTTGTGGATTGCGTTTTTAACAAAGTTCTGTCCCTCCCTCCCACCACCATTCCAGCTTTTATGCTGCTCTGCTGTTTCTTCAGTTTCAGAATATCGGATTCAAGAGGGGTAGAGGTCAAAAGAAGTCATATTTATACAAGGAACAAACCAGAAATAGCTTAGGTGCCAGCAACTAGAAAAAGGGGCAAAAAAGCCAGATTCCAAGAAAGGGCCAACCGAAAAAACGGGGCCAAACACGACAAAAAGGCCAAATTCGAGATATTTGGCCTCAAAATGGCCAGCCTGGCAGCCCTGACGCTGCTGCAAAGTATTCAAAATGAAAAGTTTATTTTCTTATTTTTCTTTATGAGTGTGACAAGATAGGTAAATTCCTAAGGTATCGAACACAAGTGGTTTATCGGCTAAATCGAGATAAGTTATATATATATATATATGGAAGAGACTTGATACTTTATCAGTTGACTTTATATTTATCTTCTTCACAGACGTTTCGGTGGCAAACCACCTTCGTCAGTATGAATAGTGAAATCACATCAAAAACACATTAAAACGACACATACATGAGGCACCATAAAACGAATAAACAAGACAGTTCAGTAAGAATGAATCGGGCAAACATTTCTATCGTGTTTTAAATTTCTGTCACGTCTAGCACGAAAACACGTCAGTGGGGAACTTCTGATATTGCTAAACATGCCGCAGATTTTGACCAATTTACAAATCCAGATCGCGTGTTTAAAGAGGGGTAAACTGAAATAAATGCTGATTCTAAATTTCTTCTTAGCGTTTTATCTTTTGGTTTGGCCAGAATTTTAGTATCATCCCTTCGTGGTAAATGGTTACAATCATCTATGTGTACTACTAGAGAATTTGAGGTCCTATATATATATATATATATATATATATATATATATATATATATATATATATATATATATATATATATATATATATACCTATTATGATGTGTGGCTGTTGCTGTCAAAATCAGCGAGGGAATGTAGTACAAAAACCGGTTAATAATTGTTTAGGCTCGTCGACGCACCAACTATCAGGGTCATATGGCATCGCCAGCTCTTTCCTTGTTGGAAGGGTTTCGCGGGCTAACGAAGGGCTGTGGTCGAATACATAATCTCTTCCAATTTTCAACATCAAGGAATCTATGAGAAAGGCCAGCTAACAACTTATCGACTTTGCAGAAAAAATTGATGCGGCGATCACACTATAAATATCACGTATGCTACAACAAGCGTCGGAAAAAGGGGGACCCGGGGGCCTGTCCCCCGCCCCCCCGCCCACGTTTTGACCAGTAATTTCTTGGCTCTGTCTGAATAGGAGAAAATCGGAAATTTGTATAACCAGCCGCTGTGGAAGGCAACGAGGACCCTAAATTCGAACAGTTTTTGGTACTAACGCGGAATGTTCGTTGTCAGCATTGAAGTTTCGCTGGCACCCTCACTTTTTCCGGTAGTGACGTTTAGGTGTGTATGCTTCACACCGCCACACAAGCAACCCGTCTTACGCGCTTTGACTACACTGTGTCCCGTCTAATCCACGAACGAGCTCGCAAATGACCGCGTGTGAAATGAGAGCATCATACAATCTCACGGTAATGGATGGGGTGTGGGCTTCCGGTCGTATAGAACATGACGTTTGATTGGTTGTAGGCCAGCGTTCATCTCCAGTGTTGTGATTAGTTGATACTGAGGCTGCTTTGCCGGGATTTTCCGTAACTATGCGCTTTGTTTCGTCTTCGCACGATGGAGGAGACAGCCACGGATGCAATTTTTAACACAAGTTTTGTGGATTGCCAATTTGGCAGCAACAATAAACCTAGATTATCATTATCGTGTAGTGTTCTGTCTTATTTTCGTTAGGTGAGTTTGCATTTGTTGAAGTTAAAGTCATCTCTTGTCTATTTCACTGGGGGGCCAATTTCCGGGCACTGGGGGAGCATTTCGGCCGACTGGGGGGGGGGCAAATGCCCCCCAGTTAACATGTTAAAAAATTGCCTGCATTGAGGCGTTCTCGAGCCACGTACAGTCCCACTGGAGAGAGAAAAACGGCAGGGTGCTCGCAATGGAACCCTATGGAGCTACGATTTTGACAACAATACAACTCATTTCCCCCTGAGTCTCTCCATTCAGTGATTGCAGTAAATCCGTTAAGCAGTCGGATAATCTGAAATACAAGGATAGATACCGAAAAATACAAAAATAATAATATCCGGCCCTTCATGACATCCGGTACACCTCTATTTGAGACCAGAAGCTATGAAACTCAAGCTTGCGGGCACTGACGCAAAAGTGGTCATTATTCTCTATAATTTTAAATGCAAGAAATGCCCGTGACGTCGCTATATATCCGCCCACACAACTGGTTCCTTTTGCCTTGCGCACAGGCGCCAAAAATGGTTTTAAAGTAACGGTCCTGAAAAATACAAATGTTCATTTAAAGAAGTTTTGAGCGGTGCAAAGTGTTGAATTGTTCATACAAAAGAGAATTATTTTAAAAAATAGTTGTTGATAAAATATTAGCATTCGTATTGCATATTCAATCATGTGAGTATGTGAGGCAAGAAGGAAGAAGGGAAGAAAAAGAAAAAGAAAGAAAGAAAGAAAGAAAGAAAGAGAGAGAGAGAGAGAGACGTTTTTACGTTGTTTTCCTTTTGATAAAATGAAAATGAAATAAGCATTGCTGGATGGTGATTGATGCTAGGTAATATTAGTACATAGTTTGCGGATTGTGCATGCTTCTTGTATACCACTTCGTATCTTTTCTACAAAATGTGTTTGCAAAAGTTGCAAACAATTATCCTCGCGACAGATTTGCAGTCAGTGGTAACAGAATGAGACCGAAATCCATGTTCGTGACCTGATTCGTCCGGGTGTCACATTGCACATGCGCCAATCCATCAGATGGTGGAATCGAGCATGCACATGATTTCTTACCCGTTAGGAGTCAATTAATTTTAATTGGTCCGAAAAACAGCGATAAGCACTCCAAAACTGTGGCATCATATTACAGGCTTGGAAGGAACATCAGAGATTTGGTGGAAAGAAGGAAGTCTAACCAACAGTGCTACTCTTCATTGAAGTACGAGGGGTTTCAGAAAGCAGCCCATCTCTCTTTGAGAAAGGACGACGCTGGAGAGAGAACGCCGAGTGGCATCAAATACTCCGTTATCTGAGCCTGCGCTTGACAACTGGAATAGGAAGGGCATTACCCACAACGATATTCAGAGCACATGCCAAACACTGGCTCTATTTTGCTTTCCCTGACGATAAAGATTGCGGTATCTGGCAGTTGTCCCAAAATCAAGATTAAAAAAATGGTCAGGGCGCTATATGGTAATCTCTGGCAAAGACGGAGGACTTGGCTAGCCCACGGCTCGTGTCAACTCAAAGCCTGACACACATTCAACGACTGGCAAGGACTGACTCAGGGTCCACTCAAAGTACCCCATCAGAAGATTATCAACATAACGTGATCAAAGGACATTAACTGACCGAAGAACAGCGGAACCCAGGCCAGGAGGAGCACGCCGGCTCAGCACTGAACAGCTGTGGGCCTTGCTGTCGAGTTCCCAGTATCGGCAGGTTGGTCTCGCATGTCGGGAGCGGTGTACTGGCGTGGGATGGCACCGACCTCAGAGCTCGTATGGACAGTGTGCTGGTCACCGCTTAGCACTTCCCAACATCAGATCTGGTACAAGAGGGCTGAACGTGAGAGGCCAGCTGCCATCGCCTAAACAGAGAAAACTAGAGTGTCTTCGGTGTAACCCGGTGCTGGACATCGCAACATTGTCGGTGCTGCCGCAATTCCGCGGTCGTGGAAGCCCTTAATCGAGCACGAAATCCATTTTTAGAAGTCATTCCGCGATCGCAATCGCATAACGTTTTTCCTTTAATTCCGCGATTTTAGTCCGTGATCGAAAATGGTGCCTTAAGAGAGAAACTCATCCCACGTTGCAACACAGGGTGGGGTTAACCAGTCGACCGTTCTATTACCTGACAAGCCTGCTGCTGCCGCCCGTGGACACGGCGGCGCGGGCTATCGATATAAAACAGCACGTGGACAAAGGAGCGCGGGCTATCGATATCAAACAGCACATGCCAGTTGATGGTTTTTTCTCTGGTTCTGAAGTATCGCTATGCATAATGTAAAACGAGGACTACAAAAGGAACGCTGCGACGAAACTTAAAGCCGGAACAGAAACTGATAGATAGATAGTCAATATAATTATATAGTTGAGCCATGATTTTTCGCAAGCTATCGAACACGATTCGTCGTTCTCCGCTATCTCCCCTATGAGTCGAGTGCAAGGCATGGCGTTTAAACGGCCCCACCTCTCCCAGTCTCAGACCCCCCTCTAGAAATTATCACACCCCCAGTTGGAGGCGAGCTAACAGTTATTAGTTCATTGGGTATGGTGGGTATGATCGCGGACTTTATTAATTGGAAGAGAAACTTCTCTAACAAATGCCAATCACGGAATAAACAGTTGCGGAATTATAATCAAAACCAAATAAATATTCCGCGAGCGCAAAAATGCGATCACGGAACGCCAAATTTTCGATCGCGAACTAGCGATAATGGGCCACCTATTTGTCAATCGCGCAGTCAGCAATGGTGCTACCCCATATCAAGTCAGTGGGTTAAACATACTTTTTTCTTTCTTTTGGATTCCGAGATGGCTGCTTGTTTGCAGGTTTTGGTGTTTGGTGTAGTATGCCTACAGGGCACAAGGTTCGCAAGGTTCGCAGAAGCCAACTCATTTCATATTACCGAAGCTGATGTTGTAAAAGTTGCCGATTTTCATTTCACAGCCCCTTGCAGGACCAAGCCCGCGTTTGGTCACTATAGTACATGCACTATCGTAATACGGCACACGGAAAAACCTGGTGGCGAAACAAGAGAAGCACTTTGGCCTATTGGTTCACAGATTGTATCTTAAAAAGGAAATATAGGTGGGACCATGGGACAAAGACGATGACTCAATCGAGGGTTCTCGCTCTCGTTCCAGACACCGGCGCCCCTGGAACGCCACTGCCCCCGAGTGTAACGCCCCCCCTGCGGCCCCATCCAGCAGGGCTCAGACAACACGTCGCTTGCCACACACCCCTCCCTCGCCACAGGCATACATGTTTTCTCTATCACGCCACCAGCACGCAGGGCCCGGTTTCCACATGTTGCCAAAATGCCTCCCCCTCTCAATAACAATTCTGGATCTGCTTATACACAACAAAACGTTTAAAACTCTCTACGTGACCCGTATTCCATTCTTTTAGAATAAGCCTTTCTATACAAAGTTTCAGACATACCTTCTACGCACCACGAGTCAGAATGTTTCAGCTGTGGTCCTGAAATTCCAGCACTCCGACGCTCCCCAGCGGCGGTGATCTCGGCATTAATGAATCAGAGTTTTATCACCGACATTAGCTTTGACCAGCACCTCAGTGAGTAGAGTATCCTTCTGAAGGCAGATGCTGGGCACTCAAATGACTCTGCGCCTCCACCCCGTCAGGTGGCAATACTGGCTGAGGTCAGGGCCCACACCCTGCTGCCACCTACCGGCCGTATGTCAACAGCAGTCGGCGGCACGCTATCGCTCCTGTGGCGATCCCACGCCGAGGCCTGGGACCGAGACACTTAGCTCACGTCTACCAACGAGCACAACCGGTCCCTGCCGCGCCACAGCCGGTCCCTGCCGCGCCACAGCCGGTCCCTGCCGCGCCGCAGCCGGTCCCTGCCGCGCCACAGCCGGTCCCTGCCGCGCCACAGCCGGTCCCTGCCGCGCCACAGCCGGTCCCTGCCGCGCCACAGCCGGTCCCTGCCGCGCCACAGCTGGTCCCTGCCGCGCCACAGCCGGTCCCTGCAGACTCCAGCATCACATGTTGAGTCCATCACAGCAGCAGTGTTCAGGGGCTCTGTTTGAGGGGTACTGTCTCCGGCGCTGGGGGTGCCCGGTTGTTGGCCGCCGCCTGCTCGTGCGCCGGCAATCCGGCGTTGATTTTGTCGGCTTTGTACCAAACGACGCAGTCCACCAGGAACGCGGCGAACATGACGCCAGCTGTGATACCTGCGGCGCCGACGCAACCCCAGTCACTGCACTGCTCAGCATCTACCGGCCACGGCAGCCACCATCCCACTCCGTATCAACAGACCACGGCTGGTAGCTTAGCATCAACTCGCCACGACATCCTGTATAGCACTCCACATCAACGGCCACGGCACTGCGCACGACACTCCGCATCAACTGGTCAAGACAGCTAGCACAACACTCCGCATCAACTAGCCACGACAGCTAGCACAGCCCTCAGCATCTACCGGCCACGGCAGTAAGCACATCAATTTCAACTGACCACGACAGCCAGCAAGGACAGCACAGGGCATCAATCAGTACTAAGCACAGACTCCCAGCTGCCTCACATATGCTGTCAGTGCCGCCCTCAAAATCCGGTTCCTCGAAACAAACATGGAAAAATACGGCCATGACTGTGATAGGTTACCAGTTCAAGATCCAGATACTCAAAGATGGATATTTTCAATGCTACATAAATTGCGCAAATGTAAAATGTATTACTCCATGTAGAGCTGCCAAATGTTCAGACAGGGACCATGATATGAAACACGTCCGATGTTGGGAATTCTGGAGCAGTCCCATGCAGTTTACAAAGATACAATCATTAGTATTATCTATCTCAACGAAACAAGCTATCCAACCAAAAGGAAGCGGTTCAGTTTGATTTTTGCATAAAATGCATGCTTGAGCTTCTTGCCGAGATGCAATGTCATTTTCAGTGTCCCCGGGCATGCCTCACGAAATTTGATCAAGCTGGATAGACAAGCAGGTGCATTATCAATTATAAAAAAACGCTGGATTCTTATAATGTATGAGTAGCCAGAAAAACTCGAAACATTTGGCGGACGCAAAAGCTGTGCCTTTCCCAAAGGTATCACTGAATATCTGCAGGGCGGCCGGAATGATCAGCCGGAGGCAGTACACGAAGCATTTCTACCACCTCATCAGTGTGCAGGACACATCTCACCCTGAACGAATCACCTCTCATCTGCAATACTCGAACATGAAAAACAACATCGCATCCTTTCCTGAGCTACAATTATAAATCAAAACTTCTCAGAGGCAAAACCGGGCTTTGAGTCTTGGTTGTGAAAATGCTTCCGTACATATTGTATTATCCCTGTTGATAAAATTGTCAACTCATAAACGAAAACATGAAACAGCAGCTTTATTTAGCCGGTGAGAAATTTGTGTGCGGTACCATACGCCCACAAGGCCGTCGTGAGTGTGTCTTACCGAAAAAGTATCGTCGGAACAGCTTGGCATCGTAGAGAAGACACGCGCCACGCTGGTCGCAGTTAGTCTTCCACAGCAGACACGCCGAATCCACCACGGCACCGTAGATGATTGGACACGGCACGTTGGCTGAAACACAACACAGAAGAATCTTTCGAGGGACACGGCACGTTGGCTGAAACACAACACAGAATAATATTTCAAGGACCCGGCACGTTGGCTGAAACACAATACCGAAGAATATTTCGAGGGACACGGCACGTTGGCTGAAACACAATACCGAAGAATATTTCGAGGGACACGGCACGTTGGTTGAAACACAACACAGAAGAATATTTCGAGGGACACGGCACGTTGGCTGAAACACAACACAGAGAATATTTCGAGGGACACGGCACGTTGGCTGAAACACAACACAGAATAATATTTCAAGGGACCCGGCACGTTGGCTGAAACACAATATCAAAGAATATTTCGAGGACACGGCACGTTGCTGAAACACAATACCGAAGAATAATTCAGGATACGGCACGTTGGCTGAAACACAACACAAACGAATATTTCGAGGGGAACGGCACGTTGGCTGAAACACAACACAGAATAATCTTTCGAGGGACACGGCACGTTGGCTGAAACACAACACAGAATAATATTTCAAGGGACACGGCACGTTGGCTGAAACACAATACCGAAGAATATTTCGAGGACACGGCACGTTGGCTGAAACACAACACAGAATAATATTCCGAGGGATACGGCACGTTGGCTGAAACACAACACAGACGAATATCTCGAGGGGAACGGCACGTTGGCTGAAACACAACACAGAAGAATATTTCGAGGGGAACGGCACGTTGGCTGAAACACAACACAGAATAATCTTTCGAGGGACACGGCACGTTGGCTGAAACACAACACAGAATAATCTTTCAAGGGACCAGGCACGTTGGCTGAAACACAATACCGAAGAATATTTCGAGGGACACGGCACGTTGGCTGAAACACAACACAGAATAATATTCCGAGGGATACGGCACGTTGGCTGAAACAGAACACAGAATAACATTTCGAGGGACACGGCACGTTGGCTGAACCACAACACAGAAGAATCTTTCGAGGGACACGGCACGTTGGCTGAAACACAACACAGAATAATATTTCGAGGGATACGGCACGTTGGCTGAAATAGAACACAGAATAATATTTCGAGGGATACGGCACGTTGGCTGAAACACAACACAGAAGAATCTTTCAAGGGACACGGCACATTGGCTGAAACACAACACAGAATAATATTTCGAGGGACACGGCACGTTGGCTGAAACACAACACAGAAATTTCGAGGACACGGCACGTTGGCTGAAACACAACACAGACGAATATTTCGAGGGAACCGGTACGTTGGCTGAAACGACACCGCAGAATCTTTCAAGTGACCCGAGACGCTGACTGAAACACAACGCCGCAGAATCTCTCAAGTGAACTGGTACGTTATCTGAAACACACCGCCGCGGAATCTTTCAAGTGAACCGGGACGAGGTTCTAGGTTATAGTCTGGTTTACACGAATTTAATGATTGACCAATGGCATGGCCAATTTGGCCGACGACTTGCTGAGTCGAGCTGGGCCGGACCTTGACGTCACGACGGTTAGGAATTCGTTTAATTCTGGCATAGGAAAATTAAATAATACAAAGACTTGACTCATTTCACAATTTTGAGCAGAAGTAAGGCCAAATGCATTATCAAAAGAAGACTCTTAATCACTGTAGTCCGGGGGTCTCTTTTCTATAAAGATAAAAAAGAGGGGAAGGGGTTGGGGTGGGGGTCAGCCACAGCGTTATCAAGTTTTACACAAGGGTGTCAAAAAGAGTTGCATGGCTGGTGACAAAATGCGCTATGTAGTTTATGGACGGCTCCACATACATGGAAATGAAGTTTCATTGGTGGGTCATTCGGCATCCAAATACATTGACAGCTAAACAAATGCAAGACCGTTCAAATGGACTGAAACATAGGATTGGGACACGGGGCCGGAGGCACAAGGGATGCAATCTATAAAAGCTAGGACGAGGCGTGGATCCCGGGGGCGAGTAATCCAGAGTCCTGCCTCACCCAAGCGTCTCATCCTGATCCCCTGCCCAAGTGCCCACATTTAACCCACTTTTTGCCGTTTTTGACCGATTTTCTTCCAAAACAGTATTGTTCACAGTTTTACCTGGCTGGTCTTCCCGTACTCCCTCAATGTTTCTTCTAGATTCGCCCCTGATGACCAGAACACGCGAAACAAATCAAATAATCACCTTTTCATCCACAGCTTCGGTAATTTTAAATATGTTATCTGTGTTTTCAATTACAAGTGTGCAAGTGTTGTTAAATCGAAGTCCTTATCCGTATCCTCGCACTACCTGGAGGAATGAGCGCCTGCACCTGTAGCAGCGGCCGCTCCAGGTAGTATCCAAGTTCAACTCGTCCTTACCTACCCTCATCATCGCCGTCTCCTTTCATCGCGTTGTTTTCAATCATCTCATACGCATTCGTAACGTCTTTTAACTTACATACAGGCAAGCTTATGCATGTTTTTTAGGATTGTTGTATCATTTCGTCTATGTACTGAAATCCGGAAGGAGTTGAGCAGAATTCAATGATTATGTATTCATAATTAGTGAGAATAGCCGTCGTTCATACAGCGACTAATATTTTGTCAACTATCTATTACATTAAGATTCTGATGAGAAGCCATGCCAAAAAAAAACTGAACTCTGCACATTTGTCCAACCCGGCTTCGAGAAGATCGGTCAAGTAAAATCCTACCCGTTTATAATCATACTCCTCGCGGCAAAATACCATAATCTATCCTACCCATTTATAATCATACTCCTCGCGGCAGATGGGGATGAGGTGGCTTAGTGGTAAGCACCCTTGTCTTCTAAGCCACCAGTCCCGGGTTCAAGTCCGGGCGGAGCCTCTGAATAAGTCGAACTGATCCCCAAAATCCCTTCCAACAGGCTGAGAGTTGGCGACGCCGTATGACACTGGCAGTTGGTGCGTCGTTAAACCCCAACAATTATTATTATTCCTCGCGGCAGAATACCATAATCTATCAGTTTTTAATAGTAAGTAAAACAATCCCAGTCGTACCTTACAGCGGCATGTGTCACAAGTTCCAGAAAACACAGCACAAAACAAAGTTCTGAGGCACACAAATCTGTCAACCGCCGGCCTGATGACATTATCAGCCACTCATTTTGCGCTCTTCTTGTTTAGAAACGCAGATCGGAGAGCCAATAGCCTGGCACCGCAAATCAGACGCTAGCAGAAAAGCGCTACAAACAAGGCTGGCTCCGGCTTTAATACAGCTTCGAGCCTGCGTAAGCTACAATACTGAGCCAGTTTCGCATTAAATAAAACAGCTGTGAACAAAGCAACTATCGAGGAAGCTGTGGTAGTAGGTGTGTTTCTACGTCAGACCAAAAACATATAGCTCACCACAGAATCACCATAAAGAACACCCTCAGCAGCGCAACAAAGGCATGGCGACCAGAGCCGTCACCACCGATCTTTTACCGGAGGGAGGGTAACCCCGCCCTGGGCACCACGAGAGGGGTGGCGGGTGGTGCAATTCGAAACATAAACACCGTGCACGGAAGCCGTTTTGAAGCAGTTGATCGGCAACCAGCCTGAGAACATTCGAGTCTGTCCACGTTGATAGCGGGACCAAAGGATAAAACCATCGGTCGCGTGTCGAAATTTGGAGAACTTACTCCTGGTTCGCCAGCCGGGGGGAGGGCAGGGGCGTCACCACGGGGGGGCAGGGGGGCCCAGCCCCACTTTTCGGCCAAAAATTTCCTGATCTCAGTCAAAATGGGAGAAAACCGGACATTCTTATAACCAGCCGCTGCAGACAGGGGCGTAGGAACGGTTTGAAAAGTGGGGGGCCAACCTTAGAGGGGGCCCACCTCAAGGGGGCCCCAGTCCACGGGGGCCCATAATTATAAAAAAACATTAGTTAGCTCGTTTGGTGTCAATAAGGCACGCATGCACACAAGGATGTCAATATATGGAAAATTGAGAAATTAAATTTTGCCCTATGATTTTGAGTTGTACCTATTTGATACCAAATCATAGTAAAACGCAAAAAAACATTTTTTGTTTTTTTAGACCCATTTCAAATACGAAATACATTTTAAGCTTTTTTGGAGGATTTCAATCATTTTGTACCGCGAGCGCGTTTTTATATTTACAGATGTTTAGGTCATTTTTTCCTTTTTTCTTCTTTTTTTAAATTTAAATACGCTTATGAACAAAGGGCATCCTCCTACCTCCAGCATTAAATTAGGTATCTCCTTGGACATCACGCAAGACCATAAGCAGGCTTGTAACGTTTGCATGGTGTCCAAGGATACTTAGCCATTGGGCAAAACATGGGACAATTTTGTTACTGAAACAATTTGGCGCGGCTAAGTACACATCACATCTACAAAACTTTTCATCACATTTACAAAATTAGGAACTGTTTAGAAAACTACAGACAATGCTTTGATACCAAATACCCTCATTTCGCTATGCCTAATCAACTTGTATTTTCTTATTCAATGACGAAAATGGGAACATTTATTTATGTTATTACAGATCTCTTCTTGCCATCATTAGAGATTGATTTAGGTGAAGCCTGATCACAATAAATACGCCTAGCTATATTTCGATGCCTAAAATGCAGAGTTTCAGCATGACTGCAAGTGCAATGTAGGTACTTGATGGCCAGCTTTGTGATGCCGAGGAGGTGTGGGAATGGTGTTATAGTGGTTAGCAGCCTTGCTTTCCACGCGACCAACTCGGGTTTAAGGCACGGCAGATTCCTTGTGCAAGGAGCGATTTGACTCCCAAGAAACCCCTCCAACAGGGAAAGAGTTGGCGACGCCATATAACCCTGGCATCGAAAGACGTCGCGCCTTTTGATGGCTCAGGGACGACTGTTGCTCGGCATTTGGTGCGGGGTCTGTGTCCGATTCATATTTTGTGTTGGGATTGGGATGGAGTTTGATTGGGCCCAGTTCTCGGGACTCATTTGGCAACACTCGGGTAGTAGGTGCCTTGACTTTTTACGAAGCGCTCCTCCTCCAGGGGCTTGCAGGCAGCGTACTACCGAACTTGAACGTTCCCTGACAAGCTATCGGGCCCGTTTGGGTTTCTTGTTCTATATTACAGTTGCTGATAGTTGTATATTCGTTGCGGGGCCCACCTCAAAGGGGGGGCAGTATCTCCCTGCCCCCCGGTTCCTATGCCTATGCCACCCAGGGACCGCTAAATTATCTCGGAGGGCCCCAAGGTGCAGACCATGGCTCAGGAACCCAGATCAGTCAACTCAAGGGCCTAGACCAGTGCATTAGCCTCGGGACCAGCTTATCAAGGGACCCTACATAAGCACAGGACCCCTAGAAGCTCATCACAGGGGAGTTCCAGATTCGCACAGGGTGCCAGATTAGCTTAGGGGCCCGGTTCAGCTCGGAGGTCCCCAGGTCGACTTATGTAGGGTCTCAAAACAGCTCAAGGGACTTGTTCAAGCTCACGGAGCCCAGCTTAGCTCAATGATGCTAGAACAGTTCAGGGCCCCCATACCAGATCAGAGGCCCCAGTTAAGCACAGCGGTACCCAGATTAGCTCAGGGCCCCAGCTAGGCTTAGGGGGTCCCAGGGTGGCTGATATAGTCTCAGAACACAGTGGCGTAGCCAGGATTCAGCCAAGGAGGGGTCCGACTACCGTCGTGGGGCCCCAGGCTGGGGGTCCCCTTAGTAACGGGGCCCATCTCCTATATCTTTTGTATAGTATTTTAACATTATAACATTCACACGAAGGAAATTTCGTTGTGCCTTTTTAAGCATTCATTCTTATTTTGTTTATAGCTTGTTTTTTTCGATCTGACCAAGTGTTGGTAAACTAAGGTCACCAAATATTAAGGATGACCCATACCTTATATGGTAGCATGGCTATAATAACAGCTTTGAGCCATATTTCGGGAAGTTCAATGTTGATGCGCGCATGATGTTAAACCTGAGTCTACCTCAATTCACTCGGGTAATCAGACATGAAGTTATTGGAGGTCAGTCGTTTTGAGTACAAAGAAATGATTTTCTTCGGGAAATGATTAGCAAGTATATCCCGGTGTCGAATCCATGGACTCTTAATCAGGTCAGCTTAATTTCCAAAGAAACGAAATCATCATCATCATTAGTGGAGTTTAGGGGCGCGTCGATAGCAACGGTCATTTTGCGCCCATATCTATGTCCTTGTTCTTAGTTTAAAAGCAAGCGGCATCGGGGAGCAGCGTCGGCAACGTCATCTAAAACACCAAAAATGGTATGTAAAACATCGGCTTAGCCCCTGCACATACACACCGGTAGGTCGAAAGTGAGTGAAATTATGCGCGAACAGAGATACAAACATTTTTCAGAAGTAAAACGTAGAGACACGGAACATAAAACACGAACATAGGTTCCCTAAATCGTTTCGGCACTAGGTGTCTACTGCTCACACGGTGACGTTAAAATTCACACTGTTCAAGAATAAGACGATGTCGCAGATATCTACCGATCGGGTTTCTCCACAGAGCGCCTCCATAGTAGGGGCACCGGGCAGATAACGAGCTCTTTCGATCTCGTAATCGCGACATTCAATCAGCACATGCCTGGTCGTCAGTTGGTCACCGCAACGTTGACACGTCGGCGGGCCGTCACCGCCAAGGTGGTGTGAGTGTGTGGCGTGCGTATGACCAATGCGCAGCCTGGTCAGAATCACCTTGTCCCTCCTACAGCCAGCACCTGCGGACTGCCATATCCCTATTTTGGGTTTCAGTGCCCGCAACTTGGAGCCTTTCGGGTCTTCGTCCCAGGTGCGCTGCCATATTTCGTTAACATGATCACCGATATTTTGGTAAAAATCCGAGAACGGCACACCTAAGCCAGTCGGTACGACACCCTGGGATGCCGCTTTTGCACACCTGTCAGCACGTTCATTTCCAGGTATCCCCACATGGCTAGGCACCCAAGCAATTGTGACGCTTTTCCCATGGCAGTGTGCTCTGTAGAGTCTGAGTCTAATAAGTTCTAAAACATATGAAGATGTTGGGTGAGTTTCGAACGCACTCAGCGCTTGTAGCGATGAAAGCGAATCTGAGAAGATTGCGTGGCGGCGTGTTTTAGAACGTAAAATGTAGTCCATGCAACGAAATAAAGCGTACAGTTCGGCAGTAAAACCGATGCACTCTCAGGTAATGTGAATCAAAGAAACGAAAAAAACGAATAAAGATACAAGGGATATGGTAGTGTGTCCCGAACGTTACATAACCTCTATTCCGTCGACAGATCCTGTTGAGATCCAGTTACTTTCTTACCCTTGCTATCTTGTAAACGAGCAAATTACCAAGACAAAAGGCGCCCAAGATATCTATCGCCTTGGCTCACTCTGTTATTGTTATTTTCAACCTTTCATACCTATTTTTCTTTTTGGGATTATGCTCATCAATTTCTGTCATTACCCTTGTTTGTCTGGTTTCCTACGAAAATGTTGGAAAGTTGTTTATTTCAGAATATTTAGGAATGTAGTTATTGGTGTTAAGCTAATATATTAAAAATTGACTAAAGTGCCCAATTCCCTGTTCGATTTGCTCTTATGGTAAAATTAGATTAATTTTTGCCTTTCCTTCGATAATGGTACCTGATCGACATGTTTCAATTTGTGCTTTTTTAGTACGCAATAGGGGTAGGTACATGTTTTCCGAGGCAAATGATTTTGAAATTTTTTATTTGAGCTCTGGGCCCACCTAAGACCAACACTTGGCGGCGCTCACAAAGCTAATTTTCGGCCGCTCTCCCGATTAGATCTCAGTGGGTCTCGGAGACCGATTCACGGCGCCTCTTGATCAAAACTGGGGGCTCCTGAGAATCTCTCGGGGCTCCTGAGATTAGTTATCGGCAGCACCTCTGAGACTAATTATTGGGCCCCCCAGATTTGCTCTTGAGGGGGGGCTGAGACTGAGTATCGTGGTCATCCAGAATAGCTATTGGGGTCCCCTGAGGCTGTCTTTGGGGTGGGGGAGGGTAGCTGGGAATGACTTCCGACAGCCCTCTGAGACTTACTCTAAGGCGCACCTGAGACAAACACCCGGGGGGGGGTGGAATCACCTCTGAGACTGAGTCTTTGGCGTTCCTGAGACTGACTCGGAGGCTACAGATTAGCTCTCGCGGGCCTAAGGCTAACTCCGGGCCCGTGAGACCAAAACTCGGGAGCACTGGAAATTACTCTCAGAACCCCGAGATTAACTCTCGGATGTCTCTGAGACTGACAACCGGGAGCCCTCTGAGACTAACTTTTGGGTGCTCCCTGAGATTGACTCTCGGGGCCGCTTATACCAAAACTCGGGGGGGGGGGCACAGCCTGAGGCTAAATCTCGAGGGCTCCCAAAATTACCCCTCTGGGGCCCCCTGAAACCAGCACTCTGCGGATCAAATTAGGCTCACTCTCGGACCCCCGGATTAACTCTCGGGGCCACCTGAAACTAAATATTGACTCCTGAGAGAGAAGCCCGTGAGACTATGAGGGCCCCCTGAGACCGACTCTTGGGGTGCTCTGAGACTGACTCTTGGGGTTCTCTGAGACAGACTCTCAGGGGGACCCCGAGACCGAATCTCGGGGTCCCCTAAGACAGACTCTTGGGGTCCCCTTGACCGACTCTTGGGGTTCTCTGAGACTGACTCTCAGGGGCGCCCCTGAAATAGACTATGTTGCAGGGCCCTGAGAACCACTCTCTGGGGGCCCCTGAGACTAGCTCGGCCCCCTCCCCTGAGACAGACTCCCGGGGTCCCTGATACCGAATTTTGGGGCCCTGAGACCAACCCTCTAGGGACCCTAAAATCTACTTTCGGGGGCCTTGAGACCGACTCTCAGGGCGGGGGCCGTGAGGCCGACTCGGGACACCCTGAGAACGAATCTTCAGGGGCCCCTGAAACTGACTCTGGGGGCCCCGTGATCAGAGAATCCTTTGCAGTGGTTCAGATTGGCCCAAGGGGTGGGAGTCTGCGGACGCCTAGGGCCCCCTTGGCTACACCACTGCATCCAAACTTTCGGGGGCCCTCTGAAATCACCATTTGGAAGCTCCTAAAATAATTTCTCCCCTAGACCAATACTCCGGAGCCCCTTGATGCTGATGCCCGGGGGGTCCTAAGACTAAGCTCGGGGTCCCACTTAGATCAGGCTCAGGGGCACCCTTAGACCCATGCTCGCGCTTTTCTCAGGAGTAACTCAACACCGATGTTCCAGGGCCCTCAAGATCAATATTTCGAGCCCCCCCCCCAAGACTAATGCTCAGTGCTCTGGAGCCCCTCGATGCCGATGCTCGGGGGTCCTGAACCCAGGCCTGGGGGCCCCTGGGACCAAACTCTGGGTCTCATGAGGTCAATGCTCGTGCCTCACTCATGAGTCCCTCGATATCAATAGTCGGGGGCACCCCGAGGGGGGCCCTGAACCCCTGAGACCAAGCTCGGGCCCCCTGAGACCAAGATCAGGGCCCCCGAGACCAATGCTCGTGTTTTCCAGTGCATACGGTCAGCCTTATGCATCAGATGCCCTCGGATGCCTCCCTGAGACCAGGCTTGAGGGCCCCTGACACTAAGCTCGGGGAGAGGGGGGCCTGAGACCAGCTGGGGGCATCCCTGAGATCAGCTCGGGGGTCCCCTGAGACCAAGCTCGGGGCCCTGAGACAAGCTCGGGGCCCCTGAGACCAAGCTCGGGGCCCTGATTCCAAACTCGAAGGGCCCCCTGAGACTAAGCTCGGGAGCTCCCTGAGACCAAGCTCGGAGGGCCCCAGACACCAAGCTCGGGGCCTCTGAGACCAAGCTCGGGGGCCCCTGAGACCGAAATCGAAAGGCCCGTGAGACCAAGATCGAAAGGCCCGTGAGACCGAGCTCGGGGGAGGGGCCCTGAGACCAAGCTCGGGGGCCCTGAGGCCAAGCTCGGGACCCCCTGAGACTGAGCACAGGGGTCCCCCAAGATCAATATTTGGTACTCTGGAGCCCTCGATACCGATTATCGGGGGCCTCCTGAGATCAAGCTCGGGAGCCGCCCCCCCCGAGACCAAGCTCAGGGGCCCCCCGAAATTAATTTTTGTGTTTTTAGTGCATAAGGTCAGCCCAAGGGGGTCCGCGGACCCCTGAGACCCCTCTCCCCTGGCTACACCACTGTCAGAACATCTCAAGGGGCCCATTCAAGCTCTCGGCCGCCCGGTCAGTGGCTGTAAAGCTTTATAGGGGTCCCAGACCATCTCAGGGGCCCTCAGTTCAACACAGAGGCACATATTAGCTCTGATGACCAGATAAAATTAAGGGCCCGGATCATCCAGGGGCCCCTTGTCGGCATATTTGGGGCTTCAGAACATTTCAGGGTTTCAATTAAAGCTTATACCCATATTTCAGAGCAGGGACCCTATTCCTGTGCAGGGGCCTCAGATAAGTTTAGGGTCTTCCGTGCATCACAGGGGATCCAGATTAGCTCAAGGGGCAATATTAACTTTACGGTCCCAGCTCAGCTCAGGGGCCCCCAGGTCGGTGGATATAGGTTCTGGCCAACTCACGGGGCCCTGTTTAAGGTCACGGCTCCTAGCTCAGTTTAGGCATCCTAGAACAGTTCATGCTGCCCAAACCATCTCAGGGGCGCTCAGTTCAGCTCAAAGGGCCCAGATTAGCTCGTATGGCATCAGAGGCCAGTTCAGGGGCCCCGAGAAGCTTAGGGGACCTTAAAATCAACTCATAGGACCTCAACTTAGTTTAGGGGCACAGGTAAGTTTAACGGGGTTCCGGGGCAAGCTATCGGGACAGTTTGAGTTTCTTGCTTGATATTACAGTTGTTGATATTCTTATCTCCGCTGCGGGGGCCCATGCCAGAAAAGTGGGGGGCCAGTGGCCCCCCTGGCCCCCCCCCGGTTCCTACGCCTATGGCTGCAGAAGGCAACGAGGAGCCCAAATTCGAACAGTATTTGGTCCTAACGTGAAAAGTTTTTTGTCAGCGGGCGTTTAAAGTTTGGCTGCCCCCCCCACTTTTTTGCCGATGGCGACGCTTATGGGGGGGCACTCCCCGTTCACCAGGCTTTGGAAATGGTCATGTGACGCCACTGCTTCAGCGCTCCAGCCAACGTAACATGGACTGGTTCGGCGGCCAGGAGACTTGGACCGGGTTCTGATTGGTGGCGTTCGTCAGTACTCACCAAACAGGCCTATGGCGACGGCTATGAAGCCGAGGGCCAGCGCCTTCTCGTGAGGGCTGACACACCGCAGGGTCACCAAGATGGCGCCCACTTCCGACGTCGAGTGGATCAGCACGAACACGCAGAACACCGGTATGAACCTGTGGCCACCAGTCGCGCGTCACTTAGTGCTGCAGACGCCGTGCAGAACGACCACAGCCTAATCGTTATCTATTCACACAAAAAAACCGTCAGGGGCCTGTCATTATTTCACGCCAATAAAAAGGAGACAAAGCGTGGTAAAGGGGATACAAATACGCATCGCATTGCGCCAACTACACGAGCTTACACACAGCCTCGCACAAACATAAAGGTATAAGGCCTGTTCCGTCTGTCAGCACAGTTTTGTCAGCACCAATCAACGGGCAGCGTTGTGCCTACGTCACAGGACTGTAGCCTCTCCCCGGGAACTAGTCCTAGAGGTTTTACGGGCTGACGGCCTGCTGTTGTGCTGCTGGGAAAACAGTAACAGTACGAGAGCGACCGCCTACTATTTTGTGATTAGTAGGTAAGCATTATGTTTCATTTTCGTTTGGCTAGCACATACTAGCTAGAGGCGGCTGTGGCGCTGATGTTTCTTTCCGGAGGAGAGGTCAGAGGGCCTGCTGACAAAATTGTGCTGACAGGCTAAACAGAGCTATAGTGTAAAAACATGCATCCTTTGACTCTGCAATCCCGGCAACTTTATTTAAACAACAAAATGGTCGTCATCCAATCCATCCACCACCACTGTCACCCTGAATCTGAGACCAGCATCGCTTTCAAACTTACTCGGAACTGCTCTGCCCCCGGATCCACTCCACAACCCGCACCACACTCAGCACAAACAATAGCACAGACAGCAGTACACACAGCAAACACAGCACAGTCAGCACAGACAGCAGTGCAGACAGCGGTACACAAAGCACACTCAGCACAGACCGCAGCGCAAACAACAGTACACACGGCACACTCAGCAAAGCAGCGGATGAGAATGATCAAAACCTACACCACATACAGCACACTCAGCACAGACAACAGCACAGATATCAGCGCAGGCAGCAGTACACGCAGCATACTCAGCGCAGACAGTACAGACTGCTGTACAGACAGCCAGGCCGCACGCAGCATAGCTGTGCATGCGACTGCAAACGCAGCACAGACCACAGCGTGCGCTGTAAGCACTACGCTAAATGTTACGATATTATTTCCTTTTTAAGCAAATGCAGGGTATGTAAGCAATTTAGGTTGTTTTATTGCAATGTGTGAGGGCGCCGTTTCGGCCTGGGGCGCTGTGCCGGTTCAGGCGAATCTGCTGAACCTGTTGCCGCCCCCAGCAGTGAAGCCGACACGGCACCGAGCCTGACAGCTGCCCGGAGCAGACAGTACGCACCAGTAGAAGTTATCACAGCGGAGGGGGCAGTAGCTCATACTGGCGAAACTCTCTACGCCCGAGTTGGCCCCAATGCAGCTACAGTCTTCGTACTGGAACACCACACATCTCCTTCAGCCATCGGGCACAAATGAGAACAAAGGCATATGATCTCACCAGAATTGTTCAATGCTCATCTTATTTCCAAGAAATTGTCGGAACATTTTTCATAGACTTCTTTCCTGTTCTCTGCAATGCCAGAAAAGGAAAAGCCGGCACCAGTGAGATATCCATCGTTGTATGGTCCATATTATTATCCATAGCTTTAATATCCATCGCCATTCACTTAATGTTCCACACTCATCGAAAGTAATGTATCATACAGTCTACACACGGCTTCCCACATAGGAGGATCCAGGGGCAAAGGGAACACTTGCCCCCGATCAACCCTCGGCACCCCCTGAAAGGTTAATAATGCCCCTTGAAATGTTACTTCCTCTCCCCCAGGATGCGGGCATGGGCGTCCCCGGTGGTCGAATTTGGTGCCCAAATGATAGGTTTTGCCGCCCAAAAGTGGTCCCTCCTGGTCTGGATGGCGCCCCCCGCTAATGTGCACCCCCTCCGCGATCGGAAAAACGGAATCAGCCATGGTTTCCAAAACTATGGTCAGGGGAAGCTGTGAAAATCAAACGAGCAATAGCGTGGAAGCCCGGCAAGTTCTGACCGCGTGTCCGCCCAGTTTGTCCGGAAGTGCGCTGCTGCAGCCGGCCAAGCACGGACTCAGGTAGGTGAGGCCATCGGAGCCGCACACTGGGGCAAACTCGCCCGGCAGGCACCGACAGTGTGTCGAGCAGGTGAGGTTCACTAAGGACTCGCCGCCGCTGCCGAAGTCGGAAAGATTCGGTTATACAAAATAAAAATAACGCAAAAGTCACCATACGAAACCGTTCAGCACTTATGATGAAAGTAATTATTCTGACGAAAGCCTTTTAAATTATGTACCTATGAACAATGACTCACACACAAAAGTATTCGATACAAAAGTTACAAAACAAACGCGGGTAACGACGAATACATGACTAGTAAGAAATATACTAAAAAAACTACGGATCAACATTTGTCCTGAGAATCAATGTTTTCCATGCATTTCTACAGAGTTCTGGTCCTGTTTCGGCGAACGTTTCCACACACTGGCTGTCTGACTGATGGTCTTACCCAGGCTGGAGTTCGCCAGGGTCGACTGACTGTCTTACCCAGGCTGGAGTCCTGCGATGTCATCTTGAGGGCAGCCAACGAACATGAGGACCGTCATTCCTGGAACACACCACCGCAAGCCTCGGTCAGAGGTGGACACGTGTCGGTGAGACGGTCAGAGGTGGGCACGTATCGGTCAGAGGTGGGTACGTATCGGTCAGAGGTGGGTACGTATCGGTCAGAGGTGGGCACGTATCGGTCAGAGGTGGGTACGTATCGGTCAGAGGTGGGCAAATGTCGGTCAAAGATGGGCACACATTGGTCAGAGGTGGGCACATATCGGTCACAGATGGGCACATAGATGGCCAGTCTAAGATGGCCAATCATCAGTTAGAGGTGGGCACATATCAGTCAGAGGTGGGAAAACATTGATCAGGCGTGGGCAGGTATTGGTCAGAGGTGGGTACATTTAGGTGTTTTAGGTGCGCTTTGCCCGCAAGGGATTCCAGTACTGATTAACTGGTGCCTAAGTAAAAATGAATAGGTCAGAGGTGTGCGCTCTCAAGTTGATTTTCTTATCGAAGTTTATAAAGCTTCAAAAGTAGCATATGAGCATGCTTATATAAACACATCGAGACATAAAGTTTTGGTCTTATAAATTGCTGCAATTTGCGAATGTGGGGGCAATGACGTGCCCTCATTGCTGAAAAGAAGTAGCTGTATCTGGCGTGATGATAATCGCAGCTACAGCCCATCCTGACCCCTCCGTCACTTGCCATTGCTTAGCAGAATATTGAAGCGTCACGTTCCGAAGAGGATGTTTTATAAACGGCTTTCATAGTACACCTTTTGACTGGCTGGATCAGTGTTAGCAGAAAACTCCCTCGAAACTCAAAACTTGAAATTCATATTTTGAACGCGAGTCTTGCTATTGCTACGGACCAAGCGTTCCAATAGCGCGCCTCCTGAGCTGCCTTAAACCCATAGGCGTAGGAACGGTAAAATTATTTGGGGGGGGGGCAGGGCCGCTGACATAAACTTGGATCATGCTTTGAAAAAGCATGGGGGCACAGGGGAACGTGCCCCCATTAGTTCCCGGGTGCCTTCTGAGGATGGAAGTGCCACACGGCCGCAGAAACGTGGGCTCTCTTTTTGGATGTGCCCTTAGCTCAGAAGGGCACCCTCAACCACTTAACTGTGTACCTCCATTGTGAATTTGCCTCTGAATGAAAGTGCCCCTCGGCCGCTGAAACGTGCACCTACTTTATGGATGCACCCTTAGCTCGGAAGTGCCCCTTAATCACGTAACTGTGTACATTCGTTGTGAATTTTCTTCTGAATAAAATACACTTCCTCATTTAGGTGTCTACCTAGAATGGTATAGGTTCACCTACTGAAAGTGCCCCAATGTCTTTGATAATTTTGGCTGTTGTTTTAACTTGTACAATTGTGTTTAGTTTGAATGTGCTCCTCGGTCAGAGACGCAGCCAAAGGGATGCAGGGGAACGTGCCCCTCATTGGTTCCCAGGCATTGCGGATCTAGAAGCAACTTTGGGGGGGGGCCAAACCACCCGTTTGGGTGGGCCAAATCGGGAAAAAATCGCGAAACTTTCCCTAATATAACTTAACGAAGCGGGACATTCCCTCAGGGGCGCAGCCAGGTGGGGGGCACAGGGGGCACGTGCCCCCCATCGGTGCTGGGGTGCCCTTTTGATTGCCAGGTGGTGTACCCTCTTTGGGCCATGACGCTCGAAATTTAGTGCCCTACGCCGTTGAGCCTAGATGGAACTAGACTGGGCAAAGGTGGCACGTACCCCCTCCCCTGATCGGCTCTCGGCGCCCCTGAAATACCGCTTTCCAGCCCCACCCTCCCCCAGGATGCGAAAATCGGCACCGACAGATACGATTTGGGCCCATGCCTGATAGGTTTCCCGGCCAAAAGTGACGTTCCCTGGGCCGGATGCACCCTCCGATTGGCAATCCTGGATTCGCCTAAGGTATGGGGGATGAATGAACGCTTATAACGACACGGGAGGGGGATAACAAGAAGTAGGGATAGGTGCATTTTTCTCCCTAATGTATCTAATTGGTGCTAATTTTGGCGCACCTATATATAACCGTCCAACTCCAACATGCGTAAAATCACAAAAATGTGGTTCATTCTTAACTGTAGAGAGTTCCTTCAAGTGTTAGCTATGAATCCGTTTCTAGATAATGCCTCATCGTTGCAAATAATCGTACGGGCGGAGCTAATCTGGTGCCCCCTGAGCGCTGGTTTTGGCCCCTGGAGCTGATCATGTGCCCTCTGAGCTGATCTGATGCCCTCGTAGCAGGGCATTTTTAAGGAAATTTCAGTGGGGGGGAGCATTTCTTGTGCTGGCCATGATGTGTCTCCAGGGGATCAACACCCCATTTGGAGGGGGGCGTTAATAAAACTTAGAAGTGCTAGTGTTAAAAGTTTGCCCAAATTTTTGTGTCTTTCCATCTTCTAGAGATTATAGATGCTGCCCAGGGCTGCCAAGTTTTTTTCAGCAGAAAAGGGCCAAACCGAGTTAGAAGCAGGGCCAAAACGGGGCCAAATTTTATTTTCACTAAATCAGCAAAATACATATCACAGAAGTCAGATTTGAGACTAAAATGACCCCTCACACTAATCACAAACTCACAGAAGTACAACTTGTATCACTGTTTATAACTAATTTTTGACAGTTTGATCTTACTTGACGCAATTTTCTTTTAGTGCACTGCCCATTTAACCTTTGTCCCACCGGGGAAAGACGACGGCCCCTAAGGTTTTTTTTCAAAATAACAGAAACACGACGAGGTACAGCACTGTGGTTGAGGGGTGTACTTCTCAGCCCATCATTTTCCCACTTTCTCTAAAAATTGTTTACCCACAATAGATCAGGTCACCGGGAAAGGTCAACTACGGTAACCTCACATCAACTTTTGAGCTCTACATTAGCTTCATTTCTAATCTGATCGATTTGAAACTATTTAAACTTGATGACGCCTCCAGGTTCTACAAATTGTATATCCGGATTTTTTTTATATTTGGTGATCTCCCATACAAAAGGCAAGGAAAAACTGTCTTATGATCTAAAAGTCGCAAAAATGGTTGCAAATTCTCATATTTCTAAAAAAAGCATTCTTTTTATAAATTTTGTCCAAGTTGTTCTCAGTTCGACTGCTGGAGTCGGAGTCTCACTAAATTCATCAAGGGACTTGTCACGGAAACCCCAACACCACCATCCGAACGAGCAACTCCCACAATGAAGGGTTGATTTAGAAGCCAAAGTTTAACGTCCCACAAAGCACAGGGACGACCGCCCCGCTCAGGTCACCCTCTCACCAGTCAGTTGCCAGCCGACCTGTACGTCGGGTAAACTATTGAGCGCCGGAGCGTCTCAGGGGAACCGATCCCAAGCCTGGACATGCACTGCCACTGCATGCTTCTGAACAGCGGGCCGGAGCCCAACGCTCTACCAACTGAGCTACCGGCTCTCTTCTTGGCTACCCTTTCACGGATTCCAGGAGCGATATTTTCCCTTTGACCTATCTAGGGTCATCACAGGTCACCAGGGGTAAAAACAGTATTCTGACAATAACTTTTAACCTCATCAAGCTAGAGCGCTGAATTAAACGTCATCGTGTATGTCTCATCAATGGCTTCCTTTTGATATACGGCAAGGTCACTTTCTGATCTTTCATGACCTCAGGTCATGTTAGGGTCAAGAGGTGCCCTCTGAAGGTCAAACCTTGGCGGGAGGTCATTATGTTCCGCATAGCAGAGAAAGCCCTGGCACTTTCCTAACAAGCGTACTATAGTAAATTTCAATAGCTCTAATGGCATGAGAGCCATGCTCAGATTTTTTTAGCATTGCATATTTTAGTAGAAATAGCCTGTCGTGACCAAACTTGACCTCTGGAGTTCAAACCATTCTCCTGAGCGCCTAAACATCTGAAGTAAAATCATACTGAAGTCACATGAGCTTCCTAGTGCACTTTGCAGATTTGCGCTAACCCCCATATTTTCGGAGTTAGAAAGGGGCTCATCGATGCCCTCGGTGGGGCGAAGGTGGCTCCGGACCCCCGGTGGGGCGCGGGTTAATAGGAAGCCAGGAGTGCCCCTTCAGTCCCGCGTGGATATCATATAATTTTATCCACATAACCAGAAAATTTGTTCGCATCATCAATTATCTTAGCCCCACCACTCCCCGCTAACATTTGATATTTTTCCAGCTTTTTCAATCAATCAATCAACACACGTGTATTTCACACACACATACGCACATATCATAAAACCCGTTTAAAAGGGCGAGTAATATTCATATCGTGTCCCTCAATAGCCGCTCCCGCCCTCCATAAAAGCCAATAAAAAACCGCTGCTTGGCATCATGACACCAGGGTCAGTCGAGGACGTCGATCGCCGACGGGTCATTTTCCAACTGTGAGTTTTTTTGCTCTTTCAACAGTGGTGGATATAGGATTCTGGTAAGTGGGAGGGGGGGATGGAGCCTCAAAGCACACTTTGCCATCGACTTTCCACCCAAAGGGCACTTATAGTATCACATCCTTCGCGTCCGGTCTTCGGTGGATGTCATTTTTTGGATCGTGTTTTTTCTCAGAGTTCTCCTCTCAATGACATAGCAGTTTTTCTGCAGCTCTGATCCTTTATTGGTGTCAGACCATCTTATTCAAGGCCGGAAAAGTCCAAGAGAAACCATATTTATACAGGGGATAAACCAAAAAGATCTTAGGTGCCAGCTGCTAGAAAAGGGGCCAGGGAAGGCAGTGACGGATCCAAGGGGGGCCCAGGGGCCCGGGCCCCCTTAGCTCCGAAGCGCCTCAGCATAGCTTAGCTCATATCGGGCGCCGAAGGCGCCCGATATGAGCTGCGCGCCTGTACCAATTTCGTGAGCCAAGGCGGTAGATACCACTTATTCCACTTGAATTAACACATAGTCCTTAAAACCATGGCAAAGCGCCCTTGCCCAAACACTAGACGCCTTTACTGGTCTTTTGCGCCCCAGTAAAATGTTGAAGATGAAATTTAGAAAGCTACCAAAAGCGCCCCGGCAAAGAAAAGGCGCCACTAGATAGCAGGATTGCGCCATGGGGAGCTAATGCACCCCTGAGTAGCCTAGGCGCCCCCTGGATGAAGCGCCCCTGGGTAGCCTAGGCGCCCCCTGGATGAAGCGCCCTACGGATATCATATGCGCCCTTGGCTAGGAAAGGCGCCCCTGGGCAGCAAAGGCAAATCTTGGTAAGATAGGTGCCCTGGACAGCATAAGCGCTCCTTAGATAGAAATAGGCGCTATAGGAAAATAAAATGCTCACCTTGGGTAGAAAAAGGCGCCCTTTGATAGCCTAGGCGCCCACTGAAAAAGTGCCCTACGGATGTCATATGCACCCATGGATAGCAAAGGCGCCCCTGGACAGCAAAGACAACCCTGGATAACACAAGTGCTGTGGACAGCAAAGGCGCCCCTGGGTAGCAAAGGCGCCCCTAGGAAGGCACCCCTTCGATAGAAAAGCCGCCTTTGGACAGCCTAGGCGCCCCCTGGATGAAGCGCCCTACGGATATCATATGCGCCCTTGGCTAGGAAAGGCGTCCCTGGGCAGCAAAGGCAAATCTTGGTAACATAGGTGCCCTGGACAGCATAAGCGCCCCTTAGATAGAAATAGGCGCTTTAGGAAAATAAAATGCTCACCTTGGGTAGAAAAAGGCGCCCTTTGATAGCCTAGGCGCCCACTGGAAAAAGCGCCCTACGGATGTCATATGCACCCTTGGATAGCAAAGGCGCCCCTGGACAGCAAAGACAACCCTGGATAACACAAGTGCTGTGGACAGCTAAGGTGCCCCTGGGTAGCACAGGCGCCCCTAGGAAGGCACCCCTTCGATTAAAAAGCCGCCTTTGGATAGCTTAGGCGCCCCCTGGATGAAGCGCCCTACGGATATCATATGCGCCCTTGGCTAGGAAAGGCGCCCCTGGGCAGCAAAGGCAAATATTGGTAACATAGGTGCCCTGGACAGCATAAGCGCCCCGTAGATAGAAGTAGGCGCTTTAGGAAAATAAAATGCTCACCTTGGGTAGAAAAAGGCGCCCTTTGATAGCCTAGGCGCCCACTGGAAAAAGCGCCCTACGGATGTCATATGCACCCTTGGATAGCAAAGGCGCCCTTGGACAGCAAAGGCAACCCTGGATAACACAAGTGCTGTGGACAGCAAAGGCGCCCCTGGGTAGCAAAGGCGCCCCTAGGAAGGCAAACCTTCGATAGAAAAGCCACCTTTGGATAGCCTAGGCGCCCCCTGGATGAAGCGCCCTACGGATATCATATGCGCCCTTGGCTAGGAAAGGCGCCCCTGGGCAGCAAAGGCAAATCTTGGTAACATAGGTGCCCTGGACAGCATAAGCGCCCCTTAGATAGAAGTAGGTGCTTTAGGAAAATAAAATGCTCACCTTGGGTAGAAAAAGGCGCCCTTTGATAGCCTAGGCGCCCACTGGAAAAAGCGCCCTACGGATGTCATATGCACTCTTGGATAGCAAAGGCGCCCCTGGACAGCAAAGACAACCCTGGATAACACAAGTGCTGTGGACAGCAAAGGTGCCCCTGGGTAGCAAAGGCGCCCCTGGGTAGCAAAGGCGCCCCTAGGAAGGCACCCCTTCGGTAGTAAAGGAGCCTTTGGATAGCATAGGCGCCCCCTAGATAAACTAGGTGCCTGAGAAGGAAAATGAGCGCCCCATTGGAAAGTACAGGCTCCCCCTGTATAACATAGATGTCCCTTATCCATCTTCAGCTACCATGGATTGGAGCAGCGCCCCTCAAGAGCAAAGGCGCCGCTGGACAAAAAGGCGTCTCCGTATATCAAGGGCACTCCTAGATAATATATGCACCCCTCACACAGAAATAGGCACTTCAGGGAAAGTGAAAGGCGGCCTTTGGTTAGGACGGCGCCCTTGGACAGCCTAGGCGCCCTTTGCATAAAGCGCCCTGCAGATAGCATATGCGCCCTTGGATAGCAAAGGCGCCCCTGGACAGCAAAGTTAACCCTTCTTGAAATAGATCATCTGGACAGCATAGGCGGCCATGTATAAACTAGGCGCCTGAGAAAGAAAACAAGCGCCTCACCTGAGAGTACAGGCGCCCCCAAGATATCATAGGTGTCCCTTTCCATCTTCAGCTGCCCTACTGTCTATGGTTTGGCACACCTGTCCGACAGTCGCGCGCTCTGTTACAGGGCTCGAGCGCTCAATTTGAGCATGGACTGCCTTTAACCACATTTCATTAACCTACAACTGAAGGCTTAGTGCTCCATCGCTGCAACCGGGTGCCTTTTTCAGTATGTGCGCCTCACTTCCGAGAACGTTGCCCTCACCAACCAGCAGTCTTCCCCGTTCAGCAGATGAGCGCCTCTTTCTGATAATTAGGCACTTTATTTCAGTGTTCGAGCGCCTTATTTCAGAATGTTTATTCTCCATCTATTTTGGGCTCCTCCTGGATTGCAGAGGCGCCACCTCAAGTGCAAAGGCGCCCCTGGATAGAAAAGTGCGCCCCATGTTTGCAAAGGCGCTCCAAGATAGTATATGCGCCCCTTAGATGGAAATAGGCACTCCAGGAAAGTAAAATGCTCCCTTTGGGTAGCAAAGGTGCCCCTTAACAGCGAAGGCAGCCCTAGATAACAAAGTTTCTCTGGACAGCATAGGTGCCCTTGGATAAACTGGTGCCCGGAAGAGAAAAAATAGCGCCTTACCGGAGACAAAAAGCACCCCAGGATAACGTAGGGGCATGTATTTCAATCATGTCTGTGATTGAAAAATACACCTAGACAGCATATGCGCCCCTGGATAGAAAAACACCCCTGGGCAGTAACGGCGCCCCTGGAAAGCAATAGTGCGCCCCTGTGGAGAAAAAAGCCGCCTCCTGAATAACCTAGGCACCGCCCCCGAAATATCAGATGCCCGTGGATAGAACAGACTGCCTTGAATAAAACAGAGGCCCTGGATAGGAAAGGCGCCCTTTGATAGCATAAGCGTTACTTAGCAACGATATGGGCGCTACATGAGCTCAAGGTTCACGCGCACCTAAGCCCAATAATAGAGCAATCAATCGATGCCAAAGCACTCTTTAAAGCATGGGCGCCAGAGTTCCTAAGAAGTAAAGGCGCCTCTGGGTAGCAAAGGCGACCCTCGACAGTGGTGTAGGTATTCCTGAATAACAGCAGCGTACCTTGATAAGAATAGCCCCAAGATGGCACAGGTACCCTGCTGATAGGAAAAGCGCCCCTGAATATCAGAGGCACCCTCTGAATGAGGAGCCCATGGAGAGCATAAGGGCGCCCTGTGTATAGCAAATTGCCGCCCCCTAGATAGATAAGCGCCCCTTGCATAGGGTAGGCGCCACTGGGTAGTATAGGTTACCTTGAATAAAAATACGCCCCTCAATACCAAGGTGAACCTGGATAAGAAAAAGCTCCCCTTGGGCACTGGGTATCAAAGGCACCCCCGGAACAGCAAAGATGCCCCTGGATGGCTATAGGTTACGTCCATTGGGGAGCGAAGGCGCCCCTGGGTGGCACAGGTGCCTCATCGAAGCAAAGGCCCCTCCGGAGAGCATAGGTGTCCCTGATGAGCACAGTTACTCCTGGACAGCCCCTAAATGACGTTGCGTAATGTTACGACACCTATTATAACGTATGCTATTACATCAAAGTTAAGGTTATTCAGTGTTTAGATCAAGGTCACAGGTCACTTTTAAAGGTGAATGGCCTTGATGATCAAGGCTTGATCAAAAGTCATTGGTAAGCTTGGGCGCAGCGCTAGTTATAGCGTAAATTAGGCATAATATGTTGGGTTGAGCCGTAATAGGTCAATAACCTTGAAGGACCTTGACCCCAAAATTTCAGACATTGTTTAGAGCCTTCCCTTTTGGCCTCAGTCCTGTTCTAGAGTATTCGCGCCCCGTTCCAGCCCGTACTTGTCGCGACACCGTACTTGTCACACCTTATCATTGATCAATTCCGCATTTTTCCCTCAAAAGTTAAGGTTGCGTCATCTCAGGTCAGGTCACCAGTGCAGGTCAAGTGACCTCACCCCAAAAAAATGTTTAAGTTGGCGTAAGTAAGAAAAGGGTGAATCTATCGAATTCAAACTTGTACCATATAAAGGGCCCAAGAAGTACTAATAAATGTATTCCGGGATTTTTTCCCATCGATGACCTAGGGACAGGTACGAATCATGACCTCTCCTTTGAAAATGCATGGGGCAAAACGGAAAATTGCCGAAAAATTGCTCTATGTCTGCAGACGCCGCTTGAAATACCTTCGGATTCCCCAAATCATAGTATCCTAGGCCTCTTTATCGGTTCATGTTGCAAGTTTGGACATGTTACCTCTGAGAGTTCATCTGGGGCTTCCTAAGCAGGTTTTAAGACTTGGGCCAATTGCTTTGCAAGAAATATAGATAAAACCCGTATTTTAATACCATTTTTTATTGTTATTGTGAGTTGATTGATATGCATACTGACTATGCTAGGCTAGATGGTGGCCTTGACCTAATCTTAGGTTAGGTCATTTTTATGTTTTAACCTAGTATTGTCATATTATACATTATTTGATGATTCGCCGTAACGAGAGGAAGCGAATTGTGCCTAAAATGATTCTAGCTCAACTCTGGCAGACGCTAGAGTATAGAGACAGAGATATGTTGTAAGCTTTGTCTCGGGGAGGGACCCCAGCGCTGATCGCGGGAAAAATCCCCAATGGCCCCCAGGGGCCCTCAGGGAGTCAGGAAATCTCGCATGGGTGAAATCCGGTAGGAGGGATTTTGGGTCTCCAAAATCAGCTGAGGGGCCCGTGCCAGTTAAGGGGGCCCAGATAAGGGCCCCCAACGAGCTCATTTGACCTCAGTGCCAACACAGGATTCTCAAAACCAGCGTGGGGTGCCTACCTATTTAAACGGTTTCTAAATAAGCTCAGGGACTCAAAATTAGCCCAGGGGTCCAATTTTCAACTCATGGGGCCCAGACACTCTGAGGGGACCCTGCAGCAGCTCAGAAGGCCCATAAAACTAATAGGGCCAGACTAGCTGGGTGCCTCGACGAACTAGTGCCCAGATATGCACAACGGGCCCCAAACAAGCTGAAGGGATCTATATCAGTTAAACGAAAACGATACCAACCCAGGGGACCCTGACCAGCTTAAGGGACACTAATCCAGCTTGGGGCTCAGAGCTCAGAGCTCCAACTTTTAGCTCAGAGGGCCCAGGACCTGTTGAGAGGGCCCTATATCAATAAAAGGGCCCCGAAAAGCTTAATAGGCTTCAGCGGCGACACATAGGTTTCAAGTTCAGTGTGAGGGCCTGGTTAACTAAAGCAGTCCCAGATTAGCTGAGGGGACTCGATATAAACTCAGGGAAGTCACCAAAAACTCAGGGGCCCAGGCCCGCAGAGGTTCTGCGGCCTATGAGGCTCAGGTTAGCGTCAATCGGCTATTTCAGTATGGAGCAGTTGGCCAGGACAACTGTGATAAGTGGAGGTGGTGGATACGCCACCTCAGTTTTCGCCATGACCGAATATAACTGTATTATTTGCTCATCGTGCTTCAGTTAGTGTCAGTGGGTGATTTCAGCATTTTCTACCAAGGTTCCAGTCGTTAGCTGGCCCGAAATATGCTTGATGGTAAACGTTAACATGTCCTCACTAAGAGGAAGCTTTCATGAAAATAAGCATTTACAAATATTTTTTAAACGCGTTTTACATTGACACTGGCCGCCTTTTGGGTGGTAAATTGGTCAGTGGCGGATCCAAGGGGGGGCAAAAAGGCATTCCCCCAAACGGAAAAGCTCGGGGCAACACTATGTTTTTGACCCCCAAAGCGATCGACCTCCTTTTTCCCCTACTCCTTTTTAGTTTTTAGCAAGATTTTGGTGTTTCAACTCTCAACTTCAAACAGAACATAAGTTGATAAGATGTTCCCTGGCCTGTCCCCTCGAATCCGGAAATGTAAAAAAACACTGAAGAATATATATTCGGGCACAGCCCTTCATCAGAATCATGGAGTAAATATCAATAATTCTCAGTTATAATATAGCCAGTCATAGTAGTCAGCCTTGGATAGGAAGAATTATCTCGAGCCCATAGTTTTTTTCACCCCGTGAAGTTTTTTTAGCTTTTCGCCTCAAATACCCAAAATTCTACCGGCAAGTGATATTGGTAGCGGAGGTTCTTATTGTGTGACGTTTTTTTTTTTTTTGCTTTTCGACTTTGGCCTGCCCCTCCCAAACCGACCGGCTAGATCCGCCACTGAAATTGGCGCCCCTCAGGTTCGGCGCCCCCCAGGTTCGGCGCCCTCCGAGCCTGGCCCCCCCCCTTAACGAAATCCTAGATCCGTCACTGAGGGAAGGTCAGATTCCAAGAGAGGGCCAACCGAGAAAATCGCGCGGCCAAACACGACAAAAAAGCCCAAATTCGAAATAGTTGGCCACAAAATGGCCAGCCTGGCAGCCCTGATTCTGCCGCAATGTAGTCGAAATGAATTACCTATTTTCTTATTTTTCTTTATGAGTATAACAAGGTAAGTAAATTCCTAAAGTATCGAACACATGTGGTTTATAGTCTAAATCGAGACAAGTTTTTATGTACAAACATACTATGATGTGTGACTGTTGCTGTCAAAATCATCTAGGGGATGTACAGAAAAAACACTTAATAATTTTTGGGGATTATCGACCCACCGACTGTCAGGGTCATATGGCGTCGCCAGCTCTTTCCTTGTTAGAAGGGTTTATCGGGAGCCAGTTTTGATTCTGATGAAGAGCTGGCCGAATGCGTAATCTCTCCCCATTTACAACATCAAGGAATCGATGAGAAAGGCCAACTAACAACTTATCAACTTACAAAAAATATGCAGCGATCTCATTATCACTTTTACCAATGTTACCACCACAATAATAAATAAATAGGCTAAGCACTTCGCAACGCCACACCAGCAACCAGTCTGACGCGCTGTGACTAGGGGAAAGTGGGGGGGGGAATCTGGACCACCGGGGTAATTCGACACACCCTTGATACCGCATTTTCTAACGTTATCACAAGGTGAGAAAGACGTAATGTACATTTGTTGTCGGATGGGTAACTTCCATTTTTAGCTTAGTTGAACTGCGACGCAGGGGAAAACCTCCAGGTAAGAAATTTTGATTTTTGCATTTTTAATCTTAAATAAGGGGTCATGAAATGACATATTTTCGATGACATTTTATCATGTTTGCCAATACCATTCAGGTGCTTTTGGGGCAATTTAGTATAGCCTCTCGGAATTTATAGCTATTATTGTGATTACCTGAATGTATTACCTACGGCGACAAGCTGTTTCCAAAATCCCAATATGGGGTAATCTGGACCACAGGTAGTCTGGGTTACCCCAATGTCCAAGTTGTGGCAAATGGGAAATAAGTGTTGGAATTTATTGACGAGAAAACTGAAAGCGATATTAGTTGTCTGGTTTTCAGCGATGCCACGGAAGTACAGAAAGAATACGAAAGGTCCACTATGGACCGAGGAAAATATGGCAGCTGCCATAAATATGGTAACGTCAGGTAAAATGGGATATCAAAAGGCGGCGAAGCCACAAAATGTGTCAAAGTCTATACTCAGGAGGCATGTGAAGGGAACTTTCAATTTCCAGACGCCATCCAGAAAAAGTCTATCCGGCAGGTCACTTGACCTGCACTGATGACCTTGACCTGGGATGACCCAAGCTTTAAATTTTGAGAAAGTTGCGGAATGGATCAAGGATAAGGTGTGCCAAGTACGGCAGCGCTTTGCGCCGCTGTTCATGGTGCCGCCGGAAAAACCCAAAGGAGTGTTCAAACGCCCCCACCGGGGGTGAGGGTTAAAATGGAAGCGTGCTTCTTTGGATAGATACAAAGGGATGCCCGCTTCTTGGCATTTCAGTTGGTAGAAAGAAATTATATAACGCACAACTTCAACAGGGAAACTGGTCCCGCAGGCAAGGACTGGCTGGAAGGGTTTTTGGGGCGGAATCCAAACATTGCACTCAGAGTACCGGAAGCAACATCTGTAGCTATAAGGCGAGGCCGTTCAACAGAGTCATGATGGGAAGTTTTTTAACGTGTTAGAGAAAGAACTAGAAAGTAAAAAAATTCCGCCGTACAGTCTCACGCAATTTTCAATTGCGATGAGACCGGATGGACATGGATAGGAAGATGCTGTTCAACGTGAATAGGTACATGTTTACCGAAGTACTTTCTTGTACAAATAATCCTGTGATGTTTGGGTTGTGTGAAATAGATAGACCATACAGTAGTTTCGTACTGCACTAAAAATCCTGTGATTTGTTCTTGTGATTAATACAAGCAATACAGTGTTTAATTCAACAAGCCTTGTTTCATTTTAACCCCAAAAAATGTGCGCATTTATAAGTTTTGGCTGACAATGTTAGGCGGGATGATCCGGAACAGCGGTGGGGTAATTTGGACCAGGGGAGGTCCGATTTACCCCGTGATTTTTGAGCATCAAATTTTGACATTAGCCGTTTTCACAACGTGAATTAAATCTTGGGTGTCTTTTTGAAACGTTTTTTGGTAGCACTGTAATATTGCTGCCATTTATCGGAATTTCACAAGAGTCTTGGGAATTGATTGAGTAAATTATCTGGCACATCTGGCAATGCTTCACAGTCGCCGGGCTCTCGCACGTCCCTGTGTGGAGTGTTGGGGAATTAAAAAGAATGAAATTCAACTTTAATAAGTCGTATAATGAGTGAAATTTGCATCAGTTATGCTCCTGCTACCCAGTCGCTTCAATTTACATGTCGTTTTTCTCTCAGTTTCTATATTAGCTGTGTAATAAGCTCAAAACAAAAGGAGTAGGGATTAGAGTAACGTCTGCTTGTGTAATACTCTGGCAAGTTTCCAATCACGTTGAGAAAAAGTGTATTACCTAGGTAACCAACTCGCATTCGAGCAGGGGTGTCCTAAACAAAGGGTGACAGGCAGAGGAATCCCTAAATGTAAATCAGGGTAGATATTATGCCAAATTTTCGGGGTTGAATGATGTTTTTATTGCATTCTCATTACAAGTAATGTGTGGATCCACCCAAATTTTGAGACTTGCTCAATTTTTGGCGAATTGTTTGAGCAGTATCACTTGAAGACAAACAATTTGGTCCAAAATTTTGTCCCTTTGCATGTTTTCCCCCGCTATTTGTAGTCTGAGCATCTCCTCAAATAAAAATTAAGTGGTGATGTCCGGTATCCTTAATTTAGGGTATGGGTGTTTTGACTGTAAGCGGTTTTCACCTTGAAGTGGGCGTTACTGGAAAATTATAATTTATCTTGGTTTCTCACGTTTGCTCGGGTATATGTGCTATGCAACTAGCAATACACTAGCGTGCAAAGTATGGCGTTTTTAACGATATCTCGTCAGTGCCCTTGGCGACAGGAGCGAGTGGTGGGAATTTTATCAACCTGGTGCAAATTTCTGAGACTGGTGTGAGGAAGGTGACACTGAAAACCTAACAAATAATGGCTAAATGGATATAATGACATAGGAGGGGCCGTATAAAAAGTCCTCAACTAACTAACTAATAAGAGAGGTAGCATTGCATCGTGTGGGTGGGAATGAGTGCGCTTTTCTCCCTGGTATACGGCAGATCGGTGCTAATTTTTGGTGGCTGACGGTGTGGGAATTTTAGATGGCTGGTGCGACTCATTTGGCCTGCTGCCATACTTTGCTGACTGAGCAATACAAAACACTTTCTTTATTATTGAAATAACGCTATATCTGCTTTTCAGGCCAGATCAGGCTTTTCTTGTCATTTTAAGAGGTTCGCTTCAAGGTGGTTCCAAATGAAATACAGGATATGTACAGATTATCCCTGTTTTTAAAATATACCTACAGGCATTAATGCTAATTCACCATAATAAGATGGCGTAGCTTTGTTGGTTGCATTGCTCATTTACCAAAAAGATACTGGGTTTCCTGAGATAAACTAAGAAGTAACTAAAGGAGTTTCCTGATGTTGATCATTTTGTCATGCTATTGGGATTCATACTTTGATACCTTAAAAGTATCAAGCTCTAAAGTGGTGCAGTATCAGGCTTAAGTTTGGTACCATTTGTGAATTACATGTGTCAGCAAGTCACATGATGCCTCATATCGGCGCCCCTTCCAGTTAGGGGCACCGTCACAGAGTTTTTACAGGGTGGGGGGGGGGACAGACCCCAGCTGGTGCTGACCTGGGAAGGCGAATTTTGAGCATATTTGGTACCTGACAGCATGAATGGCGATGGACCAAAAATTTGGAGGGGCATCCTTTTGGTTGGCCAACAGGGGAGATGCCTCCCGCTTTCGGCGCCCATGCTTCTAGTGATGTGAACCAAAGTTTGAGGTTGACATGCTGGGTGAATCAACCCCACATGCTTCAGCAAGCTTGGCTTTGCACATTAGACATCTGCAGCTGACATTTATTGCGTATTTACTCCAGGAAAATACAGTGGATGGTACGATTCTATGCAAAGAGTGGGAAGTTGAGGTACACTGTTTTTACCATTCTTGTACCATTTTAACATGCCCAGCTGGGGTCCCTTGCATGACGCGCCCCCTTCGTATCTCGGTCCCCACGAAAACTAAAGGAAAATTATGGGTGGTGTTGGAAAGCTCTTGACAAGACGAAGCGATTTTATACGAACGAATTTTCATGTCAAGTCAACATTGAGGTCAGCATAGGTCAAAGAAGATTCAATAGGCTTACAACAGAGCAGTGTACGTTTCTCTCTCTAGATCTGCCCTCAGGGGAGCTAGAGCAAATCTTTATGCATCATTGGATTCCTCTCATCGCTGCGAATCGAATTATGTATAATATGACATTCCTAGGTCAAATAGTGAAAATGACTTGACCTCGAGCTAGGTCAGGGTCAGAGAGTGACCCGGTATCGTCATGTTGCATATCAATCGACTTCTCGTGACAATATAAGCACAATGCAAGCAAAATGGGAGCTTTATCTCAATTCAATGAGCAGTTATTGGCCAAATAATCACTCAATGCTCCCGTGACCTGATATGACCTTTGAGGGGTCAGATGGTTAAAAACTCAACTTAATTTTCAAGATCGTGGTAAGAATAGACGGTTTGAAGATTTTCAGCTTTATCTATGCAATATTTACTGAAAAGGAGCCCATTCTATTTTTCACCATAGACTTATAATGGGGTGACCAAGAAATTGACCCCACCTTAGGTAAAAATATAGAAATTCCGAGATAGCAGATTTGTAGACCTTAATGATTTCATCATATTGTGGAAGTTTCAAAGTGGTCGGTTCGCTGATGTTCCCTGGGCACCGCTTCAAACTCGTAATTTTAGGTTTTGAGGTCGGGTCACTTGACCTTGAATAGCTCCTTGACCAGACATGACCTTAACTAAAAAAATTTAGTCAGATGTGTAAAATTGATTAGGAATAAGGAACTGTAAGTTTCGTTGCTCTGCGTCTCTTCGTTTTTCAGATATCTGGAAAAAACCAGGAGGGGCGAATTTCACCCCCCCTGCGGGGCGCGTGTTAAATTCACAGACGCACACTGCCCATTTCACCATGTTGACCTTCAACCCCTATGTATGTTTGGTAAGCTATGGCCGATGGAGTTGCCGCCTACTGGAGATTGTGCGGCAACTTGCCGGTCGCCGCATTGTGAGAAGTTATTCGGCGGCGGCGGCTTCCCCACCTGGGCCTGCGGCAACGGTAGTCGCCTGGGTAACTGTGGCCCAACCCGGGCCAGCGGCAGCGACCGCCCAACCCGGGCCTGCGGCGGCTCCTTGGAACAGCGGTGACCCCCTCTGATTCAGTCAGTCCTCGACACACTCGTGAACGTGACACCGGCGACATATCGACGGAGGAGAAGCCTCAACTGTTCGATGAGCCGATGTGCAGTCTACGGCGTCATGGTCTCCCCCACCCCCTCCCCAACTATCCATCGCCTCGCGCCTCACGAACACCGTCGCCTCCCGCCTCCGGCCTTGCCAGTGCCGTCACCCCGCCTCACCAGTGCCGTCACCTCCCACATCACTAGTTCCGTCACCTCGCGTACACGGATCTTGAGGGGGGGTTAGGATGGACCCTCGGCGCCATCTGAAATGGTCATGGCAACCCCCTGAAAGTTGAATGGCGCCCTCTGAAATGTCGCTTCCCACCCCCCCCCCCTAGAATGCGAGAATCGGCGCCCACCGATAGGATTTTGCGCCCACCTGAAAAGTTTTGCAGGCAAGAAGTGGCGCCCACTGGAAAGGTGCCCCCCATCGGCAATGTCGGCGCCGTCTATGCCTTCCCGGGGGCGCCATCCGGACCAGGGGGAGCCACCTTGGACCGGCAAAATATTTCAGGCGGGCGCAAAATCCTAACAATGGGCGCCGATTTTCGCATTTTTGGAGAAAAGGTGAAAAGCGATATTTCAGGGGCGCCATCAACCCTTCAAGCGGCACCGTAACCATCCAGGGCATAGGCAGATCCAGGGGGTGGGGTACGTGTCCCTCCGATTGACGCTCGTCGCCCCTAAAATGGTCACAGCGCTGCCCTGAAATGTCGGTTCTCACCCCTCCCCTCCCCAAGATGTGAAAATCGGCGCCCACCGATATGATTTGGCGCCCACCTCATAGTTCTTTGGTCAAAAGTGGCACCCTCTTGGTCTGGATGGTGCCAGCCCGGAAAGGTGCCCCGATCGGCTATCCTGGATCCGCCTATGATTCAGGGGCACAGATGGTCGATAGGACGGGCACCTGCCCCTTTAATTGACCCCCGATCTGTATGGTGATGGGAAAAATGTCTGCCTGACTGCCGCAAAAAATTGGTAACGATCAAATTAATTGCAATCAAATATTTAACTTTTGTTCCTAAACACACGTAAAATAACGATCGTAGCTCATATACCGTGAGAAAAGAAATATTAGGGAACAAACTTTTCCCGAACACGTTCCCCGAACGCGACCTCTCTCTCTCTCTCTCTAGGGCCTTGAACGCGGCCATACTGCTCCCAGAATACTGTCCGATGATTGGTTCTTGGCTATGACGTAGGCAGTGACGTCAAGCGGGCAAGTCCTGCATAAATCACCGACCTCAAAATTCGCTCCTGCATATGGAAGCCTTTGATAAACCCCTCCAGACAAATCTAGAGACCGAAAAGACGGGATCTAGAGGCTTGGGTGTCTTTTGAAAAAACCGACCCTGGAGGTCGGTTTTTTTCAAAAAGACGCCCAAGATCTTGGGATATTTCCAAAATATATATCCATTAATTTAGATTTATCTATTGAGTTTAATGCCAGGAAAAGCTCAGAATCAAGATATTTAGGGTCATTGCTTTCGATTTTGCGTAAGCATATTTCTCAAAATTCTATAGTTTCACAGAAATGAACGCTGGTTTTTTGGCTTGGGAAATGTTAAAAAAACTACCAAAAGACACCCAAGGTTGATTTCAATTTATTCACGTTGTGAAAACGGCTATTGTCTCATCTTTTGTCACTTCTATAAAAAATGAGGTCGGTTTCACAAAATCTAACTACATAGAGCTGTACCTAAATGTCCGGCTGTCGACAAGACATAATCTAATTTAATATAAATAAAGAAAAATCATCTTTTACAGTGTTTCGAAATTAAGTGGTCCGAATTCCCCACATTCCCCTACATGGGGTCCCACCTAATCCACGAACGAACTCTGAGCGCTGACAACGCGTGTGAAATGAAAGCATCTTGCAATCCTCCGGTACTGGCTGGACTTCCGGCCGGATAAAACACGATGTTTGATTGGATGTAGGCTATTTCCAGCGTTGTGATTAGTTGGTGCTGAGGCTGCTTTGCCGCGATTTCCCGTAACTACGCACTTTGTTTCGTTTTGACACGATGAAGAAGACAGCCACTGGTGGAAATTTTTAACACAATTTTTATGGATTGCCAATGCGGGATGAGCAATATAACAAAATTGTTATTATCGGGTGGTGTCCTGTCTTCTTTTCGTCAGGTGAGGTTGCGTTTGTTCAATTTTAGGTCATCTGCCTATTTCACTGGGGGGCCGATTTCCGGGCACTGGGGGGGGCATTTCGGCCGACTGGGGGGGCGGGCAAATGGCTCCCAATTAACATGTTAAAAATGGCCTGCCTCGTAGTCAATCTGGGCAATCTTTCTTTCTTTTGAACTGTCAAATCTTTTGAATTGATTGGGCTCCGAGCTGGTGACGGATCCCTGAGCTGATTTAGTGCCCCTGACTTGAACTTACCCTCTGAGCTGATGGATCTGGTGCACCCTGAGTAGATATACTGCCCCCTGAACTCAACTAATGCCCCCTGAGTCGATCTGGTGCCTGCTGAGTCATCAGTGTGTCTCCTGAGCCCATCTGATTCCCTCTGAGCTAGTCTGGTGCCCCAAGGCTAATATGGTGCCCTTTAAGCTGACCCGGGCCTCCTGGGTTGATTACGTGATTTCCGGAGCAGTTCCCAGGCCCTGAGCTGAGCTGGGCCCACAGGGGTTTGTGAGGGCTCCTGAGATGGTATGGGGTTCCTGAGCTGATTAAGTCCCTCCTGACTTGATCTGGTATTCCCGAGCTGATCTGGGCCCCGAGCTGGTCGGGGACCACTGATCTGATTTTGTTTGTCCGTGGAGTTGATCTGGTGCCCTATGGGCCGATCTAGTGTCCCCTGAGCAGCTCTGGGGCTTTTGAACTGATTGGGCCCCGAGCTGGTGCGGGATTCCTGAGCTGATTTAGTGCCCCTGACTTGATCTTGGACCCTGACCTGACTTGAAGCCCCTGAACTGATCTGGGGCCCCAAGAGCTGACCTGGGGCCCAAGAGCGGATTTAGGTTCTGAGGGTATCCTAAGCTGGTCTGGGCGCTGAGCTTGTGAGAGCCCCTTAAGTTGACGTGAGGCCCCCTAAGGTGATCTGGCGTCTTAAACTGTTCTGGGGCTTCTTAAACTGGTTTAAGGCCCTATGAGCCTATCTGTGGCCCATTGAGCTAGTCTGATGACCTCATCTCTGGTGCCAATAAGCTAGTCTAGCCCCTGGGTGAAGCATGAGCTGCTCTGGGGCCCTGATCTACATCAGGGGCCCCTGAGGTGGTCTTGAATACACAGATAATAAGAACACAAGGCCAAATCCCATCATCTCGGGGCGGGGTCACTGAGCTAGTCTGGTCCCTGGAGGCACAACAGGGGGGGGTTTGGGGAAGCTGCTCTGGAGTTCTCTGATCCACACTTGGGGGCCCCAAAGCTGGTCTTGAATAGATGGGGAATAAGAACACAATGGAAACTCCCCTTGTAAAACGGAGCTAACGAGGAATGAGGAATCTCTCAAACGGCTTGTGATGCCTAGGCACCCCAGGTTATAAAAATTGCTTATTATACTGGTGGATTCTGGGAAGGGATGATACAAAGGCATGTACCCCTGAGCTCAGAGTACAGTCCCCTAAACCAGGATTTCTACTAGTTAATTTAAATGAAAACTAGTTGTCACAATTCTCAGTCCTGTCACACCATTCCCATCCAAACCACCAGCCTGTTCACCTTTTGTTTACTCTTAACTGGGACCGATCCTTGAGAATATGGAACTTAATGAACGCGTTCAAAAGGTATCTCCCAAATTATTCCGGCAACAAAAATTGTGTTCTTCCAAAGACACTATGCCACTCCTCGTCCCACGGCGATTGTGGGAGGCAAGGAACTTAATCTGCGTTCAGCAAGGGCTCCCTCGTCACGACAAAACCAGTGGGCATAACAAATGAATTTTCGACTCCAATATGCCTTAACACGCGCCCCGCTGGGGTCCCTGGCATGACACGCCCTGATGGGGGGTGGGCGAATTTCGCCCCCTCCGCATCTCATTTGCTAGGAAAGCTAAAGGAAAATTACCGACGGCGTTCGAAAGCTCTTGACAAGACAAAAGGAAATTATACGGAGTATTTTTATGTCAAGGTAATATTGAGGTCAGCACAGGTCAAAGAAGGCTCCATAGGCTTACAACAGAGCAGTGTACGTTTCTCTCTCTAGATCTGTACTCAGGGGAGATAGAGAAAATATCTATGTATCACTATATTCCTCTCATTGTAGCAAATCGAATGATGTATAATATAACCTTGTTAGATCAAATTGTGAAAATGACCTGACCTCGAGCTAGTTCAGGGTCACATAGTGACCTGGTATAGTAATGTTGCATATCAATCGACTCTCCGTTACAATATAAGCACAATGCAAGCGAAATGGGAGCTTTATCTCAATTCAGTGAGAAGTTATTGGCAAAACAATCACTCACATATGCTCCTGTGGCCTGACATGACCTTTGAGAGGTCAGATGGTCAAAAAAATCAACTTTATGGTCAAGATGATGATAAGACTAGACGGTTTGAGGATTTTCAACTTAATCTATCCAGTATTTACTGAAAACGAGCCCATTCTATTTTCACGATAGACTTAAATGGGGAGACCCAAAAATTGGCCCCACCTTAGGTAAGAAATATCGATATTCTGAGATAGCATATTTGTAGACCCTAATGACCTTATTATATTGTGAAAGTTTCAATTTGATCGGTTCGCTGATGTTCCCTGGGCACCGCTTCAAAATCGTGATTTTAGGTTTTGAGGTCGGGTCACTTGACCTTGAATAGCTCCTTGACCTGACATAACCTGACCTAAAAAATTTGGCCAGATGCGCAAAATTGATCAGCAATAAGGTACCGTAAGTTTCGTTGTTCTGCGTCTCTTCGTTTTTGCGTTATCTGGGAAAAACCAGGAGGGGGCGAATTTCGCCCCCTCTCCCAGCGGGGCGCGTGTTAACTTGCACATGGTAACAGACATCACATGCTCCGCTGATTTCTCTGATGTTAAGTACTTGCATGAGCTAGCTGATTTTCCCTTAAATTTATGCAAAATAGTCGTATTTTGGCTACTTCCATGACCTTTTGGGTGATATTTTTTCCTTTTTTCGGTTTTAATCGAGTTTTCCTTCTCCGTCAATGATTTATTTGCAGTTTTATTGAACCAAAGATGACCAAAAATGATATAAACAAAGATATAGTAAATTTTAAGGTAACGTTAGAAAGTGCCCTTTTTCCGGGGTGCCCCTCAAAGTTGGTGTGCCCCCCCCATACCAAAGCTCTGGCAGCGCCCCTACATTCCCTTAAAGAGCCCCTAGATCTGCTCTGGGGGCTTTAGACCAACTCAGGGCCCCGAAACAGTTCGGACGCTCAGCTCGGAAGAAAATTGAGTGCCTATGTGAAGCAGCCCAGGAAACGCCAGAGGTGCCCTAGTTTTCTCCGGCAGCAGGATTCGGCCAGACAGACTGAGATACTCCTCAGCGTTTCCCTGGCGACGTTTTTTTAAAGCTAGCAAAAATGCCCCTTTTCCTCGAAAGCGCCCCTCCATGGTGCTGTGCCCCCCCCCATACTGAGGCTCTGGCTGCGCCCCTGCACAAGTTTCCGGGTTATGTTAGGGACATGAACGCAGGGTAGCAACTGGCCCAAATCAAACAACTATCGGTTTTAGAGCAAAATTGTGTTGTGAGCAGGAACTTCGAGATTAACTAGCTAACGCCACTTTTTTCCGTTGTGGGTAACACTCATCGTTGCTCGCTTACCTTCTCGCTGAAAAACTTTCGGATGTCCATGGTTCTCGTCGCTGTCTCCAGCGACTGGAACGATGATACAAAACAAACGTTTGCACCACGCCTGCCCCAGCGCTCTGGTGACTTTTCTGCGGATTACAATTGCGGAGAAAAATGGTTTCGCAACCAGACCAACTAGAGGCTTGCAGTTTTCACTAAAAGAATGGCCATTGTCTGTTTAAATGAGACTCCAAAATTTCATCCCTCTACGTCCAGTAACAGCAACGTTATAACGTAAAACTTTAAATAACTCGTGAATTTGCTGCGGAGAAGCTGCGGAGAAAAATACTCTCGGTAACCAGAGCACCTAGCGACTCGCGGTTTTCTTTATAATATTCCTTGCCACCAGAATTGCAAGATTCCAGAATCTCATGAACCTAGATCCCTTAGGAACAAAGTTATAACCTATAACGTACCTACAACGTCTTGTAGAGAGAAACGTTATCGGAAACCAGGCCAGATATCGACTTGCAGTTTTCACCAGCGTCATCGGCATCATCACAAACGTAAGATTTTAGATTTTCGTGGTGCTAAACCAAGTAGCTGCAACGTTATAGGGTCAAACGTAACACATTGGCGTATTTTGGCGGGACTCCGCCAAACGACGCTGCGGAGAGAAATGCTCTCCGCAACCAGAGCACCTAGCGACTTGCGGTTTTCACTAAAATAATATTTGGCATTAAAAACGAAGTATTCCAGAATTTCATGATCATGGTCCCCTTAGGTGCAACGTTATAACGTAAAACGTCTTGCGGAGAGAAACGTTCTCGGAAACCAGACCAGGTATCGACTTGTGGTTTTCACCAGCGTCATCGGCGTCATCACAAACGTAAGATTCCACACTTTCGTGATACTCAACTCGGTAGCAGCAACGTTATAGGGTCAAACGTAACAAAACGTCTTTTCTGCGGAGAAAAATGCTCTCCGCAACCAGAGCAGCTAGCGACTTGCGGTTTTCACTAAAATAATCCTTGGGATTGAAAATGAAGGATTCCAAAATTTGAGGATCGTAGTCCACTTAGGTTTAACGTTATAACGTTAAACGTCTTGCGGAGAGAAACGTTCTCGGAAACCAGAACAGATATCGACTTGTGGTTTTCACCAGCGTCATCGGCGTCATCACAAACGTAAGATTCTAGATTTTCGTGATGCTCAACCCGGTAGCAGCAACGTTATAGGGTCAAACGTAACAAAACGTCTTTTCTGCGGAGAAAATGCTCTCCGCAACCAGAGTACCTAGCGACTTGCAGTTTTCACTAAAATAATCTTTGGCATTGAAAATGAAGGATTCCAGAATTTCAGGATCGTAGTCCACTTAGGTGCAGCGTTATAACGTTAAACGTCTTGCGGAGAGAAACGTTCTCGTGGGGAGGGAATCGCATTCACAGATAGCGCCACCGGTTTCATTCTAGGTGCCGCCACCTGCCACCACACTCAGCGTCTACATCCCTGGCAGTGTTAACGGTGGTAATCGCGGACGAGGAGAGCGACGAAGATCAGTGGCGGCGGATAAAGGGGGCAAGGGGGGCAGTGGCGGCGGATAAAGGGGGGCAAGGGGGCAGTTGCCCCCAAAAATTATCAGAGGGGCCCCCTGTAAAAAAAACGCAATTTTAGCTTGGTTCTTTTCTGAAAGTTCATGAAAGACCTGACTGAGCCCTCAACAGTTTCTCGATTTGGACAGTGTTCGAGCTTTATCTCAGGGGCCCCTCTAGCTTGGCCTTTAAGGGCCCCAAGATTAGCCTAAAGGGCCCCCCGAGCCTGGTCTCAGGGGGACAGATCTTGGTCTAAAGGTCCCCGAGCCTGGTATCAGGGCCCCCACTCTGTCTCAGGGGCCCCGAGCTGTTCCTCGCCCCCGAGCTTCGTCTCAGGGATCCCCAAGCTTGGTCTAAGGGGCCCCCAAGGCTGGTCTCAGGGTGCCCAAGCTTAGCCTTAACCCTCGCCCCACCGGGAGGGGGGGCATCGATGGCCCCCTAAGGTTTTTCCGGGATAGCAGAAAAACGAAGAGGCGCAGCACCGCGGTTGAGGGCTCTACCTCTCACTGCATCATTTTGCCACCATCCCTGAAATTTTTACCCGGGTCACCCAAGGTCAGGTCACCAGACGAGGTCATCCAAGGTCACCTCACTTCAACTTTAGAGCTCTGTAAGAGCTACATTTCGAAGTCGATCGATTTGAAACTTCCTACATCTTATGGCCCCTCCGGGGTCTACAAGGTGTATATCCAGGATTTTTAGTTTTCGTGCCTTGAGGTCAGGTCACGAGGTGACCTCTCCCATTGAAAAAGCATGGGGAAAAGCTGTCTTATGTATGTATGTATAAAATGCTCAGCTTGATCAGAAAAAAAACATTCTTGGACGCCTTTTCACGGATTCCAGGGGCCATATTTGCCCTTTGACCTCTCCAAGGTCATCCAAGGTCACCAGGGGTCAAAAACAGTATTTTGACAATAACTTTTGACCTGTATAAGCTAGAGCGCTGAAACAAACACCATCGTGTTTGTCTCGTCATTGGCTTTCATTTGATATACGGCAAGGTCACTTTCTGACCTTTAGTGACCTCAGGTCATCTTAGGTCACGAGGTGACCTCTGGAGGTCAAACTACTGGCGGGAGGTCTTTACGTTTCACATAGCAGAAAAAGTACTGACAATTTCCTATCATGTGTACTTTACCAGACCTCAATAGCTCTAATGGCATAAGAGTTATGCCCAGTTTGCTTAAAAATTGCATATTTGAGTGAAAATAGCCGATCTTGACCTAATTTGACCTCTGGAGGTCAAACCATTGACCTGAGCACTGAAACATGTGAAGTAATTTCTTACTGAATTCACGCGAGCTTTCTATTGCACTTTGCAGATTTACGCTAACGCCCATATTTTCGGAGTTAGAGGGGGCCATCGATGGCCCCCGGTGGGGCGAAGGTGGCGCTGGACCCCCGGTGGGGCGCGGGTTAAGGGAGCTCCCCGAGCTCGGTCTCAGGGCCCCGAGATTGTCTAAGGGGCTCCGGAGCTTGTCTAAGGGCCCCGCCCCCCCCGCGTTTGGTCTCAGGGGCCCTCCAAGCTTAGTCTCAGGGGGCTCCAGAACGTAACCTCATGGGGGTCCGAGATTGGTCCCAGGGCCCTCCAATATTGGTATAAGGGGGCTTCCCAGATTGGTCTAAGGGGGCTTCCCAGATTGGTCTAAGGGCCCCCGAGAATAGTCTGAAGGGACCTTTAGCTTGGTTTCAGGGGCCTCCAAGCTTGGTGTCAGAGGCCGCCAAGCTTGGTCTCAGAGGCCCCCGAGCTTGGTCTCAGGACCCCCTGAGCTTGGACTCGGGGGCATTCGAGCTTGATCTCTAGGAGCCCCACAAGTTTGGTCTCAGGGGCCCCCGAGCTGTGTCTCAGGGCTCCGATTTGGTCTCAGGCAGCCTCCGAGATTGGTCTAAGGGGGCCTTGAGCTTGGTTTCAAGGGCCAGCTTTCGGGCCCCCAAACTTGGTCTCAGAGGCCGTGAGCTTGGGCTCGGTGGCCTTCGAGCTTGATCTCTAGGAGCCCCCAAGCTCCGTCTCAAGGAGCCCCGAGCTGTGTCTCAGGGCCCCAAGCTTGGTCTTGTGTGTGCTCAAGTCAGTATGCCTGTCATTAGCGTTTTTTCTGTGCCGATATAAGCGACAGCATCTAAGCACCCCCAGTTCTCATTCTGTAGGAGACGGAATTTTCCGAAAAAACGAATATAATAATTCATGTTACCTATCATGTTTTATGATGTAGATGCATACGAACAAACAGCATTCACTTTTTAAAAGAAGAACTATTTGCCTCGGAAGGCCGTTGTTGTACCGTTATTATAATTTTGCTAAACTCCTAACGTGACGCTAGAGCTTAAAGCTTTGACGTTCAATGTCCAAGGCTTACGTGAAGCTATAAAACACAGATCCATATTTCGACATCTACATGTTAAATACGCTGCTTATTTTGCTGCACTACAGGAAACATATTCCAGCCTGGAATCCGAGATCGTGTGGAAAATCGAATGGGAAGGCAAAATTATTTTTTATACGGGCCAACTAAACAACAGGGAGTAATAGCCATTTTTGTACTGGGCCAAATACAACTTTTACCCTTTGTGACGCTTATGCAGGAGCGGAACCAGGATTTTGATGGGGGAGTGGCTGAGCTTTGAAAAATGGCGAAAAAGGGGGAATAGGGCGAAAATTGCGAAAATGGAACAAAGGGAGGTTGAAGCCCCCTCCGCCCCCTGGATCCACCCCTGCGCTTATGCCTCTGACCTCAGGCAGCAAGTCCTAACCAATCCATTGCAGTTTTTAGGGGCCCTTGCTGCCGAGGGGGCCCCATCGTCAAGGGGGCCCCTGGAAAAATTCTTGCCCCCCCATCCGAAAGAGCATCCGCCGCCACTGAAGGGGGGGCAGTTGCCCCCACCCCCAATTATCAGAGGGTGTGAGAATAAAATCCTTTTTGTTGCTCGTGTTGCTCGTGACTCATGATCTTTGCTGGCCGTCACCACAAAAGATCCGACAAGTAACGATATATTTATATTTAATGTGTTAAAGGTGGATGAAACATAGGGATACAATCTTACCTCACCGATAGTTAAACCACACACACTTAGCCTTCTGCTCAATTCACCAATTCACTCCGGCAGCCGGCACGCAGAAACGCCGGCTGCTGTACCTGTGGGCTTACATGGCGAGAAGAGCGGCGTGCCGGAGATGATCACTTACAACCCGTGTTACCGATGTTCACCTCCAACCAGCAAGCCCCCACTGCCGGACCGAGCCTGGCTTTATACGCAACGATCGGCTTGAGCCAGGTAAATAACCTTGCAAGCTAGGAAATGATGTTGTCCTGCGGCGTTAAAGGCGTGTAGAGGCGCGACGCATCTGGCAAAACCTTCCGCCTCGCCCGGATCTGACGAAGGTCACCCGCCGCCGACGCCGATGCCGCCGCCGCCGGCTAAATATCTTCACACCCCTCCAACGAATCATGTGAGAGAACGATTCCCATGTTGGGGGTGCTTGATTTCAGTCGAATTGGCTAGCTTATCGGGTTATGTGTCCCGCTCCTTGCTAGTTTTCTGTATGTCTCCGTGCTCTGCTCTCCGGTCCGTTGTTGTTTTCAGGCTCTGAATGCATGGCCATCTCCGTCTCCTAGCGTTGTCGTTGTCTCCCAGCGCCGACGCTCAGCTCCTTTTTCGCTCCGGTTGTCTCCGTGTCCCGGCGTCGTCTCCGTGAATGCTCGCCTTCTCCGTTTTCCGGCACAGTCTCCGTGGGCGAGCGCCGTGGCCGCATGCTGGCACCGTTTCCGCGGAACGCCGTCGCCGCCTCCTGTTACTGGCTTCGTGAGCGGGCGCCATCGCCGCCTCCTTGGCACCGGCTTCGTGGGCGCGAGCCGTCGTCGCCTCCTGTCGCCGGCTCCGTAGGCGAACACTGTCGCCGTCTCCGTGAATGATAGCCGTCTCCGTTTTCCGGCACTGTCTCCGTCTCCCCAGATCGTCATCCAAGGCAGGCCTATGGATGGATTAAGTCATCTGCCTTCAGGTGCGGCTCGTCAGCTGCTGAGCTGTTACAGCTGCCATCAGCTGTCGGAGTTTTGGCCCAGTTACGCCTGTCTGGTGTAGATTCCTGCCGACACCGAACACGTATAAGCTCTGCATCATATCATCGGTTAGGAATGATCCGTGCGTTGGGAAAACATTTGTGCAAGTAAGCCTAATATCAGACTCACAACTCGTCGAAAGTACACGGCATTAACGTTGAAATTTATGTATCACCTTTGAAACAGAGTCGCTTCAATCACCTTATAACACTACGCAGTCACCTGCTTTAACACGCGCATTGACGTGGGGGGGGCGGGTACCCGCCCCCCTCGGGTTTTTCGGAGACAGCAGAAAAACGGCGGCGCGCAGCGCCGCCGTACTTGGTATACCTTTTCCCTCATCATTTTTGCAACTTCTGTGAAAATTTTAAGCATAGGTCATCTCAGGTCAGGTGACCAGTACAAGTCAAGTGAACCGACCTCAAAAAAAGTTTAAGATAGCGTAAGTCGGAGCAGGGTGAACTTATCCAATTGAAACTTATATCACATAATGGGCTCACTGAGTTCTCTAAACTATGTTCCGATATTTTTTATATTGATGACCTAAGGTCAGGTACGAAGCATGACCACTCCATTGGTAATACATGGGAAATATGGTTTTTACTGAATAACTCAGTAACAGATGGTGATGGAGCATTTATTTTAGCTTCATTAGACTCGCCTTGGCTTTGCGGTTCTAATGATATGCATTTTATATAATTTGACTCTGACCAGACCTCAGGTCAGGTCAAATCTTTGATTTGACCTAGCAAGGTCTAATCATATATCATTCGATTCCTTGCTGGAGGATTCATAAGGTTCAAGTCGTTTTGCTCTATCTTTACTTGTTCATATGTAATGGTCGAAAAACTTAATTTATATTTTATCCCTATGACGGCATGTGACGGCAGGTTTTTGACCTCTGGTGACCTTAAATGTGACCTGACAAAAAAAGGTTCAAATATTTTCGATGGAGAAGCGGATGGGCTACCCAACGCCTTTTACCGTTTTTTGCTACCTACCGTGGTTCTCGAGATCTTAGGGGGCGGGTACCCGCACCCTCGTCAATCCGAAGGTGGCTCAGACCCCCGTCAATGCGCGTGTTAACTTTAAACTCATCGAAGGATGGTCGAGGACAGAGCCAGGACAAAATATCGGAAACTCTTTTAGCATTCGCTCGATTGTGGCAAAGTGAATACAACGATAGCACGTGACCATCGACAACGTTAGGCCAAATGAAATAATCATTATGCATCCAACTGGACATTTCGACAGTGTACAGCCAAATATTGGCACTTGGGGACACTAAGCGCGTCATAATATGTTCAAGTTAGTTTAGCCACCACCCATCGGAGTCAATAAAATTCCATTGCCTGATCTGCAAAGATACTTCCGCGGCATCGGAATAACCGAGAGCAACCGGACCGTTTATGAGCGTTAATGCAAATCGACCCAGTACGTGTGAGGATTGCTGTTATAGCTATCCGTATCAAGACAGCTTAGAGCCACCTTGAATTGCACTATCATGCAGACCGATTCACTAAGAAGACAGTGCTGTGGGAGTTTCCTTAAACCAGTGAGACTCAATGCATAGTGCAGAGTTGACTTCTAAAAAGTCCGGCAATTTGTAGTCAGCAAACGCCGCGTGAGCGAGCGTCGCGACTCGCCAGTACCAGTAGAAGGAACCCAGACAACAGTGCATTCTTACAGTGATTTCATACCAACCTGGCTTTGTGACCTTTGGGAAAAGAGAACTCTCCATCGCAGAGCCGGTCTCTCTCCGTTTCACCGAACCAAGAAAGTAAACATCGGCTATTTACCATGAAGTAACTCCGGCGCAAAATGGAATTTCCATTTGCATTAGCACAACGTGCAGTATGGGCATCGCGTGCATGAGACCACATAGCTCATTTATAAAGTCCACGGTATCGCTTAGTTATTCCGACCCTTTCGTAATGATCAGCATCTGGCTTTGGAATATTTTTACTTCAAAATGGCGGAAACTGATGATCTGACCCAAATGGCCACATATGATCTGTCAGCGCAGACGATAAGCCAAATGTCCTCAGGCCCTGGCTTAGTGTCCATGTCTCTGTCGCTGGATAATAGTTCCCTGCCAGTCAGACAAAACGTTCTAATTATTTACGCCAATCCAGTTCGAGCTGTAGATATTGAGCCGTATCTAACTCAACATGTTACTTAAATAGCATTTAGATGTCTAGAAGTATTCCCGATACCGTAAATAAGGATATTCTTTACTGGATTGCAAGGATACCCCCTGATGCTAGAAACCATGATAAAGGTTCATGCATCTCTTTTACTGTCTCCTTTCTTAGGGAAAATAATCACAAAGTTGTTTGAAGAAAAAAGGGCTATCACATACTATAGATCCTCAGGCACTTCTGCTGGAAATCCATTGTCCTTTTCAATCTACAAGATAATTAAAAAAGGTGATTGCATGACTCCAATTCAACCAGATACCTGCAATAAATGTTACTCGTTACTTTGGATGGAACAAATCGATCCCATTCCATCTACAATCAATTTCTCTCTCGAGTGTGAACAGATCTCGAGACATTTCTCCTGTCTCCACAATGCACACATATAATTACCCTCATTTCTGAAGCATTGCTAATCTGAACTTGAGCAAACTAGGCCCGAAATGGCTCCATCCGAAGGCACATATTTACGTCATATTTCGGTCATGCTTTGCCACAGCTGTGAATCTTTGAAATGGAAACATCAATCAGCGTTAGCTATCCTTCCAACAAATATATATGCGAAACATTTTTGATGCGTTGTTTCCAATATCAATATCTCTAATATTTATAAGGTGTCACACTAGATCACAACAAACTTAGACGATTTTAGAGATCTGCCCACAGATACGGTCTGTTTTTTGTTTTACTTGCACCTCCTAATGAATTTCCCACGTGGAGGTAAATCTCCGAAATTCATCAGGATTCACTTAGCTTTCCCTTAACACATGTCATTCCATCTTACCATACCTCAGCTCACCGTCGTACTCATGAGCAGACGTTCTGCGTCATCAGCCGTGTGATGGCCGTGTGATGACCTTGGTGATGTCGAAAATCCTCAATTCCTCGACACCAATACTGCGGACATATCTGCTCCCGCGATCATGACCTGTCCTGGAATCCGTCTATGGAGGTGAAACCGTGAACCATGTGAAACTGTCAGAAGCTTTCACAGTTTGGCTCGTTCATTAGCTTGTGGATACTGTTTTCAGAGGCGACCTTGCGCTTGAAACACGTCACGTTTTGTGGCGCAACGGTATGGCGAAACCAGAACGTGGCCCACGCCATTATGGCTGCTGAACAGGGAATTCCTTTATGCACAAACCATGAGAATTGTGTTCATCAAACTAGCTTCCAAATTCTTGTCGTGTTATGTCATTAAAAACCTTTTTGTTTCCATAGTACAAAAAATGATTGTCGAATCGACCTGGTTCAAATGCACGCCATGTAAATGTATACATTCATCGCGTGGGATCAGAATTGTTGGCCTTTCAATACTGAGCCTACGCCGAGTTATGTAGCACTTAACGATACGGCATCAACTGATTTGTAGCACCAGAATTTCTCAATTAACTCTTCAATGAATTATCATGTAAGTTGCACAAAATAACCTCACCATGTAGCAGCCAACATCTTGTTGCTTTCTGTTTGCCCCAGCCCTGCTGAGAAGAAAATGATCTTGCAATAATTAGTTCCCTATATGATCCCTGCCTAGCTACGCAGTCTCATAGGTAGATATAAATCCATACCCAGACGCGATTCCTTGGGCTCCTTCAAAAAGGGTGCTGAGAAAAATTAACTCGCATATTACAGTCCCACTTCAGGCTTATTCACGGTCCAGGCGGAGCCGTTTTTTGGGAACCCGTCCTTTACCTTCGGATGACTCATGTCGGTATGGAGCAGCCACAACAAAAAAACCAAGAGTTAGAATAAATAATAGGGTACACTTTACAGTTACACAGCTCTCTTCCTTGGTCCCTCCCCAGTGAGGTGACCTCCAGATTTTTCTCGGACTATAACCCTTCCTCTTTCAGTCAGCTGCAGTCTGACCGTCAAAGTTGCCTCGCCATCGGCGCCCCATGGCTGACTGCCGATACTCAAAATAAAAACACAATTAACTGGCAGGCCGAATGAGAACCACTCTCTCGTCTGGGAAACGCGCGCGCGCCTTTTGGTTCTCAAGCCGGTATTTTAGTCGGTAAAAATCGGAATGTGAGTGAGTGTACGCTGAATACACCATGCGTTCAGCCTCCCCTCAGATGCCCAGCATTCTGAGTTAGTGTGACAGACCCTAGTCATACTAGACAACCATTTGTTTTTTTGTGACGGTGCTCCAAAACCTGACCCTGACCAGACACCCTTTATGGCAGTTACCATTACGTTATCCCCACGTGAAGATGGTCATTAACAACAATTGTTCTTAAAAAGGACGACAGAAACACGGGAGCTCGACTTAGCTTGTCAGACAGGTGCGCACGGGAGGACCATACAGCAGCACGGGCCAGCACACAAACACTATCGAAGTGAGAGTAGGTCCTGAACGCGCTAGCGCCGGCCTTGATGGTTCTCCAATCGGGCGGAGCCTGGAGAGAGTGTGCCTCTGGTGGGAACGCACGGTCTTTACGGAAGGCAGAAGCTCGAAGTTTAAACTTATTTCAATCATAATCTTTGCATTTATGAAACAGCTACTTACTTTGTCACGTCAACTAAAAGGTTCGCCATTCGATCAGAATGGTGTTAGCTCCAAAAACGTTACGAAATGCTTACGCTTACATTAGGAGGACGGCCATTTGTATAATTTTACATTTACGTTCTGCGCCAGGGTGAGAATAAAATCCTTTTTATTGCTCGTGTTGCTCGTGACTCATGATCTTTGCTGGCCGTCACCACAAAAGATCCGGCAAGTAACGATACATTTATATTTAATGTGTTAAAGGTGGATGAAACATAGGGATACAATCTTACCTCACCGATAGGTTAAACCACACACACTTAGCCTTCTGCTCAATTCACCAATTCACTTACATTGCCTCGTCACTCAGCAGCCGGCACGCAGAAACGCCGGCTGCTGTACCTGTGGGCTTACATGGCGAGAAGAGCGGCGTGCCGGAGATGATCACTTACAACCCGTGTTACCGATGTTCACCTCCAACCAGCAAGCCCCCACTGCCGGACCGAGCCTGGCTTTATACGCAACGATCGGCTTGAGCCAGGTACATAACCTTGCAAGCTAGGAAATGATGTTGTCCTGCGGCGTTAAAGGCGTGTAGAGGCGCGACGCATCTGGCAAAACCTTCCGCCTCGCCCGGATCTGACGAAGGTCACCCGCCGCCGACGCCGATGCCGCCGCCGCCGGCTAAATATCTTCACAAGGGCACCTGGAAAATATCTGAGATCGTGTGGAAAATCGAATGGGAAGGCAAAACCATTGTTTTACACGGGCCAACTAATCAACAAGTAGGAATAGCTATTTTTGTACGGGGCCAAAGGCGACTTTTACCATTTGTGACGCTTATGCAGGAGCGGAACCAGTATTCTGCTAGGGGAGTGGCTGAGCTTTGAAAAATGGCGAAAAAGGGGGAATAGGGCGCAAAATGGCGAAAATGGGGCAAAGCGGGGAGGCTGAAACCCCCTCAGCTCCCCTGGATCCGCATCTGCACTTATGCCTCTGGCCTCAGGCAACAAGTCTTAGCCAATCTATTGCTGTTTTAGGGGCCCTTGCTGCCGAGGGGACCCCCTGGAAAATTATTGCCCCCATCCGAAAAGAGCATCCGCCGCCACTGACGAAGATATGGGAGCAATGGACATTGCGGACGACTGATGGTGTAAATGCGTGTCCTACGATTTTTCCAGCTTCAATAGGTGCAAGCAATTACCAATTTTTTCTGTCATCTTTGAATATATGTTCCAGGCAGAATTTATCACTATAGTATGTAACACTCTGCAAAGTATGGCAACAGGCTACCGGCTGTAAGCGACATTTCAGGGGGCGCCATCGACCTTTCAGGGGGGCGCCGAGGGTTGATCAGGGGGAGGCACGTGCCCCCTTGCCCCCCTGGACCCGCCTATGAACATAGGTACCATGTTCATAAATATTCCCACATCCTGCGGCCATGAGCTGTTTGTCTTATCTCCCATGGCGTTATTCGTCATCACTGCATCCGCATTCTTCTCTAATTGGAGCTTCTAACTTCCCTGCGAACAAAATATTTTGCCTATGTGCGCCATATCAACTGCCATCGGCTCTGCGTCTCCCGTTTCACCGACGCAGAAGGTCGCAGGCTTTCGGTCTTCGATCGCAAGGGACAACGTCATCAGAATAAGACCGTTTCAGAAGCTTCGCCCACATACTCGCATCTGATTGGTTCGACACAGAAAAACGCCGCGTCCTAAATAGTCGTAAGCCACCGTGAACACTGCCAGGGATGTACACGTTTTGTGTGGTGGCAGGTAGCGCCACCTAGAGTGGGACCGATGGCGCCACCTGTGAAAGCGATTCCCTCCCCCACCAGAACGTTTCTCTCCGCAAGACGTTATACCTTATAACGTTGCACCTAAGGGGACTATGAGCATGGAATTCTTGAACCCTATGTTTTCAATTACAAGGATTATCTTATTGAAAACCGCAAGTCGCTAGGTGCTCTGGTTACGGAGAGCATTTTTCTCCGCAGAAAAGACGTTTTGTTACGTTTGACCCTATAACGTGGCTGCTACCGGGTTGAGCATCACAAAAGTCTGGAATCCTACCTTTGTGATGACGCCAATGACGCTGGTGAAAACCACAAGGCGATATCTGGTCTGGTTTCCGAGAACGTTTCTCTCCGCAAGACGTTTTACGTTATAACGTTGCACCTAAAGAGACTAAGATCCTGAAATTCTGGAATCCTTCATTTTCAATGCCAAGGATTATTTTAGTGAAAACCGCAAGTCACTAGGTGCTCTGTTTGCGGAGAGCATTTTTCTCCGCAGAAAAGACGTGTCGTTACGGTTGACCCGATAACGTTGCTGCTACCGGGTTGAGCATCGCGAAAGTCTAGAATCTTACGTTTGTGATGACGCCGATGACGCTGGTAAAAACTGCAAGTCGATATCTGGTCTGGTTTTCGAGAACGTTTCTCTCCGCAAGACGTTTTACGTTATAACGTTGCACCTAAGTGGGTTACGATCCCGAAATTCTGGAATCCTTCATTTTCAATGCCAAGGATTATTTTAGTGAAAACCGTAAGTCGCTAGGTGCTCTGGTTGCGGAGAGCATTTTTCTCCGCAGTAAAGACGTTTTGTTACGTTTGACCCTATAACGTTGCTGCTACCGGGTTGAGCATCACGAAAGGCTGGAATCTTACGTTTGTGATGACGCCGATGACGCTGGTGAAAACCAAAAGTAGGTACCTGGTCTGGTTTCCGAAGAACGTTTCTCTCCGCAAGACGTTTAACGTTATAACGTTGCACCTAAGTGGACTACGATCATAAAATTCTGGAATCCTTCATTTTCAATGCCAAGGATTACTTTAGTGAAACCTGCAAGTCGTTAGAAGCTCTGGTTGCGGAGAGCATTTTTCTCCGCAGAAAAGACGTTTTGTTACGTTTGACCCTATAACGTTGCTGCTACTTAGTTGAGCATCACAAAAGTCTGGGATCCTACGTTTGTGATGACGCCGATGACGCTGGTGAAAACCACAAGTCGATATCTGGTCTGGTTTCCGAAAACGTTTCTCTCCGCAAGACGTTTTACGTTATAACGTTGCACCTAAGAGGACTACGATCATGAAATTCTGGAATCCTTCGTTTTTAATGCCAAATATTATTTTAGTGAAAACCGCAAGTCGCTAGGTGCTCTGGTTGCGGAGGGTATTTCTCTCCGCAGCGTCATTTGGCGGAGTCACGCCAAAATACGCCAATGTGTTACATTTGACCCTGTAACGTTGCAGCTACTTGGTTTAGCACCACGAAAATCTAAAATCTTACGTTTGTGATGATGCCGATGACGCTGGTGAAAACCGCAAGTCGATATCTGGTCTGGTTTCCGAGAACGTTTCTCTCCGCAAGACGTTGTACGTTATAGGTTATAACTTTGTTCCTAAGGGATCCAGGTTCATGAGATTCTGGAATCTTGCAATTCTGGTGGCAAGGAATAAGATCATTTTTCTCCGCAGCTTCTCTCCGCAGCAAATTCACGAGTTATTTAACGTTTTACGTTATAACGTTGCTGTTACTGGACGTAGAGGGATGAAATTTTGGAATCTCACTAAACGGACAATGGCCATTCTTTTAGTGAAAACCGCAAGCCTCTGGGTGGTCTGGTTGCGAAAAAATTTTTCTCCGCGATTATAATCCGCAGAAAAGTCACACCCCTCTGCCAATTTGTACAGGAAAATAATAAATCGTCGGCTGATATGTCCACGCTCGCAAATCACCGCGGGTTCTCGCGCGCCTCCGAGCAACGCGAAATGAAGTTTCCGCGCGAGCTCAAAATTCAGCTGAAGCCATTCCGGCGGAATCCTCCACTCAGGAGGTGCTAGTTGCGGGCGATTAGAACTTCACTTTTCATCGGCTGAGTCAAGCCCAGTTCGAGCGTATAGGACACGGGTCCAATTACAGTTTTCTATATGCTGGGACACTAATGAATTACTCATTCTTCGTTTTTAATGATACATATCACCGCAGTCATTTTCAGCACAATATGGTTAAATTTGTGGATGAGCATCTACCTCAAAATATTGGGGGGGGCAGCTCTATGGTCTGCCCCCCCAACGAGAATATTGGGGGGGCATGGCCCCCCTAGCCCCCCGTTCCTACGCCTATGCTTAAACCACCACCTCAGGAGCAACACCGTCAGACCAAGAAGGGCGTCCGCTGGCATGGAGTTATTATTAGCACCCTCCACATCGGGATGGAATATTTCTGGCCATATCCCTCGTGTCCTATTTATATCGACAGAGGGACTTGCACGCAGGGAGGGTGGCTCCCCGCCTGCTATTACTAGCGCAAGACTATGAGTGCCAACACCCCGCTATAACCTGGGCCTTGGCACATTCCCTATACTTTTCTCCATCGAGGCGCTGTGATGATATCCACTGCCCTTATTGTATTTTCATCCAGCACTCATAGCATTCGCAATTATCTGTTAGATGACGCACAATGACGATGACGCAAACAAGCATATTATTATCAAACATATGGTGGAGAGAACCAAAGAGCGAAGCCGACTGTAAATATCTGGGTGATACGCTCGTAATAAAGACGTGGTGTGTTTTTCTCCTGTACATATTTGTGGCAGTAGTTTAATTATGAGCGCGATGAAAGAAGGGATTTTTTCTTCAGGAGCTTGAGGGTTTGCCGTCGGTTGGAGAGATGGGCCTCCACAGGGTGAGACTATACTTCCACTGCCCTGTAAGGAAGCCCTCTATTCAGCGTTTCCAGGTGCCGGACTCTCCTTTTGATTGGTTGCACTAGGGTCATGTCGGTTGATGCCCGTGGGCTTCGGAATGGTAGATAGTTTCTGTTTATTTCATCTGTTTTCCCAGGCTTCTGAGATGTGCTAACGTTGTTTTATCATCTGGCAGCAATGCAGACTACGCAGTTGAGTGCTCTGCCAATTCTCGGCTGCCCCGGAGAAGCATACCTTAAAAGCTTCATTGAGCAGCGGCGGTTTTTTCGCCTTTCAGGGCTGGGTTTATTTTTTAATGTGGCGGAGGCGATTAGCGAGGCACTGGTGGCGGAACTGATCAGTCCGGCGGCATCGGTGGGATCATCACATGCCAACCCTAACCGCCGCAGGGGCGGGGCATCACATGCCCACCACAACCGCCGCAGGGGCGGGGCATCACATGCCGACTACAGCCGCCGCACGGGCAGGGCATCACATGCCGACCACAGGGGCGGGATATCACATGCCGACCTCAGCCACCACAGGGGCGGGGCATCACACGCTGACCACATCCGACTCAGGGGTGGGGCATCACATGCCGACCACATCCGACTCAGGGGCAGGGCATCACACGCCGACCACATCCGACTCAGGGGCGGGGCATCACACGCTGACCACATCCGACTCAGAGGCGGGGCATTAAATGCCGACCACATCCGACTCAGGGGCGGGGCATCACATGCCGACCACATCCGACTCAGGGGCGGGGCATCACACGCTGACCACATCCGACTCAGAGGCGGGGCATTACATGCCGACCACATCCGACTCAGGGGCGGGGCATCACACGCTGACAACATCCGATTCAGGGGCGGGGACATTACCTGCCGAGTAGAGCAGCGCAGAGCCAGCGATCCAGCCGGTGATAAAGCGCGCTGACGGCTGGTACCGCCGGATGTAGACGCCGCTGGCCAGGATTCCCAGGAACATCACCAGAATGCCTCCAATACCTGCCAACCAGGCCGCCCGGCTTACAGATACATCATCCAGCTCACAGATACACCATACAGCTCATAGATGGCCCAACCCAGCTCACAGACGGCACCACCCAGCTCACAGATACATCATCCAGCTCACAGATACACAATCCAGCTCACAAACGGCCCAACCCAGCTCACAGACGTCACCGCCCAGTTCACAGATACATCATCCAGCTCACAGATACACCATCCAGCTCACAGACGGCCCAACCCAGCTCACAGACGGCACCGCCCAGCTTACGGATACATCATCCAGCTAACAGACGGCACCATCCAGCTCACAGATACACCATTCCAGCTCACGGACGGCCCAACCCAGCTCACAGACGGCATCGCCCAGCTTACGGATACATCATCCAGCTAACAGACGGCACCATCCAGCTCACAGACGGCACCACCCAGCTCACAGATACATCATCCAGCTCACAGACGGTACCACCCAGCTCACAGACGGCACAACTCAGCTCACAGATGGCCCAACCCAGCTCACAGACGGCACCGCCCAGCTCACAGATACATCATCCAGCTCACAGACGGTACCACCCAGCTCACAGATGGCCCAACCCAGCTCACAGACGGCCCAACCCAGCTCACAGACGGCACTGCCCAGCTTACGGATACACCATCCAGCTAACAGACGGCACCACCCAGCTCACAGATACACTACCCAGCTCACAGATACATCATCCAGCTAACAGACGGCACCACCCAGCTCACAGATACATCATCCAGCTCACAGACGGTACCACCCAGCTCACAGATGGCCCAACCCAGCTCACAGACGGCACCGCCCAGCCTACGGATACATCATCCAGCTAACAGACGGCACCATCCAGCTCACAGACGGCACTACCCAGCTCACAGATACATCATCCAGCTAACAGACGGCACCACCCAGCTCACAGATACATCATCCAGCTCACAGACGGCACCACCCAGCTCACAGATACATCATCCAGCTCACAGACGGCACCGCCCAGCTCACAGATACATCATCCAGCTCTCAGACGGCACCGCCCAGCTCCACAGATACATCATCCAGCTTACAGACGGCACCACCAAGCTCACAGATACATCATCCAGCTACAGTGTCCTGAAATTGGGAATTTTGCGTGGAAACCCACACCTACACTTGATCAATTTTGACATCCTAAATCTTGAATTTTGACATCCTAAACAAAATCATCAGAATCATCTGCTTACGGCATCATCAGCTTGTGAAGTGGTGGCCTCAATGACAGCTTTTTAGTGTGCCCTTATTTTCATCTCCTGCTGGATTTTAGCCTTGTGTTAACATGTACTAGCATGGTCTTTTATTGCTTGTTGCTGTTGTCGCAAATACATGTATGGATCTAAATGAATAAAAATGCAGCATTATTAGTTTCCTTGTTTCAGAAGTTGAGGAATGGAAGCAGGGCCAGAACAGCAACTGAAGCCAACATACCATTCGATAAAGATGCTGCAACACTGGCTTTGTGAACCTATTACCTTCAAATGGTATGCAGCATTCTTTAAACAGTCCCATCAGGACTGATCCCATGTCAAAATAGAACACAGGACTCATCTTTGGAGAGAAGGAAGTTTGAATACTGAAGGATTCTAGCACAAACATTTTACAATGAATGCTCAAAAGGACAAAACCCTGTAAGAGAACATTCCTAACAATTGCTTCTTCACAAGAACACTGAGACCTCACAGAATGTGAAAGATAATGCCTGACCCAGAGGTGCAATAAGCTGAATCAACCATATAACAAACATAAAGTTAGCCATCGACCCGTCACGTCTCTTAGCGTAGTAATAAAGTACGACTACTAATAATATACCCCACATTATAAGCCACACTAACCCTCGCCGTTTCTCTCATCTCTCTCCTCTTTCAACAACAAAAGCTCCTACGCCTCACACGCTTGGGATGTACGCTTTCGTCTTAAACATATAGCTGAATTCAAAATAAACGTAATGACTAGCGGCAGCGCTGACTCGCGGTACCATTGGATAATTGAAGTTCAGGGACAAATTGAAAACCCGAAATATTGCTCGTAATTTTGCTAGCCGAAACTGATGGTTAAAACTGTCTGAGGCTAAAACTGGTATGAGAAATTATGACATTCACATTGCTCGAAAACCAAGCAATCGTCACCATGTTGCGTCACCACACCATTCTTGGAGGCTACTACTGACCAAGGCCCAACGCCTTGAAATGTAGTGCTTCTGACGTAATATATAGTTTGATGACGTCAGCTCCTTACGACTGAATTTCGACATCCTTAGAAATCGCGCGGGTCAGGGTGAATTATAACATTTATTTTTGAAGTTTCTGTGCAAAAGGAACTTTTGAGAGTACCCCAAATATGAAATCAGAATCTTTTCTATTCAGAAAAAAATATTGCTTAGCAATATTTTGGGTCATGACATTCGAAATTTTGAGTGGACCAATGCAGGCATTGTCAAATAATTTCCACATCCTTGACTTTAAGGAGAAATACTATAGTTTTACGGTGTTTTTGTGGTTTACCATATATAAAATTAAAAATTCTGCTGTCTTAACACGCGCATTGACGGGGGGGCGGGTACCCGCCCCCTCGGGTTTTTCGGAGATAGTAGAAAAACGGCGGCGCGTAGCGCCGCCGTACTTGGTATACCTTTTCCCTCATCATTTTTACAACTTCTGTGAAAATTTTAAGGTTAGGTCATCTCAGGTCAGGTCACCAGTACAGGTCAAGTGACCCGACCTAAAAAAAAGTTTAAGATAGCATAAGTCGGAGCAGGGTGAACTTATCCGATTGAAACTCATATCACATAATGGCCCCACCGAGTTCTCTAAAATATGTTCCGGTATTTTTGATATCGATGACCTAAGGTCAGGTACGACGCATGACCTCTCCATTGGAAATACATGGGAAAAATGGTTTCTACGGAATAACTCAGTAACGGGTGGTGATAGAGCATTTATTTTAGCTGCATTAGACTCGCCTGGGCTTTGCGGTTCTAATGATATGCATTTTATATAATTTGACCCTGACCTGACCTCAGGTCAGGTCAAATTCTTGATTTGACCCAGCAAGGTCAAATTATATATCATTCGATTCGGCTTGCTAAGAGGATTCATATAGTTTAAGTCGTTTTGCTCTATCTTTACTTGTTCAGATGTAATTCCCGAAAAACTGAATTTTACATGTTATCCCTATGACGGGCATGTTTTGACCTCTCGTGACCTTAAATGTGACCTGACAAAAAATGGTTCAAATGTTTTCGATAGAGAAGTGGATGGGCAGCCCAACGCCGGTTACCGTTTTTCGCTACCTACCGTGGTTCTCGAGATCTTAGGGGGGCGGGTACCCGCCCCCCCGTCAATGCGAAGGTGGCTCAGACCCCCGTCAATGCGCGTGTTAATTTGATAAAACGATCCCAATATTGGACATTTGTTTTACAGTTTTTAAAGCAATAATACCTAGACGGAATCTTCACGGATCATGAAAATTGCACCTCTATGTATTTCTCGGAATATCTCCAAAGGCAGCCAAAATATTTAGATGAATTTCAGGATGCTTTTAGAAAAATAGTGAAAGATTAAGGTAAAATTATTATTTTTTCATTACAAACGCCGAATCTCCGCGTGATTTAAAGGTGGAGAATTTCGACATCCTTTTCACGCTCAGGGGCCCTGCCTGGTCAGTTTACTCGCATTAGAAAAACCGTACTTGGCAACCGGTGTCGACTAGGGCTGATAATCCCGGGACATTTTTGCAATCCCGGGATTCCGGGATTCATCGACCCTCAATCTCAGGATATACCGGGATCCCGGGACTGGGAAATTTGTTTTCAATAAACATGTCGAAAATTAGTGTCTGCTTTAGATAACGTATGTGGCGTATTCTTAACAGAATAGTAAATATTTCCCGTTAAGGATAACTCATAGCATACTATTCTCACCATGCGGAAAGCACATGAGAATTCATATGGACACTAAACAGAATAACATGCTCTGCTTCCCAAACAAATAAAGACATATGAATGATATTGACAATATATATTTCCTGGTTATATTTCTAGTCATATTACAGTAGAGGTATTTACCTATTGTGACCCGGCCTATTGCGTCCCGGTCTCACAAGTCACCTGCCACGATAGTACCACTTAAGGAAGCAAAGGGCATCAACGGCCTCGTCGCCGAGACTCGACCGCACTTTTGTGACGATATTCCCGATAGTTGGAAAAACATGTTCCGACTCAACACTCGTAGGAACTATGCCCTTGAGCCAGCTGTAGGCCAGCGCTACCATACCCGTCCTTCCTGAGACAGGCAAGTTTTCCAACTCTTTCCTAATAGCCCTGGTTATAAGCGAAGGATTGGAGAGACTTAGCCTGGATGCGCTTGAACTGTGATCTGGCTCTGGAACCCTTATCTTATCTAGAGCTTGTTGAAGCATCGACTGAAGCGACTGCGCTGGTTCAGGATCATCAGCGTCCATCACTTCTGTATCTACACCTACTTCGGTAGCATGCATCTGTTCTCCCATTCTTCCCACCATATCTACAACAAGTCCTGTAATTCCTTACGAGATGCACTAGGGAAAATATATTTCCAATCTCTATCCGCGACATTTTGTTATGGAGTGATTGCAGAACTTTTGCCGCACGTGACCGTCTCTGTCTGATGCGCTGTTTCAACGCATCAGACAGTTTGTATGCAGTCACACTGTCCTCCTTCTCAAGCGCATCTAAAATAAATGTTCAAGCAGCTCCAGCCTCCAGAAGTCCACTTTCCCCGCCTACAAAGCGCTTCTGCTCCGAGTTTCAGGATCCTAAGGCAACGAATGAGCCTAGGTATGGTGGCGTATTCGTAAACATCGATCATTTTAATACGTTTGTCTCCTATCTCAATAATTGCCTTATGGACAGCTGCTTTCAGAGTATCAAACCGATCCAGCATGTCACACAAAACTATTCTATCGGGTTTTACAGTCTAGCACCAGCATCAGTTCTTGTCCACGTTCTTCTCCAACGCATTTCTGAAGGACTTCGTTTCGTATGGGGGATTTTAGAACCAGCGGACGATGTTTCTAATCATGTTTACGATGGGATTGATCGAACTGTGCAGTTCACGGTGACAGGTAGCACTATCTGTGTTTTCGTCCGTGCTGTTGCTGTCATCCTTGTCATCACAGTCGGATTCCTCTGACGAGTTAACCTGCAAGGCGGCAAGATTCACATTAACGCTACGACGACAGAACAATTTGCATAGGCATGCCATGTAGGTAGAACGGCAATACAACTCAATTGACCAGTTCAAATTTGACTCACTGGATTTCACCGATGATGATAAAATACGCGAAAAAATACAAAGGATGTGCGTGACATCGATCAGAGAAGGAATTTAAAGACACCGAATGTCAAAAGACCACAAACATTCATATCAGATCGCATAGCAAAACTCAAACACTTGCAAATATATCATTTGCCGTCATTGCCGTAGTAAGCTATTTTTGCGCTATCTCAGAATAAAAGCTTTCAGGTACATTCAATTGATCTCAACTGGTAAGTTTCACCACCACCGCCGTCGTCTGCTGGTTCAGAGGTCTGCCTGTCATCACCCGAGTACAGAGCGTCGATGACGGCCAGGTGCACGCCGTGAGCGAGGCAGAGTTGGTGTTCGCAAGGCAGTGATTTCCAGAATTTCACCATCACGGAAGCTCCGTCGGTTGTGACACAGGTGACGTGCTTACTGAACTGAAGACCAAATTCTGCCAACTTGCCCTGCAGAAGATCCAGGCACTTCACGGCTGGCATTGAGCCAGCCGTGAAGCGCCTACAAAGCGCTTCTGCTCCGAGTTTCAGGATCCTAAGGCAACGAATGAGCCTAGGTATGGTGGAGCATTCGTAATCATCGATCATTTTAATACAGAATACAGAATACAGAAACAACGCGTGACACCGAGACCCCATATGTTGCCTTCGCAGTGGTCAGTCACGCTCATGGAGCGACGGTTTTTCAAGGACGTATATTTACCGATTGTAAGCGAGAACCTTTTGCCCTTTGACACTTGATCGGCTAACTTCGCCTTCACCTCGCACCGGCGAATGCGTTATGATGGATTGGTAGGTTTTTGTAACATTTAGCAGCCATTAGTCCGCGCAGGTCCGGTGAAGTGCAAAACACTGTGAAAGGCAGCCCATATCTCGCGCACATTCTCGCTAGGATGAAATCCAGGTCTTCCTTAGTTTGAGAAACGTAGAAGGAATCCAGGGTCCTAATTCCTGTTGTAGGTTCCGATGTTTTGGAGCTACTTTCACCGGACAAGTTCTGCTGGGTCTCCCTGGATTGGGATGGTCCAGCAACGCTTTCACCACCATGCTTACTCTTGAGGTGGATGTGAAGTCCTTTTGTTGATCCTTCAGCTATTTTCAATACCTTTTTATAAAGGCGACATTTTGCTGTGCTCCCATCCTGACTTCTAAGAAAATTTTCGCACACCGCACTGCCCTTAAATTCCACAAAATCGGTCATTGCAAGCACTTCCAAAAATGCACACAATGGGTAAACTCCTGCCCTGGCTGCCTTCTGAGTCACACTGACAGCAGGCGCTGAGAGTGACTGAGTCAGAGGACATGCTCCCTCACAGATACGACGAGTAATTTGACCCCTCCTATTCGATGGTCGAGATATTAGGCAGCCATCCGAGTAATATGACCTGAAACTGAATGCTTGAGGGGACGACGCCGCGGGGGAGAGAGAGAGAGAGAGAGAGAGAGAGAGAGAGAGAGAGAGAGAGAGAGACGAGCTCGAACAGAGAAACTGACACGGTGCGAACTGTGAGGCAATGCCAGGTATAATCTACGTACATGCATAAGGGAGAGCCTGGCTTTTGCTTGTGTTTGAACATTTCAGGTAGGTAAAATATTAACAGGCGCCCCGCTGGGGGGGCGAAATTCGCCCCCTCCTGGTTTTCCCCAGATAGCTCAAAAACGAAGAGACGCAGAACAACGAAACTTACAGTATCTTATGCTTGATCAATTTTCCACATCTGATCAAATTTTTGAGTTAAGGTCATGTCAGGTCACGGAGCTATTCAGGGTCAAGTGACCCGACCTCAAAACCTAAAATTACGAGTTTGAAGCAGCGCCCAGGGAACATTAGCAAATCAATCAGTTTGAAACTTCCACAATACGATAAGCTCTGTAAGGTCTACAAATCTGATATCTCGGAATTTTGATATTTTGACCTAAGGTGAGGTCAACTTTTTGGTCACCCCATTATAAATGTCTATGGTGAAAAATAGAATGGACTCGTTTTCAGTAAATACTGGATAGATAAAGCTCAAAATCATCAAACTGTCTATTCTTACTACGATCTTGACCATAAGGTTGATTTTTTTAGCATCTGACCTCTCAAAGGTCATATCAGGTCAGGGAAGCAGGGAGTGATTGTTTTGCCAATAACTTCTCACTGAATTGAGATAAAGCTCCCGTTTTGCTTGCATTATTGTCACGGGGAGTCGATTGATATGCAACATGATCATACCAGGTTACTCTGTGACCCTGACCTAGGTCGAGGTCTGTCATTTTGATTATTTGACCTAGCAAGGTCATATTATACATCATTCGATTTGCCGCAATAAGAGGAATCTAATGATGCATAAATATTTGTTCTAGCTCCCCTGAGGGCAGATCTAGAAAGGGAAACGTACACTGCTCTGTTGTAAGCCTATGGAGCCTTCTTTGACCCTTGCTGACCTCAATATTGACCTGACATAAAAATTATTCTCATAAAATCTCTTCGCCTTGTCAAGAGCTTTCGAACACCGCCCGTAATTTTCCTTTAGCTTTCGTGGGGAACGAGATATGGAGAGGGAGGTCGAAAAACGCCCCCCGCAGGGCGCGTCATGCAAGGGACCCCAGCGGGGCGCGTGTTAAGCATAAAACAACGCTGTAGCATGTTGTTGGATTCCATAATGAATTTTTAATACTATCAGCGACGCTTTCCACGCCATTTTTAGTGTTGGAAAATATCGCGATCCCGGGATTCGGAAATATATAATCCCGGGATTCGGGATTGATACAATCCCGGGATCCCGATCCCGGGATTATCAGCCCTAGTGTCGACAGGCTTGCCTCAATTTGACGCGAGATGTCTTTCTTAGCATTGTGAAAATGAATTTTCCGCAGTTGAGATTAGTGTTTGCCAAACCGTGGTGTTTTTGTTCGTTTCTGGATTTTGCATCACTTATCGAAGCTCATAAGTACGTTTGAGAGTTGGTAAGTTTTAAGTAGCCAGTGTTGGTATGTCTTATGGCTTAAGCAGGGTAATTCTGAACCTCAACCTGTTGTTCATTCTTTATTTGAGGGTATATATGAGGGTATTATAATTCAAGTTTGAGAAATTCAGGCACCTGGGTAAAAGTAAGTTGATATTTTCATGGGGGCCATTTGACTAGGTATTTCTATTGTGTGATTGAATGCTGCAATTTCTCCATCAATGCAAGTGTCGGTGACCGTCTGTTTCGGGTGCGAGTGGACTGTATTTGCGTTCTAGGACGGCACACACGACACTTGGAAGACCAGTCTGACCAACAGCGCGGCGGGGAAAATAACTCGGTCTCCTTCCGAACTATAACTCGGGTTCACGAAGGGCTCACGCCATACACGCAGGCACAGCGCGAGCAAGGATGGTGAAAAACCCAGTGCGCATAAACGTAGTAGCACTAGGGTCGGGATAAAAGGATACCCAGTGCCCAAATGCAGCAGCACTGGGAGAAGCCCGAGAGGGTTACCAGCGCCACAAATGCAGCAGCACTGGGGTAGGAATGATAGGATGCCCAGTGCGCAAATGCAGCAGCACTGGGAGAAAAGTGACAGGGGCTACCAGCGCCACAAATGCAGCGGCACAGGCGGAGGAATGATAGGATGCCCAGTGCGCAAATGCAGCTGCACTGGGAGAAAAGTGAGAGGGTTACCAGCGCCACAAATGCAGCATCACTGGGGGATAGATGATAGGATGCCCAGTGTGCAAATGCAGCTGCTCTGGGAGAAGAGTGACAGGGTTACCAGCGCCACAAATGCAGCAGCACTGGGGGATGGATGATAGGATGCCCAGTGCGCAAATGCAGCAGCACTGGGAGAAAAGTGACAGGGTTACCAGCACCACAAATGCAGCAGCACTGGGGGATGGATGATAGGATGCCCAGTGCGCAAAAGCAGCAGCACTGGGAGAAAAGAGACAGGGTTACCAGCGCCACAAATGCAGCAGCACTGGGGGAGGGATGATAGGATGCCCACTGCACAAATGCAGCAGCACTGGGAGAAGAGTGTCAGGGTTACCAGCGCCACAAATGCAGCAGCACTGGGGAATGGATGATAAGATGCCCAGTGCGCAAATGCAGCTGCACTGGGAGAAAAGTGAGAGTTACCAGCGCCACAAATGCAGCAGCACTGGGGGAGGGATGATAGGGATGACTAGGGGAGGGATGATGTACGGCGCTGTGATGTTTAGAGAGGGAACTGTCCATACTTCCGGTACCAGGATTGTCTTGGCTCGGTTGCCTCCCTCCTCTGGAGTCAGCTGGAGTGACAGCCTGGTGGAGCGCTTCGTAAGCGCACTGCCCTCCACAGTCTGCAGACATAGCTGCCTCTCTTCACCAATGAGCCCGAGATCATGAACTACGTGTTGGCAACACAACGATGTCTGTGCCCCCGGATCCAGGAGGGCAAAGGTCTTCCTCGCTCCGTTGGGGCCATGGATGTTGACTGGCACTATCTGAAGCAGGGTCACTCCTTGGTGGTAATGACTAGGGCAAGCAGTGGTGGCACATACTTTTTCTACGCTGCTCGCGCTCTGTCCCTGCGGCGGGTGGTCCGCTGCTCCGCTGCCGACCACCGCCGGGCTCCTCATCGGATTCACCCGCTGACTCCCGTGGAGGAGTGGATGATGATGATATCTGCAGTCTTGCTGCGGGCACTGCCGGCGACTCCTACACTTCCTGCTGTAGTGTCCTCTTGCAAGGCACGAGAGGCACAGCCCGTTATCCATGGCGAAGCGAGTGCGCTCGTCGGGGGTCTTCTGCGTGAAGACTTGGCAGTCCTTAATCTGGTGGCACCCTTCGCAGCAGCTACATATCGCTCCACCTGATCGTTCCTGGGGTGCGGTGGTCAGCGCAGCGCGCCTGACAGGGGACTCATTTTGCCGTTGACGCCTGGCACCCCCATCCGAATCCCTCGTGCTGGTCGGGCAGTTGAGAGGAATCCTTACTTGCGTCTTCAGCCAGGCATCCAGGTGCAGCAGTGACGGTCTCTCCGGCTCGATGGATAGCACGTGCTTGCCCCACTCCCGACGGAGCTCCCTCGGCAGTTTACTGACAGCCCGGCGCAAGTTCTCGGTGCTATGCAGGTCGCCACCGACGTCGAGACTCTTCAGGACGGTGACGGCGTTATGGACTGCCGACTAGAACCTTTCCAGTGTCGAGAGGTTGTCTTCGGCAGGTGCGGGGGCAGAGAAGATGTTCTCAAGGTTGGCGCGAATGATGGCCTCTTCACGGCCAAAACGGTCTTCCAGCGTTTGCAGGGCTTCCCGGTACAGCCGTCCGTCATATAGCATGCCCGAGATAGCCTGCTGCACCACTCCTGACACTGCCGCTTGAAGATGTGCCACCTTTCCAGTGTCGCTCAGAGATGGCTGATCGTGAACGAGGGCTTTGAACAGACCCAGCCACCGTGGCCATTCCGAAGCTTTGCCTGAGAAATTGTGGAGGTTGAGGCGAAGAATGCTCTTGGCGAACACTGATGGGCCGGGTGCTCTGTCCGCATTCTCGGGGCCCCATTGCTCCTGGATCCATGAGGTGCTCCGCCTTTGTGCACTTTCCACAGCTGGTCGGGGTTTGTGAGCTACTTCAGGCCGGGTGGATGAAACGTACCAGGTTGGAGCGCCCTCCTGTCGGGCTTCTGTTGGTCTGGATGCAAATTCCCTGGCGTTCTCCCGACCGAAATCTTCCATCTGAAAGTCATTTTCTTTTTCATATGCGAGCTCCTCCTCGAAGGCTTGTTGCTCTAGATGGGCTCTCCGGCGAAGGAGCTGTTCTTCATCTTGCGCTTTCTGCAGCTCGGCTTCCGCACGTTTCCTAGCGAGCTCATCTTCTTGCTGCCGCCGTCGACTTTCTTGCGGCCGCAATGCTTCTTCTCTCAGGAGCTGACACTTCATCTGTTCGACTCTCAGCGTTTGCAGCTCGGCATCATTATTTGCTGCGCGCGCTGATGCCCGTGAGGCACCAGAAGCGATGCTCAGACGGCTAACCGAGAAATATGAACCTGTTTGGGACAGCGGTGAATGGGATCTAGAAGCTTCCTGCTGCACGGAGCCCGATGGACGCACTCCGGCACTCCCAGAGCGTTCTTGTCTTTGCGAGCTGCGGAGGTTATAGGGCATCGTGCTTGAGGTCTCCCCGCTTTCCCCAGCCTCCGCTGCTCTGCCATTTCCCGCCGTCGGTCTAGGGCTGGTCTCGTGTCTGGTAGACATGTTTGCTGATCGTGATCCTGCCGGAGGACCAGAAATGTCGGTGACCGTCTGTTTCGGGTGCGAGTGGGCTGTATTTGCGTTCTAGGACGGCACACACGACACTTTGAAGACCAGTCTGACCAACAGCGCGGCGGGAAAAATGACTCGGCCTCTTTCCGAACTATAACTCGGGTTCACGAAGAGCTCACGCCATACACGCAGGCACAGCGCGAGCAAGGATGGTGAAAAACCCAGTGCGCATAAACGTAGTAGCACTAGAGCCGGGATAAAAGGATACCCAGTGCCCAAATGCAGCAGCACTGGGAGAAAAGTGACAGGGTTACCAGCGCCACAAATGCAGCAGCACTGGGGGAGGAATGATAGGATGCCCAGTGCGCAAATGCAGCAGCACTGGGAGAAGAGTGACAGGGTTACCAACGCCACAAATTCAGCAGCACTGGGGGAGGGATGATAGGAGGCCCAGTGCGCAAATGCAGCAGCACTGGGAGAAGCGTGACTGGGTTACCAGCGTCACAAATGCAGCAGCACTGGGGGATTGATTGATTGATTATTGGGGCTTAAGGGCGCACCAACCTTAGTGGTTATATAGCGCCCAGCACTGGGGAGGAATGATAGGATGCCCAGTGCGCAAATGCAGCAGCACTGGGAGAAGCGTAACTGGGCTACCAGCGCCACAAATGCAGCAGCACTGAGGGAGGGATGATAGGATACCCAGTGCGCAAATGCAGCAGCACTGGGAGAAAAGTGACAGGGTTACCAGCGCCACAAATGCAGCAGCACTGGGGAAGGGATAATAGGAAGCCCACAGATGAATGGTTTGAGCGGAAAGGACTCAGGCGATTGGATTTGCTGCTAGCCTAGCAGCCACGGACATACCCCAGGTGAGGCTAGTACCAGCAACTTTGGCTCCAAAGCCGCTGATACAGCTCAGCTGAGATTGTTGAGAAGGTACCGCTCACGCGGTGACTAACCACGGCCGAAGAGGTGAGCTCACTTCCCCAACCGCGCCGCGGCACCAAAGACACAACTAAATTCTAACCGCCCGCTGCTTAATCCCTGAGCGAGGGGGGGGCGAGAGCACTGGTTTCGCCAAACCTGACCACCGGCTGAGGTGCTGAGGTGTCGAGAATTGGCGCGTACAGGTGTGCAGAGGCTGATGGATGTCTAACTGGTATCCCTCGGTGGCGCTGGCTCCGTTCTTTTTGGAGGTTTCCGCGCTCCTTCTGTCACTACACTGTATAGTCACTTTTACGGTGTTCTGAATGTATTGCCTCTGAGCGCACGAGCTGCGTCTGCCCGCTGGTCGTCTCTAAAAAATGCGTACCCACGCCGAGTGGTCGAGAGAGAGAACCAGCGGGCACCACAGCTCAGAGCAGACTGATGCTGCCGGGGGCATGCCTCACAGAGGACCTCTCTTTGCCCTCCGGCGACATCTCCCAAAACGGAATAGCCTTCCGGCGCGTCGCCGGCCGGTCGGACACACATATATCACACTGACACACGCACAAATGGTTTCAGCGCTGGCGGGCCACAGACCAGCTATCCCAACAAAGCACAGCATTCCAAAGTCTATTTCCAATTTCGAAGGGTCGGATGCCCCCACCCAGGCCGCAAATACAGGTGCTCGCTCCGCTGCCGCCGCCGTCACATCCGTCACCCAGCTCTGACGGCACTCTGTCTGCCGCCCATTGTTGCTGGAGTTCCGGCCAGGTCCTAGCCACATTCCTCACGGCCCCATGACTTTACTGCGGTAGCCACGGGGAGCCGGGGCAAACATGTGGCAGAGCGATGCCGTTACCTGGCCGGGCAAACACAGCGGGGGACAAAGGGGGACGGGGGCACACACTGGCGACGCCTCACTACAGCACAGTCATAAGGGCGGAGTCCTCACGGGCCATTTCTAATTCGGCCTACACGCCGCAGCAGGGGCGACGGCTTTCAACCGGTGCCGCCATCAGCGTGGGTGGCCCGGTTGTCATGGTGACAGCGGCTCTGACTGCTCAGAGCCTGAGAAACCCGGTACAGTGCGCGCCCCCTCCTCCGTCACGATGGGAGCAATTACCCGCGGCCACTGGAAGGGTGACTGGCCGGACACGGCGGCGGGGACGAGCTGATTGGGGCCAGAACGATTGCATGCATGAGATTTGTCGGTGACAGCAAGTGAAAACAGAGGGAGTGAATCCCGCTGGTGTAGGTATAATTTCAAAAATAAGTTTGTTTGAAAATATTTTGTTGAAATGGACAAGTTTTGGAATTTTCCCTGCCTTTTAGACATTTCAGCTTGTTAAAGCAAGACCTACCTCACCCGAGGTATTGTTTTGGTAGGTAGGTATTCCAGACTTTGCTTTACTTACATCTTAATGCTGTAGCTTTGCGGCTTATTAATGCATTCACTTGTATTAATGTATTCTGATGCTTTTATTTTGGGAAAATGCTGAGTTCTGCAGGAGTTGGATTTGTGGGTTTTTGAAGTTGGTTTAAATTCTGTTAATACAGTTAGTTTTAATATCAATATTGGTCTTCCTTATTTGTTTTTGTATTTCACGTGCATATGATGTTTTAGTACATGTATTTTTAGTGCATGTACTTGTTTTCCGAGATGTTCTGATCCTACATTTGCTTTTTTCCCCTATTTTGTCAATTAATTTTGACCTCTTTTTCCCCGAATTTTGACATCCCACACTCTGCAGAAAAGTAATTTCAGGACACTGTCCGGCTAACAGACGGCACCACCCAGCTCACAGACGACACCATCCAGCTCACAGATACATCATCCAGCTCACAGACGGCACCACCCAGCTCACAGGTACATCATCCAGCTAACAGACGGCACCATCCAGCTCACAGATACATCATCCAGCTCACAGACGGCACCATCCAGCTCACAGATACACCATCCAGCTCACAGACGTCACCACACAGCTCACAGATACACCATCCAGCTCACAGACGGCCCAACCCAGCTCACAGACGGCACCGCCCAGCTCACAGATACATCATCCAGCTAACAGACGGCACCATCCAGCTCACAGACGGCACCACCCAGCTCACAGATACACCATCCAGCTCACAGACGGCACCACACAGCTTCCAGACGACACCATCCAGCTCACAGATACACCATCCAGCTCACAGACGCCAACCCAGCTCACAGACGTCACCGCCCAGCTCACAGATACATCATCCAGCTCACAGACGGCCCAACCCAGCTCACAGACGGCACCATCCAGCTCACAGACGGCACCACATCGCTCACACACCCAGCTCCAAGACGGAACCACCCAGCTTACACGCCTAGCACGCAGGCCACACAAGCCAAGTCCCAGACGGGACTATCCAGCTCCAAGACGGCCCCACTCAGCTCACAGACAGCACAACCCAATCACCACGCCTTTTGCAGCGTAAGAACGACGGCTGCAGCCCTACCAAACGGCGCCAGGACCTTGCTGACCTGCAGTGACGTTGGCGGCGTTAGCTGTCATACGGAACTGTGTCTCCAGGTACTTGGGCAAGAAGGTGTAGAGGCCAGCGATGGGCAGCGCGTGCAGCACGTTGGAGGCGGTGCGGCACATGAGCACGTCGTTCTGCAGTAGGTTGTTGACGGCTTTCGGGAACGCTGCCGCCGGCGAATCAGCGTTACCGGAGCACACAGGCAGTGGTCACAACAGACATACAGAGACTGCAGCCGAGCTAGACAGACAGTAACCAGCGCCAACAACGGATCCTTCCAGCTCCTACAGTGACGAGCAGCGCTCTTTCGCTGGCACGTTCCTGACAAAAGACATATGTACGAATGCCCTCTGGGCGAGATGTCTTGCTGGCGATCGTCAGGCTCAGTGCCCAGGTCAGTCAGTCACACTTACAGGAAGTCGTGAGGTGACACTAATATAGTTGTAGTGCTCCCACGCAGCTGCATGCCACCAGGAAATTTCAGAACATCGGTGGGACTGACGGAACTGAGCCCAGGTCTGCCTGCGGCGCAGACATATGCGCCGGCAGATTTTAAGGGTTCAGATATGACGGCTGTCTCCAATAGTTATGCAGATACGTTGGGATGAATGATTCAGTTTTTCGGAATTGCCTTGCTCCACTGGTGTGAAGTGAAATGAAGCGCTAATTATACTTTTCCTCAAATCTGTAAGACATACTGACTTTTGAGGATATCATGGAAAACGGTCGGGATATCAACAACTATTTGGGCTGGTTCGGGCCAGAAGGGGGGACCACTCACCACTCACCCCTGACCACTCACCCACACCAGACGACTCACCCCTGAGGCTGGGACGAATGCGGGCCGCAGCCAAAGCTGGGGCCGGGGCGGGGGCCGGACTTCCCGCCGCCGGTTTCCGCCGTGGTAGCCGCCGCGGAAAGCCAAACATGATGATTGCGTTCAGCGCCAACATACCTGAGATAATGAACATACCTGTGGACAGAGGGGCAGAGTTAGGTACTGCAGACGAAGGGACGCATCAGAACTATACTTGTGGTCGTTGGCAGATCTACACTGCTGGTTTGGCGGGAAGCAGCGAGGCCAAACATAGTGCAAAGCGGTTTTTTTAAGAAAATCGGACAAAATCAGTGAGTCTGGGAGGGGAAAAATACCTGTGCCCCCCGTAAATCCCTGAGTTTCTGCAGGCCAGGTGCGCTGTCAGAAACAGGACAAACAGCAAAACGCTTGTATACGTACCATTTGGTCAGCATCATATTGAGCTCACTGCTCAAAGTAATTAATATGCATATATATATAGTCCCCTAACGCGATCCAACATATATTCCTGCCATTATGCATTCAGTCAATGCGATCAGCAGAAGACTAAGACAAATGGGTACATACCCGGAAGTTCATGTAATAGAATTGGTAATAATAGTGACAGGACAAGGCCATTTCACTAGATGGGACCGCAGGCAGCACACAATCAAAACTGAATGAAACTTTGCAAACTTAAGCCATAAATGTCAAGACCTCACGGTGGGAACAGGTTGGTGAGTGACCAAGCGATTATTTCGCTTTTGAAAGAGTAAAGCTTCTGGTGATAGATAAGTCATACTTGAGCGTTTCCATCTGTAAATTTTTGCCAAGTGCCCAAGTAAATATATCCTACTCACTCAACCACACCGAAACTTTGCACTGTTCTGAGCTGCCCAGCAGTGTCCTCTCCCATGCCGCGGGGACTGCCAGGGGGAATTTGGTCACCTGAAGTTGGTAAAAAAGTTGGTCATCCGCGGTCGTTGCAGCTTCTGTCTTTTTAGTTTATAATTTTGTAGTGTATAGTATAGTTTGATAGTATATTCGCCAGTGAGACTAACTTGATTGATATCTTCTGGACACCACTATATATGCCTTTTCTTACAAATACCAACTTATAAAATATTATCCCTATACCATATCCACCTGCGCAATTTGAAAAAAGAGAACCTACCTGCCATTCTGACCGAGTGCAGGTATTGGCCTTTAATTGGCCAACATCTATCGGAAAACCGCGTACAAAGGCTATTTGATGGCCTGCCAAGTTTCTTACAAGCAATGTCATCATCTACCAGGCAGCACAAACAAGGTAGTCCCGCACTTAGCTGCGTTTTCTGTTTGGAATTAGTACATTTGCGTCACACTCTAGAGCTAGTACCGCCGAGCCTAACCCAATCATACAGGAAATTTAAAGTTCTTACGAAAGTAAACACAACTATTCCTATAAGCTGAGGCACCAAGCAATATTCATTTTCCAGAAAGGAAGGTGTCAATGCTGCCCTCTCGCCATTGTTGGAGGACGTTGCTTTATCAAATGACTTGAGCTGTAAGTAGGATAATCCTGTTGCTCCTACATACTGAATAAATACAAATACAAATACGTTGGCGGCAGGCACACTGACCGAGCCACCAAGCGCCGATCCAGCGCGGGTCCCGCGGCGTGATGTTGGGCGTCTCGGTGGGGTATACGTAGATGGAGGTGCAGAGAGAGCCCAGCAGAAACCCAAACACCGGACCGAATATCCGCAGTCCGATGATGAATGCTGGCGGAAACACACCACAGCTGTGTTAGAAACTGGTGGAAATACAAACATATCAATGTGCACACACAGTATCTCTCAATATCCCCCTCAAAGGACCAAACAGTCAGATTGTCCAGGACTACGAAAAAGCTCCTCCCAACGGTTTTTTTGTATCCCATACGCAAATCAGCATATCATCTTTGTATGTTCTTTAGTAGCTTTTCGGAATGACTCCGGGTTGCCAGTCTCCATGGTATTACGACTAGGGAACAGGGTGTACTGTCAGCGTTGAACTGTGGATGAGAATGATCTGAGCACGCTGGGTGCCAGTCGACTCACTATTAGTCGACCCACTTCCAGAGCCAACTCAATTGCTAAACCAATTGAGTTGAGTCAGAATCGAAGTCAGTCTCCATGCCGTGACCGACAGTTGAGGCGACCCATCAGCTTAATATTTTAGAATTTGTGCACGAAAGGATGACTGTAATAAGTAATGTATGATTTCCATATCAACACTAGGCCCAATGAGTAAGGAACGACAACTAATATATTAAGAGGAGAGACCAACAGTGCCACTGGTTGAGGGTGGAGCAGTTCTCATAAGATTATTTTTTCTCAAATGTGGTGTGTAGGTTTTTTATCTGCTCGTACTGTGGCTGATACAGGAGTAAGTTCAGAGTTTTTGGAGAGGCAATATAGCCTGAACTTTGAGAGAAGCCTTAGGTCTAATGAATTTAAAGGAATTCTCCATTTTCATGATGGGTTTTGAACTGAGATATCAGTTTTGTAGAGCGTGTTTATTTATTCATTCAACAGCATCGACAACAGATAAAATTCATTTACAGGCGAAGTCTAAACATTAAAAGCCTCTTTATACAGAATGGTAAAATCTGTTTTACCTTTTTGATTAAAACCTATTTACAATGGAACACCCAAAATAGTATACATCCTAACAAGTAATACGTAAAGCTAAAAATTAAAAACTAAAAATAAAAAACTACAGACCTCAAAAAGAGTTCGAGACTATTGCAATACTTTGTTTCGCCCAAAGGCACCTGTATTAAATTTCCGCACAATCCAAAGTTCGGAAACAAATACTAATCCCTTAATTCATACCATAAATGAATACCCCTCCATATGGTTTCTATTTTCCTGCACTAGTTTTTTATTTAGCAGCCGCACCACAAATTGGTAAACTCAAAAGGGAGTTGCAGAGATAAAGAAAACGTTTTGCTTAAAGAAAGGATCGGGATTTATTTCTATGCCGTCCTTACCTTTGTTTTGAATGACAAATGATTGCATTTGGGATATTCATGTATAAGCTCCGAGCTTATTGTTCAGGGCCTTAAACGGAAGGAGGCACCTTCATAACGTGATTTTAACTGAGATAGCCAAGTTGTAAAGCAAGTCGGAAAACCCAGTACTCAATATATAATTTGTTTTGGAACTCGAGATTTCCGTTGAGAAAAGCTAAAACCTACCTGCAATGTATCCCTCTTGTACCCCTAGCAGCAGGCCACAGTTGTCATGGCTGTTGGTGTGACGAAATATGCTGACGTCGCGATGAGCATCAGCCAATTGAAGCCCTTGAAGCGTTTCAAGTATGGTAGTGGTTGCCAGATCATGACATCATCCACAGGCTGATATTTATTTCTTTTCCTAGAGGAGTATTTTAAAAATCAAAATTTTGAGCTTATTGTACATTTTTTCCGAGAAATCATGAGTGGTTTCATTATTTTCGGCTAAAAGTACGCCTAGTTACACTAAATTCCAGGATTCGAGCAAGGTGCCACATTCCCTTTAACTGCACTGCGTGTCTGGTGGATCACCGCGTCGTCGTGTCGCCCCCGCCCGCCCCCGTCGCCGTCCGTCGGGGGCGCGCGAACCCGAGCCCGACAATGCGATGGCGCCTTGCTTCTCTGGACGCCATACTGGCCCGCGTCGGCGGAACCCGTAAATTCGCGACACCAGTGTGTGGCAAAGATTTTTGTAAGCCTTTAATTAATTCATTATTTTAGAAACAATTATTCGACAGAATTGTCTCATCTGAATTCATTACCCACCAACATGCTCTCGTCAGGCTGTGTGCTCAGTCCTGTTCCCATACACGAGCGTGTGAACGCCGGCGTACCATTCTGTGAACGCCCGGGTTATCTAAGATAGCTTTTAGTGGTATCAAGCGGCTCCCTCTGATGTCTAATGGACACCTGCGCTGTACTGTACGGCATTGCCTTTGATGTCTCAAGAGTCCATCTGAGTTCCCAGCGACAGTGATAGGCGGCCCCTTTGTCGTATGCCGCATGCATTAGTAGCGTTCGTCGGCTGTGACTGAACCTCCGTGTGAAGCCAGGCTTGTTTCATTAATGTTACCTAGATGTATCCTTAGTGTAAGTGCTGCCGCCTTTGATATTAGCCTCCGCCGACGTATATAAACTCCCCGTGTTTTGTTAATAGCAGGTCAGTATCAAGCCAGTGCCAGTGTAAGCACGAGCCTCAGTGCAACGCTCAATAGACGGTGTTGTGACAGCGAGTAGATAAATGTAACAGTGTGAAGAATTGTCTTGGTAGAGTGTTTTGTCTAAAAGCTAAGTCATAAAATATATATACTAAAATCAGAAGAAGCTGCCTGTCTATCGCAAACACAACAAACTAGAGGTCCACTATTACGCAACACACTCACAGCCAGGCCCAAGAACAAGTCTTGGCTATATATAGCCCGTGACCTTCAGATGAATTACATCGGATCAAGTTACACTCCGAATTTTGCAAGTTTGGATCTTCGTGACCAACTCCAAGTTTCTCTAACCCACAAGACTTAGAAGTATTGTTTGACTTAGCAAGCTTCCATCGACCATTCACACCTCTATCAAAACGTCACTTTGAGTCCAGAACATCAGAGACTCAATTTGTCACCAGAGACCCAACTACCGTCTAATTCGTAAGATTCGCCTCTACAAACACCATTGGCAAAAAATCGTGTCTAAGTAAAAAAGCGGCTGTAAAAGCCATAAATCTTTTTTCTCAGTAGCCGTCCATACGACTCCGCCGCCGCTGTTACGCAACCAACCCGCGCTGCAGCCGGCCACCGACGAGACGTGACGTCGCACAGCGCTGCCCGCTCCTACGTCACCGGTTGCATCACTCAGCCGTAGCTGCGACGCCTGCCCAACACTGGTGATTCATCGCACCTCAGCCGCTACACTAGTCGCTGTCCGCCTAGCACGCTCCGCTGCCAGAGGCGTACACAGGAAAAGAAGTGCGTCAACATCCAGCTTTAGTATATACAACTCATATATTTTTGGAATCCGCATGGTCTCAGGAATACTTCTATCTGGTTTTTAGAGCTCTACGCGGGTTCTGAAAATCTTCATCCAGCTTTAGTCTACCACAACTCATCTAGAACTTCAAGTTTTCTTCAAGTTTCATCAACATCTCTACTAGTACGCACATTCTTCGAGTTATTAGCCGACTTCTCCACTTCAAAAGTAGTCTACCACCACTTCAGAAAACAGTTTTTCAACTCTTCCAGCAGTTTTTCAACACTGCCAATAATTTTTCAACGCCACTAGAAATTTTTCGACACCTCTCTTCACCGCCATCTGTGCTTCATACAGCAGCCATCACTTCACCATCTGGGCTTCATACAACGGTCATCGCTTCAAAACTCACAAGTAAGGTGATTCCTTAACCTTTCCTTAAAAAAACTGTTGAATTTTCACTGGCTTATTGCATTTGTTTGAAAATATGTCTACCTGCAGTTGAACATACTTTGATCGATACTGTTCTGGTCTTCTTAGGGAGACACCAGATTCCGTATGTGCGGTGTATTGCAGTGGAGGTAACGGCCGGCCGGAGACACACACACACACTGACTGCCTGACCCGTGAGGCGGGTCAGGACACGAGCTGGAGCGTGACGTCACGCGCCAGCCGGCCCCTGATAGGGTGGCACCGGACAACCGATGCAGCCGACCTAGTGGTGTCAAACGAATCCCACACAGATACTATGCGAGACATATCGATGGAGATCCGAGTTCAAGGTCTTACGCAACATGTAAGATTATTTTCTGGAGAAAGCTCCAACATATTTCATGAATGGGCCAGGGATATGGATTCAATCGCCTGTACCGCCGATGACAAGCGGATGATAATTTTGGCAACCCGAACATTAAGTGGACCCGCAGGGAAATTCGCCTGCAGATTGCTAACTGAAAATCCAAATATCAAATGGCTGGAACTAAGAAAAGAGTTGAGGGAAAGATATAGCGATCTGAAGGATCCATACTGCGCGCGCGAAAAGCTACAAAAAGTTAGGCAAAAGAAAGGCGAACTCATGCAAAATTTTGCCGAACGTCTCCAGGACGTTGCTAGTGAAGTTTGCAACAACCCTGACAGTGCCGATTCCCAGAGAACTTTGGTAGAAATATTTCAGAAGGGTGTAAATGATGACCGACTTGCACGAGCATTGATCCGAAAGAAATTTGCAACACTTCAGGAGGCTGTCAAATTTGCAAGTGACGAGCAGCAAACGGATCGAACCTTTGGGCTCTGTAGAGGTAAATCAGATGTAGAGGAACCGATGTAAATAGACGTAGTTCGAAATGACGCTCAAACAGGTAGGATCGATAAGTTAGAAAAGTGTCTTTCGGATGTTGGCTCAAAAATAGAAAAGTTAGCTAAAACGGTAGGCAAAAATCACAGAGCTGGACCTCCCAGTCCACCCCAAAATCACAGTCAACCCCCACCTCGACGTCCATACCAGGGACCACCTCGAAATCAACGCCATTTTCAGGCGCCTCCACAAAACAATCGCCAGTTTCCACGGCAATCTCAACCAAATCATTGGCAAAAGCAGCCTCAGAATCAACATCAAAGGACTCACTTTCAGAGTCAACAGACTGCCCCACCCGGTGCAGGACCAAATGAGCCGCCCCGAAGGTATCAATGGACCCATGATGGTCGCCCAATTTGTGCCTTTTGTGAGAAGATTGGACATACCCAACGTATATATAGCGCAAAACAAGCCGCATTCTCTGGCCCTCAGCAGCCGGAAACCGTAAAGCGTACACTCTTGTAGACACAGGTCCTGATATTTCGATCGCGTCGCTGGAATTTTTTGATAAAATCTCGTACAAGCACGTTTCGGACTTGTCCAAAAATTGTGCCCCTCTTGAATCTGTTACAGGGCAAAAGCTCAAAAACTTTGACACAGCGACACTACCAGTTGAAGTTTCAAAATTTTGTAGGAAGTTCAAATTCCAAATTGTTAAAGGTCTAAAGCATGCTTGCATCTTAGGTAATGATTTCCTTAGTGAATTTGGCGTCAAGTTAGATTGCGGCAAGAAGACGATGAACATTCATAACAGCGTGATCCCTTTGAGGCCTCAACATCTAAACTGCCATTTAGTCACCTCATTGGTAAGGTTACCGGAAAAGAAAACAATTCCAGCACAATCATATGCAGAAGTTCCAGCGTACGTAAATCGCGTCCAACTGATTGATCAGGACTGCGTGATCCAACCATTGAGTAATACGCCATACTTCTGTGACAAACCTGGAATCATACTACTCAACTCAGTGAGTAAACCCAATGAGAAAGGTCACCTGCCAACCGTGATTGTGAATACCACAACACGTGATCACATGCTGCCTTCCAGACAAGTCATAGGACTTGCAGAGGTGCTTGATGCATCGAAAATCAACGCTGTTGAGCAGAGTGAACCGAGTCAGCCAGATAAACCAAGTGAGCAGGTTAACGTAACTTCAAAAGTAGGATTGGACCCCGCCATGAAGATTAAAAAAGCTGACCTCACTCACGTCCCGGAACATCGGAAAAATCAAATTGAACAACTCATTGAACGCAATTCAGACCTTTTTTCTAAAAGCGAGACTGATATAGGCCGTACCGATCTGGTTACCATGAAAATTGACACTGGAAACAATGCTCCGATCAAACAGCAACCTTATCGTCTGCCGTTTAGCCAAAGGCAAATGGTGGAAGATCACATTGATGAACTTCTAAAAGCAGGAGTCATTCAACCAAGCCAGAGCCCCTGGGCCAGTCCAATAGTCATTGTAGACAAAAGGACGGTGGAAAGCGTTACTGCGTGGAATATCGGAAACTTAACCGGGTTACCGTTAAAAATAGTTACCCACTGCCGCGTATTGATGATATCCTAGCATCGCTTGAAGGATCACATTACTCCACCTCTCTAGACCTGAAAAGTGGTTATTGGCAAATTGCCATGGCCGATCAAGACTCAATTGATAAAACTGCTTTCACATGTTTTTTGGGATAGTATTCTTGGAACGTGCTTCCTTTTGGATAGACCAATGCTCCTGCACTGTTTTCGGAACTCGTGAACAAAGTTTTGCAAGGCATACAACACAAATATGCAATCGCGTATATCGATGATGTCATCATACTCTCAAAAACATTCGAAGAGCATCTAGAACACATCGAGGACGTGTTCAACAGGCTGCGTAAAGCAGGCCTGAAGCTCAAAATGTCAAAATATGATTTCCTCAAACAGGAAGTGAAATATCTTGGTCATGTAGTCTCAGCAAGTGGCATTCAGCCGGACAAGTCTAAAGTAGAAGTCATCAGAGACATCAAAGCACCTACAACAGTCAAAGGTGTACGGTCATTCATTGGAATGTGTTCGTACTACCGCAGGTTTATCCAAAATTTTGCGAAAATTGCGAAGCCCCTGACGGAATTGACAAAGAAAAATACACGTTTCCACTGGACCGATGAATGTCAGGAATCGTTTGACACTTTCAGATTACCGTTGACTGATGCCCCCACTTTGGCCTGCCCAGATACTGGAAACCTGTACAAATTGTACACCGACGCGTCGAACCATTCGATTATAGCTGCCCTTGTTCAAGAAACTGACCAAGGTGAACGTGTGATACAATACGTATCGCATCAACTCAACAAATCCCAACTCAATTGGCCTGTCATAGAAAAAAGGATACGCTATCGTGTATGCCGTACAAAAGCTCCGTCCATACCTTCTTGGTTCAAAATTTACAATTATGACAGACCATAAACCGTTGAAACATTTGTTCACTGCAGAGATGAGAAATCCACGAATTCAACGTTGGGCAATTTTTCTCAACGAATACGGATGTGACATCCAATATGTCACAGGTAGACAGAATACCGTGCCCGATAGCCTCTCCAGATTGGAACCTCAGAGAGATGAACCCATGGATGTCAACATCATAGACTCTGATCATGCACCCCGTGTTGAGTTGGATTCCACGGTAGAACCGTGCCCCTCTGATGAAAATTCAGACCCAAAGGAGAAATTCCAGGAATTTCTTGCGAAATATCCAGATCTAGAAACCCTCCAGGGCGAGGATGAAGACATTCAGAATTATCAAAATCTTCAAAGACCCAGCCGATCAAAATCACAATGATGTTGCTAAACATTATGTAGTGCTAGATAGTATACTGTATCGTATTACAGATACTTCGAAATGTACCCCTCATCCCGGTCGTCAACTGTGTACCCCCAAATTTCTGCAAAAGCCATTAGTTAAAGAAATTAATTCAGGTTCTTTTGGCGGTCATTTAGGAATTGACAAAACGTACGATAAACTTCAATCTCGTTATTATTGGTCAGGCATGTATCGTGACGTGGTGAATCATGTGAAAATTTGTGTAGCGTGTAACAAGCGAAAACTCAGAAAACAACGACCACCCCTTCAGGACATGCAAATCCCGAAATATCCATCCGAAATTATAGCGATCGATGCTTGTGGTCTGTTCCCTCAGAGTCACAATGGAAATAGGTTTATTATTAACATAGTCGATCTATCTTCTGGTAGGCCCAAATCATTCGCCATTGATTCCAAAAGCGCGGAAACAGTCGCTCAAATACTCATCGAACACATCATCCCTCGACACGCATGCCCCCGTGTCATTGTTTCCGACAATGGCACAGAATTTTGTAACGTAGTAATTGATCATATTTCGGCATTCTTTAATATCAAACACATTAGGACATCTGTGTATCATCCCCAGTCCAACGGACGTTGTGAAAGGAACCATCGCGTTCAAAATGACATGTTGGCAAAGCTAAAGAGCAAAAACCAACGCGACTGGGATACAAAGCTTCCTTCAATTCTTTCGGCCTATCGTACTGCCAAAAACGAAACTACAAAACACAGCCCTTTCTATGTTTTGCATGGACCTGACCCTGTGTTGACAATGGACACACTATTGTCACCCAAGTATAGGAACCGAGGCGAAGATTATGTCCCCACCATGCTAGAAAATCTTAGTCGTGCCTATCATGAAGTTCCGCATAATTTATCCCTCGGACACAAAAAGAATAAGTTGTACTATGATCGAAAAGCACAACCTGTAAAATTCAAAGTTGGTGACATGGTGTACTTTCGTGATCCCTCCACAGTCCATGGCTCTACAACAAAATTAACCTCTCATTGGAAGCCATACTATCCTGTAGTAAAAGCGCTCAGTGATGTTACTTTCGTTGTCAAACACCAACTAGAAGGTGGAACAAAAACGGTAAACGCCCAAAATCTCACACGTGCTGACCCCAACACACCGTGGTGTAACATTTCGAACGAACCAACCCATATTAACCAGAAGCATGAAAAAAATCGAAATCTCAGATCTCAATCAGAATTCAGCCCCCACGTAGTTCAAAATTATCTTATGATGATGAAATGGATGTACCGCCTTTGTCAGTCAGATTCTCGGAACCTGCGCTATCTGATACTCGATTCAATACTAGTTCTGGCCAATCAAAATCTGATGTACCCTCTGAAGATGAGGATGATATTCCGCTTTCAAGATTGGCGAAACGGATGCATAACCCTACCTCAGACGAGAAGGATGATATTCCTTTGGCGAAATTAGCCAAACAGATTCGAGAAGAGGGAGAAAGAGAGCCAAAACGTAGTTTAGAATTTCCAATACCGGAAGCAAAAAGAGCTGTGAACCATTGGATTCGGATCTCAATCCAGATGCAACCGCATACGTGCCGGTCAAGCGTGACCGTGACATAGAATCAGAAGATTCTTAAGATGATTGTCCCCCAAATAAAGATCTTAATGCAGATGACTCGTATGATTCAGAAATATCAGACATTGAGAGTCCAAATGTAGATACTTTAAATATAGATATTGTACAGTGTAGAAATGTCGCTAAGAATAGTGTCAATACACGCAGGAAATGTAATGTATTTGAGGAAACGTCAAGTTCCTCTCTAAATACTGAACAGAAGATGGAACTGTTCAAAATATTTAGCATGAACATGGCAAATATCAGCCAAAAGATGGAAAATATGGCTACCATGTTGTTGAAGTAGTATGTGATAACGTAATTAGTCGGATTCTTCACCTGAGAGTGAAATGAGTACTTTGACATAATCGGATCATCAGATACTGGATGAAATGGATTCATTAATTGGATAATGGTGATTTGACAAGATGTCAAATACGATCAGATGATGCCACAAATGGTTAGAACGCCATTCTTAGGTTATGTTCTAGCTTAAGTTACAATAAGTTTCCAGTGTATAAATGTGTGTTTTCTGTGTGTTACAGGATGAGAATTGAACAGTTACTAATATGTCTCCTCCTACTACCTGCCCTCCAAACATCCCTGTCGAACGTGTTATTCATACCTAAAGGTCAGATGTATGCCTCTTATGATCACTGGACTATTCATATACCAGTCCATACGGCAAACCTAAAGGATGCACTGAAATTTATGAGCCACCAAGTCGAGCCGTTTGACATGAAACTTCACATACAAATTTTAACGTACAAACATGACCTTGAAAACAACCGCGTGAATCTCTTGATCAACCGCCTAAACAAAGAGAAGTCCTATCCAAAGAACGTGTGAACTTTTGAACCTGTTGGATAACCCTACCAAGCATCGAACGAAAAGATCTCTGCTCCCATTCGTTGGTAACATAATATCTAGTCTATTTGAAACCGCCACCAATACGGATGTCCAGGACATCCTGAAACATGTTCAATATCTGGAGGCTAATCAGAAAAGCCTGGTTCATGTAATCGATGAAAAAGTTAGTATTTTGAATGAGACTACACTAGAAGTTACAACAAATCGTAGAGCTTTGAATAAGCTTCTGAACGATGAAAAATTGAGATACCTTACCCGCGTACTTTCAAATGCTATGATGGCATACACTGAAATCTCAGATTTCAACCTGAAGAGATTGAAACGTTCTATATGATCAGTCACACATCAGTTTCTCGAAAATAGTTTGGATTCTATGTCAATATTTTCATCCCTCTGGTAAATATTCGTGACAAATTTCAGATCTATGAGATTTTGAACCTTCCAGCGCCAAAAGTTTTGTGTGGAAAGAACTAATAATAATAATAATTGTTGGGGTTTAACGACGCACCAACTGACAGGGTCATACGGCGTCGCCAACTCTCACCCTGTTGGAAGGGATTTTGGGGATCAGATCGACTTATTCAGAGGCTCCGCCGGGACTTGAACCCGTGAACGGTGGCTTAGAAGACAAAGGTGCTATCCACTAAGCCACCTCATCCCCTGGAAAGAATTACCTTGCGAAATTCACTACAGAAGACATTTCACATATCGCTCTCTCAGACAACAATTTGAAATACATGATTCTAGAACAGACAGATGTAGATATTTTTAGAAAAAGTGCCCTACTGTTCTACCCAGTGCAAAAACCGCTCGAAATCATTCAGGAATCAGACAAGTGTCTTCCGTTCCTGCTCACCAAAAATAAGGAGAAAATTCAAAGATATTGTGATAAGGAAATATCATGTAAGGAAACCATCAGGCCTAAAGCTCGGTGTGTCGGAAATGGAGAATGGCTTATTATAATTTTCGAGCCACCAACAAACACCGCCACACCCCATCGAGCCTGGATGTATGACAACTTTACAGCCAGTCCCTGCGACTGTTCCACCACCTGAAGACACGGAAGCCGACGTTGAAGTAGAGGAAGCCGAAGCTGAAGACGTTCTGGAGGACGACAACAATGTCGACACTACGGAGCTGGAAGAAGAACAATTCTGGTACATACACGTCAACTACGTCCCCAGAACCCCAAGTGACAGCTCTACCATCGCAAACGCTGGTTCCGATGTAGACGAGGACCTGCTTTCGGAACTGAGAGAAATTCTCGGCTGCGAAATCGAATTTAGCCAGTTTTGAAACTGAAAGCTTTTAGATCAGATAGTGTGCTTAAGTGTTCAACAAACCTTAACCCTGTATGTATGTTTGGAAGAAATGTTGCGTATTGTTTGAAATAAATATGTACTCAACTTATTTTGCAGTTAGGAGCTCTAGTTGATGGGAAGTGAACCAGAGGAAACGAAAATTTTGATTGACGATCCACAATTTCATTTATAAGGACCTCGCGCTGTGATGTGACAAATATTTTTGTCAGCCTTTAATTAATTCATTATTTTAGTAACAATTATTCGACAGAATTGTCTCACCTGAATTCATTACCCACCAACATGCTCTCGTCAGGCTGTGTGCTCAGTCCTGTTCCCATACACGAGCGTGTGAACGCCGGCGTACCATTCTGTGAACGCCCTGGTTATCTAAGATAGCTTTTAGTGGTACCTAGCGGCTCCCTCTGATGTCTAATGGACACCTGCGCTGTACTGTACGGCATTGCCTTTGATGTCTCAGAGTCCATCTGAGTTCCCAGCGACAGTGATAGGTGGCCCCTTTGTCGTATGCCGCATGCATTAGTAGCGTTCGTCGGCTGTGACTGAACCTCCGTGTGAAGCCTGACTTGTTTCATTAATGTTATCGAGATGTATCTTTAGTGTAAGTGCTGCCGCCTTTGATATTAACCTCCGCCGACGTATATAAACTCCCCGTGTTTTGTTAATAGCAGGTCAGTATCTAGCCAGTGCCAGTGTAAGCACGAGCCTCAGTGCAACGCTCAGTAGACGCTGTTGTGACAGCGAGTGGATAAATGTAACAGTGTGAAGAATTGTCTTGGTAGAGTGTTTGGTCTAAAAGCTAAGTCATAAAACATATATATTAAAATTAGAAGAAGCTGCCTGTCTATCGCAAACACAACAAACTAGAGGTCCACCATTACGCAACGCACTCACAGCCAGGCCCAAGAACAAGCCTTGGCTACACAGTGGATAAGGAAATTATTGAATTAATGCGAGACACATCCCGTCCTTTATCTCCGTTTCCATTATACAGCGCCCTCCGTTCCCAAACAATGCCCCAATTCGATTCAGAACTACCATGTTATGACTATCCTATATACTATCCTATATACTATGTTATGACTACGAGGAATGAAGGGTTTACAGTTTACTCCATTTTTCCCGTGCTCTAGGTGACGTTTGTCTGCTCGTGCATTATCAGCTGCTAATATACGTGTACGGTTTCAAAACATGCTGTTTGGATGACACCATAAATAGAAATAAAAAGATTATGTTTTTGTTCAGAGACATTAGAGGTGAAAACAGAATGCTGTTTTTCTAATCCCCAAACATATGTTGCCAATAACCAGTTATTTCTATAATTTTGATTAAGTAGAACATTTACTTTCCTTTGGAAAATTTACAACATTCACTTCAGAAGAACAGCTCTAAAGCCCTCAGCAAGTGCCGTCTGCACAAAAATTGAGTACACACCAGCCTAACTTGCTCTGGCTTAAAACATTAAGCGCGTATATTTTTTTCTACATTTCCTCTTATAGCTCAACTCCTCAGCAAAAAATACACCTTCTTGCTTGCAGCCGGTAACTTTCCTTTAAATTTAGTACAACTCCCGCTCGTGAGAAACAGAAATACAAGCCAAAGCTGAGGAATTCTACAGATGTTTAAAAAATGTTGAAATGTGGGCTCCCCGCAACGCTAAAAATAAAAGCCTCTAAAAATATGTTTGTCATGTCGCTAAATATCCCCAGTAAGTATCTTCAATTGATCCCTGATACCATGTTTCAGTTAATTGTTATTGTCGATGATTGATCATTTTCAAATGCATGTCTGATTCTCGACTCCTTGAAATAAAGGACTGGTGCATGGTTTATCAGTTTAATTGGAGCTGGAAACTGGTTCATGATGTGTGAATTAATGCCTAGACGTTGAAGCACTATCGTGTGGCTAGACAGGCGTGTGTGTGCGTGTGTGTGTGTGTGTGTGTGTGTGTGTGTGTGTGTGTGTGTGTGTGTGTGTGTGTGTGTGTGTGTGTGTGTGTGTGTGTGTGTGTGTGTGTGTGTGTGTGTGTGTGTGTGTGTGTGTGTGTGTGTGCGTGTGTGTGTGCGTGTGTGTGTGTGTGTGTGTGTGTGTGTGTGTGTGTGTGTGTGTGTGTGTGTGTGTGTGTGTGTGTGTGTGTGTGTGTGTGTGTGTGTGTGTGTGTGTGTGTGTGTGTGTGTGTGCACTTGTTTATGCTGCGAAGCGAGGACCCTCACCGAATAAACACTCACGAAGAGAGGTCCGAAATCAATGCGAGGTCCGATTTTCCGGACCTCGCATTGCTGAACCCAGGAAGTTGTTGCTTGGCATGAGAGTAAACTGTACTTGAGATTTAAGGTCGGCCCTCGGAATGGACCAAACATCGGAAATATGTGTATGAAGTGTGTATGATTTCATCAGCGACGAGGCGCGGCTTTCGACTGTCATACACAATTCCACGTGTGACGTCACTAATCAGGATGATTAAATACGTTCATGTTTGCATTTTTGAGGACGCGAGATTTTAAGCTTGCATATACTTTTTGGATTATATTGTTTTGTTTTTTAAGATCTTAAAAAAACGAGAAGCGAGGTATCAGCAAAAATAAGTCAACTTTGGGAAGAACTTATGCGGGGATTTGATTGACAGTGCTATCAGCGAACAACTGTGCATCGTCCAATGGTAAGGTTGAATCATTAGTGGAATATTCTCACCAATATGACGTCACATAAGGATATGGCTGCGATAACTAGTGTTGAACCTTAGCTAGGTTGCAGAGCTACATCTAGGGGCACATATCTGTAATAAATCGTAGTAAAATCTTCTTGAAAGGAGCAGTTTTGGGAAAAAGAATTTGAAATTATGAGAAACGAAACATTGAATCTTTATTAGGCATTCTTTACAAGTTAAAGACGTTTGAATTTGATCAATTTTAGGATGATACCGTACGAGGACAGGAAATTCCATAGCCAGCGGGACGTCACAGTAAGGGTGGTTTTGTATTGGTGGTTGGGGGCTGATGGTGAGGCTTTTGAATAATCCCCAGAGGAGTGGTTAGGCATTGTGTTTGGAGGAGGGTGAAGTGACAAGCTTCAATTACTATTGTATAAGAAATGTATTGAAGACATGCTATTATCAGTTTTTAGCAGTACTAAATGTTAATAAGCAACGTGTTTGAGTCTCAGCATGGTTGAACTTGAACACCGCCTGAACTCCATACCACATTATCATTATGCTGCAAGGTTGAATCCAGGATTTCATTGAGTGTGTGACTTAAGCTAGGGGCACACCTGAAGATTCTTCTTCTGATTGGGGTTATCAATTTTTCATCTGCTTATGTTATTTCTTTGTACATTCCATTCAGTGTTCCAAATCCTGGGGTGCTGGGTGGAGAGCGACACCCGGGTAAGCTGCATTTTCCTCGCTTTTCTGTGTTATTTTTACTTATTTTTCCAATCACTTTTTAAGTAGAGCTTTTTTAGCACAGTTTAATGATCCTGGCGCATATGAACTCGTTAAAAGTATGGTAGTAAGGGAATTTAGATGAAATTCCAAATCCTGGGGTGCTGGGTGGAGAACGAAACCCGGGTAAGCTGCATTTTCCTCTCACTTCTGTGTTATTTTTACTTATTTTTCCACTCACTTTTTAAGAAGAGCTTTTTTAGCACAGTTAAATGATCCTGGTGCATATGAACTCATTAAAAGTATGGTAGTAAGGGAATTTAGATGAAAATCAAAATCCTGGGGTGCTGGGTGGAGAGCGACACCCTGGTAAGCTGCATTTTCCTCTCACTTCTGTGTTATTTTTACTTATTTTTCCACTAGAGCTTTGCTAGCACAGTTTAATGATCCTGGTGCATATGAACTCATTAAAAGTATGGTAGTAAGGGAATTTAGATGAAAAAATTATCTCTAAACCTAAAGAAAGGTTTAAATACAGGTTTTGATTGACTCACAATATTGATACTCTTACCACTTGTGACTATATTTTCCAATATGCATTTTACACTCAGCACCCTAGCTTGAATCCAGTTTTGGGACACTTTTCCATTAAACCAGAGGAGGGCCCTTCTAGTAGACAGGAGCTTGTTAATATAAAGTAAACATGGATGGATTTGTTGCAAGAACTGAATTTTAGGAGTAATTTTCTTTGGCAGTTTCTTTGTATGGAATGGCCATTTGCTGCTTCTTCTGTCGCTTCTTTATCACGCAAGTGTTTTTCACTTCTTTGTGTGATAAAGAAGCAATTCATTTTGGTTTTTGTGTGGTGCTGGTTTTGGTCCATGTCCTGATGGTGAGACACATTTCAAAATTATTTTAGAGTTACTTCTTTCCATTTTCACCCAGATTCACTCTAAAATATATAGGATATGGCTTGCTGTAGTAATTTTAGCATGAAATGCCCATTCATTACTTGTTCATTAGCATGCAGTCTTTGCATTTCAATGCCCTAATAATTATATAAGCTAGGTATTATTCCTTCCAAATTTTCCATGTCATCTCATGGCAGTGCTCCAAATCACATGGTGCTAGGTGGAAAGCAACACCCAGGCAAGCCAAATTTTTGACTCCTGAGTTGTTATTACTCAATTTTCCACTCGCTTTTTGAGTATTTTATTTTTTAGCAGAATTAAATAACCCTGGCATATATAGACTCATTAAAAGCATGGTAGTCAGGGAAATTTGATGGAAAGGTCCTTCCTAAACTTTAAATAGGGTTAAAATAAGGGCTTCAATTGACTTTGACAATATTGAAACTTTTGCATTGTCTCCTGCCGACTATATTTTCCAAGATGAATTTTACACCTAGTATCCTAGTGCAAAACCAGATTGGAGACTCTGTGTCATGGCCTTTAATAATTGTTAGACACCTGTCATTCCCAAACATGAAATGGCTGTTGTTTCCTTATATGCATGACACGAGAACTAGTCGTTCCATGTAACCAAAATCTTTATTTCTTAGAATGGGAATTATATGAAATTTTTAAACAATGAATACTGTATGCATAATAGTAATCATATGAATGCCCCGAAAGTTACTCAAATTAGACAAGTTTTAGTTGTTTTCATATTCAAGTGCATGTCAGTTTTTTCATGCTGCTGCTGCCTCTACCAGTATTGCATATAATACTAATTGTGTTCCAATGATTTGATTTCAATAGTTGTTAGCCATGGCTACCACATGATTTATTATCTAGAAATAACTTGATTTTTTAAATGACATTCCTTATCATGATGAGGTTATTAATATATGCCATCCAATGACTTTTAATCTTGGATAAGTGCAAAGACAGTTTGTTGTTGTATATTTATGTTGCATAAATTATTACTCTCCACAGTTTTATCATTTTAGAATCAAAGCCTGTTACTGATTTCATGCTATTAAATGTGCTATATATATATATATATATATATATATATATATATATATATATATATAGCTGAGTGTTAACACAACATGACTGTCTTGTCACTTCTGTGCATGACACAACTGTTGTTGTTCTGTGCCATGATGGTGTAGACATTTCTTAACATTTCAAAATAATAAACAAATTGGTGACTCTTAGCCATTTCACCCTGATTTACCCTCACTTTCTCAGGATATAGTCTCCTGTAATAATTTTTGGGATGAAATATTCACCACATGTTAAAGCATGCAACGTTTAATAGTCGTAGTGTGCAAATGTAGTATATGCCATAAATTAGATGTTCCCTTCAAAATTATTTGATATTTTATGTCATGGCCTTCTATGATCGTTAGATACCTTGGCATGGTGTTGTCATTTCTCAGCATGAAATAACTGATGTTTGTTTCTTTGCATGACACGACTACTAGTAGTTTAATAGTCTTAGTTTCTGAATACAGTCTATGCTGTATCAATGTCATACATTAGGTATTATTACTTCCAAAACTGAATGGCATGACTACCAGTGACTCCATGCTGTAACACTGTTGATTTCTTAGATTGGGAAATGTGCTATTTGTTAAATAAATTGTCAGTTTAAATTAAGGAAATGTGTACACTTTTCATATCAAATCATTTATATTAATACCCCTTCAGCACTGAATAATTGAATAAGTATTTTGAGATGTATTATTGAAGTATATTAGTCATTGCATTGCACTGTTTCCCCTACCAGTTGCATTGCATATAGTATTAGTTTTCAAACGTTGATAAGTTTTGAAGTGCTGCGGCGAGGAGCATGATGATGAGTTACTAAGATGTTCCCTGGCCTCTCCCCTCGAATCCGGAAATGCAAAAAACACTGAAGATTATATATTCGGGCACAGCCCTTCATCAGAATCGTGGAGTAAATATCAATAATTCTCAGTCCAAGTATAGCCAGACCTCGAATTGTTGATTCGAGGTCTGGCTATACTTGGACTGAGACTTATTGATATTTACTCCACGATTCTGATGAAGGGCTGTGCCCGAATATATAATCTTCAGTGTTTTGCATTTCCGGATTCGAGGGAGAGGCCAGGGAACATCTTAGTATTAGTTTTGTTCCAATAATGTTACTTCAGTAGGAGCCTGCCAGTGCTACTTTGTCATTCATCATTTTGGAAATACCTTTCCATTATTGTATGGACATGCTTCTATTAAAATTGTTATATTTGAATGCTATTTGTTTATGCCATCCAACGACGTGTATTATGGGTGAGTGCAAAGGTTGTTGCACATTTCTGCTGCATACATTATGACTCTCCAGGGGTTTGTTTTCTGACATTCCCAGAGGTTCCTGATATCATGCAATGAATTGTTCTAAATACATAGAAATGCACGTGCCCATGACAGGACTGTTTTTCGCTTCTGTGCATGGCAAAACTGAAAATTGTTCCTAAGGTGGGTATTTGCGGCCATCACCAATATTCTGTTAAGCTGTAGGGGAAGCTCAGTGGCACCACCAGTCCAGCAATTCCAACACCAAATAGTTCAAATGGCCCATGTTGGACAACGAGTAGACGGGCCAACCTCCACCTCCTCCAGAAATGACCGCGCTGTCGGCACCAACTCGTCCCTTTCCTAGATTTTGGCGACACTTGCGGCGATATTTTTGTTTTAAGCGATTGAAGGTGGAAATAAAATGCGGTTTCCTGATTATCAGACCTATTGTGTCCATTAACACGCGCATCGCTGGGGTCCCCAGCCTGACGCGCCCCGCTGGGGGGCGTTTTTCGCCCCCCTCCGTATCTCATTTCCTTGTATAGCTAAAGCAAAATTACAGGGATCGTTCGAAAGCTCTTGACGAGACGAAGAGAAATTATACGGACTATTTTTTGTCAGGTCAATATTGAGGGTCACCAGAGGTCGAGGAAGGTTCCATAGGCTTACAACAAGGCATTGTAGACTTACCCCTGTGGATTTGTACTGAGCGGAGCTAGAGCAGATATTTGGGCATCATTGGAGTCCTCTTATCGTGGCGAATCGAATGATGTATAATATGACCATGTTAGGTCAAATAGTAAAAATGACCAGATCTCAAGCTAGGTCAAGGTCGCATGGTGACCTGGTATGGTCATGCTGCATATCAATCGACTCCCCGTGACATTATAAGCACAATGAAAGCAAAATGGAAGCTATATCTCAATTCAGTACGAAGTTATTGGTGAAATAATCACTGTATGTTCATGTGACCTCACATGACCTTTGAGAGATCAGATGCTCAAAACCTGGACTTCATGGTCAGAATCGTGCTAAGAATACATGGTATGAGGACTTTCAAGTTTATTTATCCAATATTCACTGAAAAGGAGCCCTTTCTATTTTTCTCCATAGACTTACAATGGGCCGACCAAAAAAATTGACCCCATGTTAGTTCAACAAAATGAAAAATCCCGGATAGTAGACTTGTAGACCCTAATAACCTGATTATATGACGAAAGTTTGGAACTGATCGGTTCACAGGTGTTGGTTTGGCGCCGCTTCAAACTCGTGATTTTGGGTTTTGAGGTCGGGTCGCTTGACCTTAAATAGCTCCTTGACCTGATGTGACCTGACCTAAAAAATTTGGTCAGACGCGTGGAATTCGATCAGGGATAAGGTACTGTAAGTTTCGTTGTTCTGCGTCTCTTCGTTTCTGTGTTATTTGGGAAAAACTGAGAGGGGCGAATTTCGCCCCCCAGCGGGGCGCGTGTTAAGAGTATTTCTTAGAATTTTGACAAGTAGTCCATTTCCTTTAATTGTGCAGTTTGCACGTTCAACTAGACCGCATGTCTGGGGAGAGTATGGGGAACTGAAAACGTGTCGTACCCCCAGCCGTCTAAGTCACGCAGTCAGCGCCGCAGAACGGAACTGGGTTGTTACAGATTAACTCCTCGGGCATCCCCCCCCGGAGAACATTGCCTCCAGAAAATTAATCACCGCGTTGGCAGTGATGTCACCGCACAGTTTGACCTCCGGCCGGCCACTGTACAGGTCACATATCACCATTCCGTACCTCTGTCTGGGGTCCGTTCATCGGCCCAATAATGTCGATCATTGACATACTGCCAGACTGTTTGCGGAAGAGGTATCGCCTGCAAAGGCGGCTTCTCGACCTTTGCGTGTTCTTCATGGCGATAGCACTCACTGCAATCTCTCAGATGGGAACGCACATCAGCGTCCATTTCTGGCCACCAGAAACGTTCGCGCAGACGCTGCTTGGTACGTGTTATTCCCTGGTGCCCACTGTGAGCGTTGGCCAGGATCCACTCCCTCGGCACAACCAGCTGCTCCCCACGGAACAGCAGCGGACCCTGGTTGGACAGCTCACCGCGTACATGACAGAACGCTGCTACGGTCTTTCAGGCAAACGCAGAATCTCTGTATATGTAAGGAATACAATTCAGTCCTCATGGATATCGATTCGCAGTGCCGGTTTCATTGAACACATTTTGATTCGGGTTGGGCTCCACACGAATGGTTTCCTCCTACTAGTCTGCTTTGCTCTTGGTTCAAGCAAGAAAACGGTGAGTGTAACTCCAGTTTTGGTCCATGGTGGTTAAAATGTTTGGGTCTAACCTCTTCTTGCTTTGTATTTGTATCATTCTTGAGCACATCCAATCAATTTTGGTTTTTCATGGCTCGTGTCACAGTAGATAGATCTGAATAAAGTGGGAAAAATACACACCCACACACCCACAGACACATCTTTCACACATTTACATATACAATAATCGATACAAGTGGTCACTGGTTAGGGATTGTGCATGTGTGCCTGCAGTCGTCGCTTAAATGAGCCTGCACGGCCACCAAGCACACGTCCGGGAAGTCGGTTGTAGTACTTTACAACGCGGTAAAAGAACTGCCTCCTCCCTGCCTCTGTTCTGATTCGTGGCAGGTTGTAGGCGCTTTGGAAGAGATTTCCTGCGGATCCACCCCTGGCTGCTTGTCTCACTGTCCCATACAGATTTTACCTGCGAAACATGGTTCTTTTTCAGAAATGTCAGGATTGCTTTGTCAGAAAGTATTGCTTGCATTGCGTCAGTCTGTTTTCTATGACCTTGTCCAAGCCGTTCAGGATCCATACATCAACGCCGAGCTGTCTAAGGCTGAGGGAGAATATGGGGCTCTGCTTGCCGATGGAAGGCGAGGAGAAACTCTTGAAAAACTAGGGAATATATCCACCTATCGGGCAAATGACATCCTTCACTACATCCTGAGCAAGAGTTTAGCAGGAAACGTAGCCATTCCTACTGATAACATAAGGTTTAACACGCGCATTGACGGGGGTCTGAGCCACCTTCGCATTGACGGGGGGCGGGTACCCGCCCCCTAAGATCTCGAGAACCACGGTAGGTAAACGGCGTTGAGCTGCCCATCCACTTCTTCATCGAAAACATTTGAACCATTTTTTGTCAGGTCACATTTAAGGTCACGAGAGGTCAAAACATGCCCGTCATAGGGATAACATGTAAATTCAGTTTTTCGGCCATTACATCTGAACAAGTAAAGATAGAGCAAAACGACTTAAACTATATGAATCCTCTTAGCAAGCCGAATCGAATGATATATAATTTGACCTTGCTAGGTCAAATCAAGGATTTGACCTGACCTGAGGTCAGGTCAGGGTCAAATTATATAAAATGTATGTCATTAGAACCGCAAAGCCCAGGCGAGTCTAATGCAGCTAAAATAAATGCTCTATCACCATCCGTTACTGAGTTATTCCGTAAAAACCATTTTTCCCATCTATTTCCAATGGAGAGGTCATGCCTCGTACCTGACCTTAGGTCATCGATATCAAAAATACCGGAACATATTTTAGAGAACTCGGTGGGGCCATTATGTGATATGAGTTTCAATCGGATAAGTTCACCCTGCTCCGACTTATGCTATCCTACTTTTTTAGGTCGGGTCACTTGACCTGTACTGGTGACCTGACCTGAGATGACCTAACCTTAAAAATTTCACAAAAGTTGTAAAAATTATGAGGGAAAAGGCGGGTACCCGCCCCCCCGTCAATGCGCGTGGTAATGACGGCGCAACTATCAGGGTCATATAGTTCCGTTAACTTCTTGGATCATCCAACTATTCAGGAGACCCGCCGGGACTTAAATCCAGGAAACTTGTCATGGCAAGCTGGTTCTTTCACCACACGGACACCAATGACCAACTAATGCTAACTACAATGATGTTTTATTATAATCGGGATTGTTTTGCAAGCAGGGAGATTGGTAAAACTATATTTCCTGATTTTTTCAGGTCGCAAGTCCTGAAGATGTCACAACCAAGGGACATTTTTGAGATCGATTTCAACAGGAACCAAGCAAAGGTTGCCATCGGATTACTAAGGTAAAAAGTATCTTTTGGTAGGCATGTCAGGATAGGATGATAGGAATATTTCAAAGTGGAAGTTACATTGAACTTACATGTTTTTAATGTGCAGCGCACCATGCTTCTTGTTATACTGCTCTCATGTCTTGCGAATTGAAGAGTTGTTCAACTGACTTGAATAATTAAAGCAGTTGCAGCCGAAAGAGTAGCGTTGTAAAACCTGTGCAATATTAACGTAAGCGTGCTCCATACATGAAAATTAATTTACCATTTAATATTCCATACTATTTGATATACATTTAACATTAATACCTAAACATCTCCACGTATGGTTGCAATGAGTGATGTAGTTAGATGACCTGTATCAGGATAATTATGTGTATGACCAGAAACTCATGTTTAGAGTGTTGGATATGTGTGATTGGATGAGTGTTTTTTGTGTCAGTGAAAACCAATACGTATATGTATATCTCTATCAACCTGCAGATTCATGTTTAAGCATAAAATATTTGTCTTATAATTGTACACATTTTTTCTCGAAATGAACCTGTATCGGCTTAATTTTGAATGGGTGTCTTCTGCGTTTCAGAACTCCGATATGGTATCCACTAGAAAAAATCAGAAAGGAGACTCTTCTAGCTGCGTTCTGTCGACAATGTAAGTATTACAGTCCGTTCGTGTAAAAATATTAACTCTGCATTACAATGGTACGAGATTATCATTTTAACTTTCATTTAACTTTTAATGTTTTCTGCTTGCGCCTTCTTCGCTCTACGGGGGCTGCTGTGAACTCCCCGCTACCGAAATAGCTTCACATGCATGATTGACTCATATTTTTGCCCATGAGCCTTTGGTCTATGCTCATGTTGATTGCATAAAGTCACCGGTCAGATATAAAAAGCTTTAACAGATCAGCGTCTAAATATTTGAATGCCGGAATCCCCAATTGTATTTGAGGTGAAAGGAGGGGATGGCACCGGGTAGCATATCTTTAATTAAATGAGAAACTTAAGCCCTACGGCGTTGACTGAATAGAAGGGTTAAAAAGCCATTGACGCTCCCTCCTTCTCTCCCTCCCCTTAAGTTCAGACCCTCTTTCGCTACTGCTTCATGTTTGCATGGCACAGCATGCCTTATATACGATGAGAAGGGATCAAAGGCCCAAGATTGCCTCAACTGTTGTGTGCAATTTCGTGTTAGCTCAGTTGTCTGACGTGATCCGGGCGTGTTTTGTTTCTGTCGTTGTAGTGTAAGAAACAGCATACATTAATTCAGGTTCTGTCTTAGCCAATCGTATGAAATATCCACCCTACACATATGCCGTTTAGAATCCGTATGAGTTACCCATGTTTGCTCCTCCCTGATTGCATCGTTCCATATCCTTCCCTATTTTTCAGCCCGCTTCCATCCGTCATCTAAACTATCCAAGGTACGTTGGTATTCTAACCGCGTCGTTCATAGACATCTGACAATTTCAGGTAGGTTTGACGACTTGTTCATAAAATAGTTCATCACATCCCCAATTTTGATCAGATTTTAAACAAGCCTGCCTATAGGTCCTATGGATATGTTTCTTTTCATCAGCTGTGGTCTGTATATAATCCCACCCAAATCTGTTGGATGTATCTGATGTGTATCAAATTCGTTGGGTCATGCCATGTCAATGGTCATGGCCAAATCTGTTCGCATTCGCCTGATCTGCAACGCTCATGATAACAAATGCACTCAGATCCTTACGAGCTTTAAATTTATACCCATGTCGAACATGATCCGGATATGTCACCGACCAGCTTTTCAAATGGCAACACGACATACTTCCTGACCTTGTTGATGTAATCACGAGTTCTTATCTCCTGACCAAACTTTTAAAGTTCAGACCCGCAACCTAACCAATCAGTATTAAAAAAATAAAACTGAATATATGATTTTTAAAATAATATTTAAAGAAAACAACTAAATGTGACGAGGTCAAATATGGACCTGAGCTCCAGAATTATATTTTTATCGAATAGTTATATGCATGAGCTTTCTAATGAAATAAATCATGATCAGTTTTAGAGATTAATATAAAAAGAAAGGTAAAAGTATGTCAAGCTCTGAGTGTGACTTCAAAATTTCTGTGATCTGTATTTCATTGCATAGCTTATCTTAGACAACAAATATAGAGTTCTCAATAGGATCCATAGGCATGCTTGTGTGCAAAATTTGAGTCAAATCCCAGGGATGATGGTGAACTGTATTTACATTGGTATATGATTGTAACAGGTTAACACGACGACTTGTTCATGGGCTTTGCCTGTGGGAGATTCATATCAGTAAAATAATGGTTGGTAGATCCGTCCTGGAGTTGCCCCTCTTAATATCACGGCTCATACTGAAGCGGTCTCTGTCATCGACACCTGACGTTGATTGGACGATTGTTCCGGCATTTACGAGTTTTTGTATGGATTTTCCGATCTAATGGTAGTAGAGTAAAGCCTTTTTGAAACTCGAATGATATTATGTTGTATCTCCTATTGTTGTACCTCCTCCCATACCTCCCATTGTTTTACACGTTTTTGTTGTTTCGACGTTTTTTGTTGTTGCTTTGTGATCCCTCAATCCCTCTGGCAGCCATGATCTATTTCGATTATTTATTGATCGCCTTCTAATTCGCCGGGATCTAATTGGAGCCCACCGAAAGTCACGAGTTATGGTGCCAGGGTAGAAGGCTGGAATTCGTAGCAGTAGTTATTTTAGTGGAATTACTAGCGTAGTTGTGACTGGAGGGATCAGATTATGTGTAAATTTGCAGGGGAAATGAGATTATTTTGAAATTACCTGTTGTTTTACAATTTCCAAATACATTTCCGATACATTTTTGTATTCCTCACCCCAAGAAAACTTTGCCGCCTCATCAGCTACAAGAAATTATTAGTTCAATATTTCGAGCAAGCTAACAAGCCACACATTTCCAGGACCTGCGGAGTCTGCTTCTCCAACGTTCTTTTCCTGAACTGCAAAGTCCGGACCAGAGCCCAAAGTCCAACTTCGAGGACGCCACCGGATCGCAAGGTATTTCAATGTCGAATGATCGTATTGCCTTTGTGTAGAATTACGTTATCATGAGCCATGGCAGTGTTTATAACATTTTAGGGAGCCGTTCGACTCTTGACTTATACGCCATGTCCGTGACATCAATTTTATTACGCCCGTATTTTTAGACTCAGTCTGCTTTATTTGTATATACGGTCTTTTATCAGGCAGCTATTACAGGGGCGCTGTATACCTTAACAGGTCATGCGCCCTAAAGTTCGAATAACTTGCTAGCTAACTAGGGCAGAGAACTGGTGCACCATGTCCAGGTGTAACATCACAATGGACCCTTCCCTTCCCGCCCACCCACCCGCCCACCCTTCCCATGTGGCGAGTAGTGTTTGAACACGTCTGTGTTGCTAATGTGTGCACACCTAGATCTTGATCCTTTGCGAAACTTCCCTCAAAGATTCACGCCTGGTTTATTTCCGTCATATCATTCATAGGATGAGGCGTATAATTTAATTGTGTTTGTTTTTATCAGTTCCACCGTCCACTGAAGACGGATCGGCCCACAGCTCCTTTAGCCAGCTGAAGATATCAGACTATCACCGGCTGAATGTCCAGGTCGTGCGGCCAGTGCAGCATCTACATGCGTCCTTTTACCTGCGTACGTATTTTTGCCTGCCGACATTGGGCAAATATTGGCCAATGGTCGTAAGGGGACAGGGCACCCCTTTCCTTTGAATTTATGGAATATGGAGTTAAACAAATATCACCATTTATTGTGAAATACACTGATGAACACCATAGTATATGAAATTGTCATATTTGTCGAAAAATGAACGCATTGGAACGATTTAACAGTTTTTGACTGTCCTGAAAAGCTGCATTTTGCGAGATACGTCCTTTTATCTTCCGACGGCAGAATTTTGTCCTTGTTTCAGCATCGATTTCGCAGTTTTGACCAAATTTTCAGGTCTGAGTAATCTTAGGTCAGGTCACCTGACTGACTTAACACGCGCCCCGCTGGGGGGCGAAATTCGCCTCCTCGGTTTTCCCCAAATAACGCAGAAACGAAGAGACGCAGAACAACCAAACTTACAGTACCTTATCCCTGATCAATTCCACGCGTCTGATCAAATTTTTTGGGTCAGGTCACATCAGGTCAAGGAGCTATTTAAGGTCAAGCGACCCGACCTCAAAACCCAAAATCACGAGTTTGAAGCGGCGCCAAACCAATACCTGTGAACCGATCAGTTCCAAACTTTCGTCATATAATGAGGTTATTAGGATCTACAAGTCTACTATCCGGGATTTTTCATTTTGTTGACCTAAGATGGGGTCAATTTTTGGTCACCCCATTGTAAGTCTATGGAGAAAAATAGAAGGGGCTTCTTTTCAGTGACTATTCGATAAATAAACTTGAAAGTCCTGATACCATGTATTCTTAGTACGATTCTGACCATGAAGTCGATTTTTTGAGCATCTGATCTCTCAAAGGTCATGTGAGGTCGCATGAACATACAGTGATTGTTTCACCAACACCTTCGCACTGAATTGAGATATAGCTTCCATTTTGCTTTCATTGTGCTTATAATGTCACGGGGAGTCGATTGATATGCAGCATGACCATACCAGGTCACCATGCGACCATGACCTAGCTTGAGATCAGGTCATTTTTATTATTTGACCTAACATGGTCATATTATACATCATTCGATTCGCCACGATGAGAGGCCTCCAATAATGCCCAAATATTTTCTCTAGCTCCGCTCAGTACAAATCCACAGGGGTAAATCTACAATTCCTTGTTGTAAGCCTATGGAACCTTCCTGGACCTCTGGTGACCTCAATATTGACCCGAAATAAAAATGGTACTTATAATTTATCTTCGTCTCGTCAAGAGCTTTCGAACGCCCCCGGTAATTTTGCTTTAGCTATACAAGGAAATGAGATACGGAGGGAGGCGAAAAACGCCCCCCAGCGGGGCGCGTCATGCTGGGGACCCCAGCTGGGCGCGTGTTATGTTAATATTGAAAGGGCATGAGAACAAGAAGACGTAGTATATCGATTTGAGATTCATATTACATTATAAACTCACGGAGTACTACAACATATATTTCAGCACTTTCGATATCGTTGCCTTGAGGTACGGGTCATGACCTCTGCTTTGGAAATACATGAGGACAAAGGTTGAAGCTCAATTATCCCGTTACAAACAAATTAGACCTTTTATTGTAATTGCATTGCTTTGTTTTGTCACTGCATTTGGAATGATATATTATATGACCCATTTGGACATGCCCTGATCTTTGGTCAGGTCAGTTCAAAGATTTTACACTAGCGAGGTCATATGATAAATCAACTGATCAGGTTCGAAGCGAGGATTCCAACGGTGCAGATAATTTGTTTCAGCTTTGCTAAGCCAGCCGTAATGAATGAAAAGTGAAAGCGATAGTCGTTAGTCCATGAAAATAATATAGGTACGTATACATGTATACTTGTAACCTACAAGCTTTTCCGTGCAAGCTAAGCCAAATTGTTTGTGTCCCTCAGATGACTCATCAGGCGACCCAGGCGGCGCAGCAGATGACCCAGGAGGCTCATCAGGCGACCCAGGCGGCGCAGCAGATGACCCAGGAGGCTCATCAGGCGACCCAGGCGGCGCAGCAGATGACCCAGGAGGCTCATCAGGCGACCCAGGCGGCGCAGCAGATGACCCAGGAGGCTCATCAGGCGACCCAGGCGGCGCAGCAGATGACCCAGGAGGCTCATCAGGCGACCCAGGCGGCGCAGCAGATGACCCAGGAGGCTCATCAGGCGACCCAGGCGGCGCAGCAGATGACCCAGGAGGCTCATCAGGCGACCCAGGCGGCGCAGCAGATGACCCAGGAGGCTCATCAGGCGACCCAGGCGGCGCGGCAGATGACCCAGGAGGCTCATCAGGCGACCAAGAAGAATCAGGTGATTTGGACTATGCTTGGGAATCGGATGATAGTAACGACCCGGACTATGCCTTGGAATCGTGTGATACTGATGACCCGGACTATGTATTGAAAATGCATTATGGAAGTGACCCGAAACGCGCCCGGGGATCGCATCCAGGCTACGCCCCAGGATTTTCCGCCGGGGGTGAACCGGACCCCGCTTCACCATCGTCTGACGTGGCGGATTCGGATTGCGTCCCAGAATTTCTTGAGTTGGAGACCCCGGGCGACGCCGCTGACTACGCTCCGAACTCTGCCGACGGCGGTGATTCCGGATTCCGCCACAAGGAAAAAATGGCAATGGCGTGGAGCACGCCCAAAATGAGGAGGGCTCCCGAAAATGGGATAAGAGAAACGTGTGTGTATATTGCGGCAAAATGCAGACAAAGCTTTCAAGACACCTCCTGAGAAAGCACCGCGGAGAGAAAGAGGTCATTCAAGCAAAAAACCTCAAAAAGGTTCAAAGGAGCGCCGAGCTGCATTCAACCAAATCACGAACAAAGGTAACTTCCATCACAACAGAGCTGCACTTAAAAGAGGCAAAGGAAACATAATCCCCTGGAGGAGACCATCGCGTACAGGAAAGGCAAACAAGACTGATTACCTACCATGTAACAAATGTTTCGGATTCTTCAGTCGGAAAAACCTGTTTCGGCACAGGTGCCATGCCAATGTCAGGACTTATCCAGAGAACAGGGTGCAGGCGGCGTCTCGCCTTCTCTTGGCGGAGGGTGATCCCGAGGCCAAGGAGACTCGCAAGCTCCTGGCATCAATGAGGGATGATGAGGTGGGTCTCATCTGCAAGACGGATTCCCTAATCTTTGAGTTCGGCGCAAGAAAGGTGGGGAAACTCGGTCATGAAAAACACCAGCACGAGCATATCCGGCAAAAGATGCGTGAGCTGGGGAGACTTGTCGTCGAGCTACGAAAAGAGAAGGAGGCAGCGTCTTTGGAGACATGCCTCGATCCGGCAAATTTCGAAGAAATGACTCAGGCGGTGCACAGAGTGGCAGGTTTGAGCGGGCTGCAGTATGGAACTCCATCGCTTGCACTGAAGATTGGGCACTCACTGAGCGTATGTGCCCGAATTCTGCACTCGCGTGCTATCATGACTGAGGACATGGCGCTGAAGCAACGGGCTTTGGACTTTCTAACGCTCTACACAAATGACTGGAATGTGTTCGTGTCCTCCCGAGCCCTGGGAACGCTTCATGAGAGGAAATGGAATAAGCCAGTGTGCCTGCCCCTCACTGAAGACGTCCAACGAGTACACGAGCACCTGAGGGAAACTGCCGAAAAAGCAAAGGAAATACTCGAGCACAACCCATGCATTCAGCATTACGCGGCATACGCACGAGCTCTCCTCGCCTCTCTTATCCTATTCAACAGGAGGAGACCGGGCGAGACGTCACGGCTCACACTACAATCGTACCAACAAAAAAGTAAGGAAAAGAATCCGGACATCGTTCCCCATCTGTCTAAATTCGAACAAGAGCTCTGTGACACCCTCTCCCATGTGGTCGTTCGTGGTAAATGTGGGAGACCTGTCCCGATCTTACTAACGACAGACATGACCTCGTCGTTGGACCTTCTGATCCGGATGAGGGCGGAGGTGGGCATATCTCCCCTCAGTCCGTACATCTTCATTGACTCCACGCAAGGAGAGAAGCCTCTTAACGGTAGCCTGTGCGTCCGCACCTTTGCTTTGCAGGTGAATGTCGTTAACGTATCGGCGACGTCGTATCGCAAACACGTTGCAACCATGATGCAGCTCCTTGTTTTAAGCGACGAGGAGATGGATGTGGTAACGGGGTTCCTGGGACATAACCTGGCTGTCCACCGGCGGTTTTACCGACTTCCGGAGAAAACACTCCACGTGGCGAAAGTGAGCAAAGTGCTCATGGCAATGGAGGCTGGCATCACGAACTTTGCGGGGAAAACTCTGGATGACATAAATCCATCCGTTCGAGATGACCTAGATGTGCATGAGGAGCCACAGGAAGACGTTGAGCAGCAAGAATCAGAGAACATGGAAACTGAAGAAGTTCAGAATTCCGAAATAGAAAACGCGAGCGCGGACGATGGTGGAAGCAATAGCAAACCAGACCTTGACGTGATGCCAAAGGAAAGAAGTAGCAGAAAAAAGAGAGGGACGTCGAACAAGAAGCCGTGCATGAAAAGACCGTGGGGACAGGAAGAGAAATACGCAGTAGAAAGACAGCTGGGCCGCTTCGTCCGGACCCTTCAATGCCCCGGGAAAAGTGAATGCGAAGTTGCCATAAAAAAGAGCTGGCACTGCGCTCTCGCTCCTGGCGAGAAGTAAAATACTGTGTTTATAACATCATAAAAAAGGCTAAACTCTTAAAATGAAGCAGTTTTATGAGAGGAGTCCCTGTACCGCACATTTCTCGATTTTGTCTGATGGCTCGATTTTGATGATGATTTTTTAGAGATGACAGGAAGGAGACGCAGAAGAAAAACCAACCGGTTTCTGAAGCAGCGAGCACGTGTCGCCTTTTGTGTGTTTTGATCACACTAAAAAGATATATAAATACATGAAGTGATTCTATCAACATTGTCTTACGTTGATTGGTTATAGTACGTATGTTGATTTGACCAGAGCCGTGCGGTCCGCTTTTTTAGTCCGCCACTCCGCTACTGACGGACTCTCCAAATGGTAGCGAAGTAGTAGTAACAGTTAATATTACCAACAGGTAGTGAGGTAATGGTCAGCGGACTGAAAATAATTCAAACCCACCCCCGCCCCGCAGGCTGAAAACGTATAATTTTCATTCTTACTCCTCCTGCAGCCGGTTCGCCCACAAATTGTAAATAAGCTAGAAACTGAGAAAAGCATGACAAATCTGAGGAAAAGCAGCATTTGTCGTTGCCCACTGCTGAAGATTGCGCGTCCCAACGCCCCCCGTTTCCATCCAATAGGTCATTGCGCCCCAAACCCCCGCCCACCCCCCACGCACACTAGAATTTCGGCCAGAGCAATGAGAGCTTCTGCTCAAACTTGACTCCTTAGCATGTCTTGGCACCTTCCATGTCAGGAGCAAACATCACGTACGAATCCTTTCGATGACGAGGCATTGCTGCAATCTGCACGTGCCCAGTTTCCACATGATCCACACTGTAGCCGTATTTCACTCTTACCATTAACACCCTATTCGCAGTACATACAGAGATGTTCGCGCGCTGTCCGGGTGGCTCGGCTTGCCATCCGGCGTTTTTCCCTGTTTCCTTCCCTGAGTTGCGGCCTTTCTCCCTCTATCATCCAGCATTCTTTTGATCGGTGAGCTCGTTAATACCATGTATAAAATCTCCCTCGCTTCTTCTTCGTTGCCTTCCTCCTTTTCATCAGTTGACTTAGCACTTTATCTACTGGTGACTGCTAGAATATTTTTCCCGCTAGTGGGTTTTTCCTCTTGGCCTTAGTTCCAGTACTGCTTTTATACGTTCTCTCCACGTTGTTTTACTCTCTGTCTTACGTTCCGTATTCGTATTGGACGTCAGGACCGACCGGCATCAAAATTAAGCAGTGGATACTAGTTACACATATATTATCAGATAAAGTTCAAGAGTGAATAAACACATACTAGGCACAACATATCAAAGTAGGCTCGTTAAAACACAGTCAAACTTTTGTTAACAACAGAGTAATTCCCAGAAACGAAATAATAGCCTGGGACAGAAAAGTTCATACTAATGAGCTCCCAAAAGAAGAACTGGCACCGGAAGGACTTACCTACATGGTAGGCCTCACACGAAACACTGCAGCAGTAGACCGTGTGTGCCTTACAGTGCGCGCAAGAATGAGTGTCTGTCCTCCATAACCATAGCCTTCATAACGGCCGCGGACCGAGAAAGCGCGACTGGCGCGTCTACGGCGGTGGACCAAAAATATCCCCCCACCACAAAATTCCATTAATTTTGGGAAGCCATTCTTGGAGAAAACTCCCAGCTTAGAGCAGAGTCCAACCTTAGAAGCGGGACTCTGCGAAAACTCTTCAGAAGCCGGTTTCTGCAGATTCGGTTCCAGAAGCGGTCTGGGTGGTGTTGACTCTTGAAACAGGTCCGCTCAAGGAGCCACCCTGAGTGCTGACGACGTTGATGATCATATCTGGTAGTCAGCGTCTAGAGAATCTGTGGGAGGTTGCCTCAGCGGCTGACTTCCCCATTCTTAAAGTGGGTACCTGTGATGTCTCTGAACGTCCCACCATTTCTTCAGCATATTCAGTTTCATCGTCTTCGAGCACTAAGATGAAACTGTAAACGAAGACAACGACGCTGGGCAGAATCACGTCTGGATTGAACGAACATTCACTGCCTTCACGCGGGACATGTTCATGGCCGAGCTTCCCCGGCTTTCTGACGGCCACCCGTGGATGTCTTATGAAAACCACGGACCCAGTCGCGGCCAACCTTGCGGATTCTTCGATTATAGGGATGGTTTATCCTTCAAAGCTATGCGAATTTAAACCTATCCGAGGTAAGTTTGTCAATCATGATGCCGTGGAATGTCTTCGACAGGTAAATAACTCGTCCCACAAACTCTTTCCCGAATTCTTAAGGCATGAAGGCTTTGCGTCCTGGGCATGGTAGATGAGTATATCAAACTGGGCAGCGACTCTTCAGCCTGTTTCAAATTTAACTTCAGGATCCCAAACCGCTGGCTGGCTTTTTCAACCGACAAACCCCTTTGCGAGACCACTTTCGGGGTGTTGATCATGTTTTCAAAGCTCCATGAGCCCCTTGCCGTTGTATCAAGGTAGTTTTGTGGCAGCCTTTTCCTGAAGAGAGCTGAAAGGAAAAAGAAAAGGGTATTAGGAATAGGGAGGAATCCGCAGGAAATGAATTGTATTCAGATGTAATCATTCAAGGTAGAAGGTACAGCGGTGCATGTCAGGTTTCATCTAAGGACATGTTCTTGAAAATCAAATAATGTAGGCAAAACGCATAAGCGTTACACGGGTAAGATTCATTGATCTCTTGGGTTTTATTTTGTCAGAGAGTATGGATAGTTGCTAGGATCAAATGAACCCATGTAAATGGTTTGAAATCACAGAATATAAGTATTTGGATACACGATGAGTTGAGACATCAAAGTTGGCAATTTATCTCAAAACATTCGACGATAAGTATTACCTACCCACACGCCAATGAAAGATCCAGGGCTCTAGTTTGGGGAGGGGGGGGACAACTGGGCCGATATTGTGGTGAGCGGGGGGATTGAGTGCAACATGACTTCTTGGGTAGAACATACTGGTGACCAGGGAGGGGGTGGGGTTGAACGTGCAATATTAGGAGTTTGCAGCGGAAAGTGATGACTCGTCCGATTTTCCCGGATCTTCCCCGCTTCTAGCTTATTTTTTTATTTGACAAAGGACCATTGGGGGGGGTCAAATGATAAGTTTTCAGCCTTAGGGGACCATGGCCCCGTTGCCCCTGGATCCGACAGTGTCCCACGCTTCAATCAATTCAAAATGAGTTTGAATCCGTACAAGCTTATTTTTGTGTGTTACACATGACATTAACACACAGTAGAACAACTGGGAAGGAGACCCAGGGAGTAATATGGGGTGGTGCGAGTTGACACATGATTAATGGAGGGAATTGCCCGTGACCCCAGAAACACCTCTACCGGCTCCAGATAGTTCGCGCCGTGCTCAGCTCATGGGAGTGAAACCTCGGCAGACCGATGAGTACCGCGATAATACGGGGGAGGGGGTGACGTGCAAAATATTTTCAGTTATTTCTGCACGATAAGGAATTGCTTCCGATATAAAATATGTATCAAAATGGAGAATAGTATAAATGAAATCACCAAACATAAAGCGAGGTAACACCCGATTACATGGGATAACACTGCCCATGGCGGGGTTATCCCTCACCCCATCAACGGACAAACCCACGCGTTGCACCAAATCCACCAAAAGCTGGCTTCAACAGTTTGGTTGCTGGTGCGAGCACGTGTCATCTTGTTTCAAAAGTGACAGCAATAATTTGGTTTGGAGCATAAAACAATAAACAAGTATGACCAGAAAATGGCTCAACTTGGCAGTGAATACATTCACACGAGACGCAGCTGGCGCGAAACGCTGCCGGGTAGGGGAGTCTGCAAATACAGTTCTCTACATTTATAGCAAGCCATTTCGGTGCATGAGGGATTGTGGTGCTTCCCTCATGGCGGTGGTAACCCCCCCTCCTCTCCCTATTTTGAAAATCCGGGCCCCTAATGTAGTATGGTCCTATTGAGAGCGCCGTTGGGCCCCAAGGTCTATTCAGACCTCGAGAAGGCACGGAACATGAAAGGTTTGCGGGCCCTATCCAAATTAAGGGCTCTAAGATCTCTTCGGGTCCCAAGCTAAGATTTAAGATCCCTGAGATCTGATTAGGCCCTAACGTGGTATGACACTCAAAATCTTTGCGTGCTCTAGGTCTGTTCGGGCGCATTCGATATGCAAAGGACCCGAGGTATGTTCGGCCCCGAGGAAGTGCAAAACCTTATTTGAGGTTTGGGGTCAAATATATATATTCGGCCTCTAAGGTGGTTCAGGGTGCATTTGAACTTCCTCGTGTCCCAAATCAGTTCGGGTCCCGTGGTGGTGCGGACCTAAACAAAGTAGGAATCGGGAACCAAAAATTTCACCCTATTACAATGATACAATGATTAATTATTACAATGTATGTAATTGTAATCCCACAACCCTAAGTTTAACCTTTTTACATTAGGTCTGCGAGGCGATAAAACTGACGCTCCCCCATCCCCAACCCTTTCCTCCACCCATAAGAAAGCAATCATGCACCAGACGGGACAGCTAACACACAGCTTCCACCCCCCCCGTCCCCATAAGATAAGCCAAGTGTCGCTGGGCCGGGCCTCCAGCTCGCGATTCACGCTCCCTCTTGCTTGGTGACTTTCTGAAACCCGCTTCCTAACCAAGTGTCTCTATTGCCTTGTTCTATTCCCAGGAACTAAAAATGTATACGGAATGTTGGCTCCCGCCATCTCTTCCGCTGAGACAAGGCTATCTACCCCTCTGCCCCGAATCGACCGGCTGGATCCGCCTCTGACAATTTTGAGCATGTTACAATCACTTGCGATTCAGCATCACATGAAACACTCGATTCTTAGATGTGGGCTCCGTTGCTTGTCATGCTTAGACTACAGCCTCGAGACAGCTATTTCTCTGGTCCTCGTATCGGACCAATTTTCAGTTTACACACAATGATGTCATTGATGACGTCATACTTTTCGTGGTCCTCGTTAAGTAGCGTTAACCTGACACAACGATTTTGGCCCTAGAGCTTACTTCTTGTTGCAATCGAAAAAGGCGTGAAACCCCAGTCTCAGAACTACCCAACATTTATATCTATGATGATTTAAAAGCCATGTCCATTTGGCCCTCGCATGGCAGGGTTTTTTCCAGGACCTCTCTTCGGAGGGGAAACCAGTATGTGTGTGTGTGTGTGTGTGTGTGTGTGTGTGTGTGTGTGTGTGTGTGTGTGTGTGTGTGTGTGTGTGTGTGTGTGTGTGTGTGTGTGTGTGTGTGTGTGTGTGTGTGTGTGTGTGTGTGTGTGTGTGTGTGTGTGTGTGTGTGTGTGTGTGTGTGTGTGTGTGTGTGTGTGTGTGTGTGTGTGTGTGTGTGTGTGTGTGTGTGTGTGTGTGTGTGTGTGTGTGTGTGTGTGTGTGTGTGTGTGTGTGTGTGTGTGTGTGTGTGTGTGTGTGTGTGTGTGTGTGTGTGTGTGTGTGTGTGTGTGTGTGTGTGTGTGTGTGTGTGTGTGTGTGTGTGTGTGTGTGTGTGTGTGTGTGTGTGTGTGTGTGTGTGTGTGTGTGTGTGTGTGTGTGTGTGTGTGTGTGTGTGTGTGTGTGTGTGTGTGTGTGTGTGTGTGTGTGTGTGTGTGTGTGTGTGTGTGTGTGTGTGTGTGTGTGTGTGTGTGTGTGTGTGTGTGTGTGTGTGTGTGTGTGTGTGTGTGTGTGTGTGTGTGTGTGTGTGTGTGTGTGTGTGTGTGTGTGTGTGTGTGTGTGTGTGTGTGTGTGTGTGTGTGTGTGTGTGTGTGTGTGTGTGTGTGTGTGTGTGTGTGTGTGTGTGTGTGTGTGTGTGTGTGTGTGTGTGTGTGTGTGTGTGTGTGTGTGTGTGTGTGTGTGTGTGTGTGTGTGTGTGTGTGTGTG